>BMAU01019642.1:0-486859 GCA_019973935.1 Trichonephila clavipes | reverse complement strand
TCATTAGATAATTTAAGAACAGCAACTCAAAAAATGGTATTTTTCCTTTTTTTAAAAAAAAAGTTCTTGCTTGAAGAAATTATCATTTTCAGTTCATCGTCTCCCCTAAAATCTTAGCATTCCTAATTTCAAGGACTGTGATTCAAATGAATAATTAAGTAGAATTATGATTAAAACCTTATTAGCAGACTGTATTAATAATACATGCACCTGAAAAACCCAACGTGCTTTCGTCCTTTTATGTAAGTCATCGCGTGACAAGCAAATTACTAACTGCCCGGATAGCTTCCGTTCGCATTTAGGAAATATGAATTATCTTCTTGAGATCAATTTAGACATGACAGTTGGCTGTTACGAGGCTTCACGAATTCTTATCTTCTGCTTTAAAAGTTAGGGCAAAGATTCTTTAAGAGATTCTAAAGGATAGACCACTCAAATTTTGTGGGTGGAAGTAATTGTAGTTGCAAAAGGTGAAAATTTCGCTCAATGAAATATTATTTTTCTGAACTACATTCGATGCTTAGAAGAGCAGAGATTGGAAGTGTTATGCTGGAATACTTTATTACTGAAGTTTTTTCTTATATAAAATGCATGGTAAACAAAAAAACTTAAAAGCAAAAGTTTTCAGCTATTGAATGTCACTGTGCTTGAATATTTTTATCGTAACACTAAAAGTGTGTTAAAACTGTAGCATTTTTCTGGTGAACTTCTTGAGAAACGGTACACGTGTGTTAAATAAAGTACCCTGAAAGCATATTGTAAGCTGTGCATATTTTGGCAAAAATGTTCATAAACACTTAACAGAGTTTTTAACAGAGAATAACATAAGTAACGTATTAAGATCAGGATGCAAAGAGAAAAAGATTTTAAGGCAGTTATTCTCAATCTTTTTTTGTTGTTGTTATATTGCGGTGCACCATTAACAATTTCAAAATTCGGTAACGTACTAACAATAAAAGAAGTTTAAAAGAATTATATACATATAAGAATGCATTTAATGCGAAATTTGAGCTTGATGATTTTTGATAATTTCATTTATATTTGGCCATAAAAATGATAATACCACTCTCATTTAGTCATCAACATTTAAATGACTCGTTCTTTTTTTCATTTTTATATTTGTTAACGCTGAAATTCTGAATTCACACAAATAAGATGTAGAAAATTGTAACAATACTTTTAAAGCTCCTTTTGGCTATTATGGGATTTTTGTAATTTTTCGACTCTTATTTTAATACAAGATGAATTTATTGACTCTTCCTATATTTGAAATTAAATCTCGATTATTACGGAGAGAAATTAGTGTTCTTTTCCTCTTCATTCAAAGTTAATTCATATACAGATGTATCCGTTATCACAAATGGATTATTCAAATTATTTTTATATCTAATCTAACTTTATATTTAATTTATAATATCTATTTTATCCCAATATATTTTTTAATTTTTTTTATATCTAAATTCGGGAAGTAATAAATAACTCTCAAAATAAGTATTTATAAACTATTCAAACTCTTTTAAGAAAATCTTCCATGAAGTTATCCTTTTTTCCCCTTGAATGCTTTAAAACAATGATTGCCAACCACTGTGCCACGGCGTTTTTGTAGCACCAAATTGAAATGTGCCGCCAATTTTTTAAAGTTATTAATTATACTTCAAGAAAAATACGAACTGAATCATTCGGGATCGTTTTATAGTATACCGTTTTTTTCATTCGACCGCTATTTCAAGAATTTGCGTACACTAATATGTGGATGCACAGTGGTTCAGAATCATTGTCTTAAAGCATTCAAGGGAAAGAAAATGGATAACTTCGCGAATGATTTTGAAAAGAGATAATGACCTAATATGAATTATATAGGTTGACTTAGTGTATTGACATAATTTATAAGGGGTATCGAAACTTTTTAGCTTCCCAAGGATATCGGAAGAAAATGTAGCTGATAAAAATCACATGAATTTTTGAAAAATTATCGATTCTCACTTTTTTTATACTTTCTAAAAGCTCAAATTTACCTGTTTAAAATAATATACGATATGAGGAAATACGATAATTAGAAGTATTTTTATTATTATTTTTAAATGAAGCTACTCCGACGCACATCAAATGAACTCTGCCAGAGCACCCGTATTTCTCCTTAATTAAGTTTCTGATGAGTGCGAATGGGAAAATCTGACTGAATTGGGCTTATCCAAAAGTGTATGGGTACACGTCTTTTAGATCTAAAAAACGAAACAGAGAGAAAAAATTTAAGTGATGGAAGAAGCCTAAGTGGTCGTAACCATCTCACCGACATTTTAATATAAAAATTCAACGAAATTATTTTCGAACGGGAGCCCTCAACATGGATTGGGTCCTGCGGGTATAAATGCCTGTTACAAGTCCTAAAAGACAGAAGTTGAATGTAACGAAAGTCACTGAGATCATAAACACTTATACACGTGCTATATATGATAATGAATTAAATGAAACCAACTTTTAGAGATCTAGGTGAACCTATATTATTAAGAAAATATTTACATAGACTCAGAACCCAAATGTCAGTTAATAACACCCTACGGTCAGTGTTTCAAAGATCTACATTTGTGGAATTAAAAACTCTAAAATATATTAGGGGTAAATATGGCTATTGTACAGTTCAATATGAGTCATGTAGCAAAATTAATGATCTTAAAACTTTCTGATATTGAACCAAGTTATAATTGTGTGTCATGCTTCAAAAAATTGATGCAAGTAGGGATTTGTGTTGCCCAATGAAAGCATCTTAAGATCCCAAAAGGCAAAATTGTTAAAATTAATGGAAAAAAGAGAATTAGAAGAGTCTTTTTGTATGATCAAAGAGTAAAAAAAATGCTTCATATGTTTTTGAAAAGTTTTAAAAAATTAGTAAATGATCAAAAAATGCAAATTTTTTACTTTAAAGCCTGTTTTCTCAAAATGTAATATTTTTCACTTTATGTGCTTTTTTTTCTCAAAAACTGCTAATCATATAAATCTCACAATTTCATTGAGCAGACTTTTAACATGTTTACACATTTTAATGGAGGGAATTAGATATATTTTTGCAAACTGTTTAACTAAAAACATTTTTAAACTAAATTTTAGGGAAATAATTGAACAATTTTTTAAAAATTCATACTCAATTAATTTTTTTAAAAAATACAAAAAACCTTCGTTAAAGTGTTAATAGTATACGCATAACCTACTGTAAAATATTATTTCTAAGAAATAAGAAGTTTCTGAGAAAAAGGTACACAAACTTACGCAATTTAATATGGGCTCCTATGGACACGTGCCGGACCTCCTTAAGTATTTAAAACTTCATTAACTCATAAATTTTTTACTACAAAAATAAAACAGAAGGCATACGAGTACTGATGTATTATACCATCGACCAATTTTGTCAAATCAAAAGACGTCACTAAATGGCACGATATAAGTCAGTAGTGGAAATCTTATCCGCGCACGTTCGAGAGAATACATTAATACAAACGATAACAACATTCGACATATTTTTTAATTGACAATGTCTTTTTGTTTGACGAAACTAGTTGACGGTATTATACGTAAATACCGACATGAGCATAAAAGTAGTCAGTTATTCTATTTCGATTTTGATACTAATTCTTCGATGTTTGAAGTTAATTTTAATTCTTAAGGTATTCGACTACGTTCGGAACCGTGATTTTAAAAAGGCGCATAAATGGATAATTTTCATGATATTTAGTGTCATTTAGATTAGAATTCAAGTATAAAATTGTTTTAAGGAAATTTTGGCAAAAAAAAATATTTAAATACAATATTTCGACAAAAAATTAACTTGAATAACTTTTTTTCAAAATGTTCTACTTTTGTGAAAAATGCTTCTATTATAATAATATTTTGCCTGTATATAGCTCAGACTTCTATACAGAGGCTCAACTATGATTTTTAAAAAATTCACATTATTTTCAGAACTACAACCATTTGAAATAATTATCTGCGTTTTTTTTTCTTAAAATTTCTGCCCTTTGTTGTCGTAAAACATGGATAAACCCACTTCTAAGTTATATATTTCAAAAATTCTAGTTGAGCCTCTGTACAGAGGTCTGAGCTATATACAGGCAAAATATTATTATAATAGAAGAATTTTTCACAAAAGGAGAATATTTTGAAAATGGGTCATTCTATGTTCATTTTTTGTCAAAATATTGCACTTAAATAATTTTTTATTGTAATACTATTCTTGAAGCAATTTTATATACATTTTCTAATCTAAGTGTCACTAAATATCATAAATATTATTCATTTATATGCTTTTGCAAAATCACGGTTCCGAACGTAGTCGGATACCTTAAAATGCTCATCAGATGTTTGAGTGCTACTTTTATTCTTCAAGAATTTTCTGCTTCAAAATAATTAATCTGCAAATCTAAGTACTTCCAAATAAGATCTGAAGCAAAGGGATGGATAGTTTTGTACCCCTGAGAAGATATATTTTACAAAAGTCCAGTAAGGAAACATAAAATTGTGTGTGTTCCAAGTTAAATGTCATGCTGTTGCTATGCATTACATTTGAAAAGTGTATTACATTTTCCAAAGCGCTTCAAGTATACGTCACATCTACACTTTTCCTCGATATGTGTTCGATGTACTTCTTACAAATGCACATTTAAGGCGACAGGTTCATTATTCACAAAAAGAGACATCTATTGCGTGGCAAAGGAAGGAAGGAAGAACATTAGCGCATCATTTATTAAGCTGAGAAATAACTGCTTGCCAGGATGAAAATTTTCGAATAAATACCAGCCAGCTTGTCCATTGCCGTAGAAAAAAGATAAATAAATACAATTATTTTTGGTATCTCATACATTAAAGAATTTAATAATTTTAAAGAATTCATCGCTTTTTTTATTATAAGATTTTAAAATTGTATTCGCAATATTATTAGTCGTATTATTTCACAAAGTTTGTTGTACATTTACAATTTTTTCGTTGGATCACATGTTACTCGCGGGCTGTGAATTTAATAAATTTGCTATAAAGGAATAGAAATTTTTATTTATATCAGTAGCAGTTTTATCGAACTAATCAGTTAACAGACACAATTCATGATTTTGAACCTTTTTCAAAAGAAGAAATTATTAGTATTCCAAATGCGTTTCAAATTTTATATTCAATATTATTTGTTATTCCAGCTTGAAAGTCACACTACAGCTATTAAATTTATAATCCTCTACCAGATAATCATTTATACACAAAAAAGAACTAGAAGCACACAATGCTTTCTTGAATAAATTTCCAAAACGTATATATTGGTTCACATCAATATATATAGAAATTACAGAAAATCCAATATAGTTAACTAAACAGTATTGATGGAATAAGTCTCTAGAGGTTGTGTGCAATATTTAAATGACTGTGTTAATGAAATTTTTAAGAGAGAGATATTTTTTTTATTCTTTACTTAATGTATTGAGTCTCAACTGTATAAGATAATAACAAAATCCATTTACTCGACAACAATTCCTAGATCCCAGAGCACTTTAACATACTTATTTTAAGTCTAAAAATTCTATTTTTGAGAGTTTTTTACTTCTATTTACTACTACTGATTTTGAAATGATTTAAGCAATTGAACATGATTTTCGAAACCTCTTGGTTTTTAGCCTTTTCAGAGAGTCAGGATTCATATTTAAATTATATATATATAAATGTAATAAGAAAACTTTAGCAGTGCATACTAGGTCGTGGCGAGTGGTAGATTTTAAACATGGCAAACCAAAGGTAGTGCGTGGCCGGTGGTGTGATGAATGATACTGTAGGTTGATGCATTTTCTACACTCTGTCGCAAAAAATATATGCACCCAGAAGAAATCAAGCTACAATCAAGAAACTCGGCAAGAATGTAGTCTGGTAAGAGATATGCAAATGATTAAAATTTCGAAGCCAATGAGACAAGGCTAAGTGTGTGCTATGCGCATATTAGTTGCGCAACTGGGAGAGTTTAAAAGCATGAGTACGAGCGCCGTACGGCTATCCAAACGAATCTGATGACTTTGATAGACGATATTGAGACTTAGGATGCCTCTAAGACGTAACCGGCGGCAGCGTACGAGCAGCTGACGGACTTTGATAGGGGCCGTATAATAAGCCTCAGAGAAGCAGGTTGGTCGAATAGACGTATCGGCCGCCACCTCGGTCGGAGCGATATGGTAGTTGCTCGGTGTTGGCAACAGTGGATCACAGAAGGTAGAGTGTACCGTCGCGGAGGGTCAGGACGTCCCAGGAACACAAATGATCGCGAGGATCGTGCAATCAGAAGAGTGGCCACTTCGGCACCAACAACGTCGCTAGCATCGATTCAACGCCACTTACCTCCTTCCAGACATCCAGTGCCATCAAGAGAAACCATAAGGAGACGACTGACCGAAGTTGGCTTGAGGAGCCGACGTCCGCTAAGACGCTTACCACTGACCCCACATCATAGGCAGTGTCGACTGGATTTTTGCCGACCTCGGGCAACTTGGAGTGTGACAGACTGGAGACGTGTCGTCTTCAGTGATGAATCCCGATTCAGTCTCAGTGCTGATGACCACCGCACACGTGTCTGGAGCGCAGCGGCCAGCGGTCCGATCCGGCATTTATTGTCGAGCGGCATACAGCAATTTCACAAGGTGTGACAGTTTGGGGAGCAATTTCTTGGGACACACGATCATCTTTAGTGGTCCTTCAAGGCACTTTGACAGCTCGCAGATACGTGGACGATATTTTAACGCCGATTGTGCTACCCATGCTATCAAGTCGCCCAGGTGCCATTTATCAACAGGATAATGCTCGTCCACATACTGCGCGACTCTCCCAACAATGTCTTCAAGGATATGACGTCCTACCATGGCCTGCCAGGTCACCAGATCTTTCGCCAATAGAGCATGTCTGCGACGCGCTGGGAAGGCAACTGCAGCCGTCCCGAGATACAGAGAATTAACTGCGCTGATGCAAAGAACTATGGCAGGATCTTCCACAGGGGTCATAAGTGATCTAATTGAATCGATGCCACGCCGAATTTCGGCTTGTATAGCTGCCAGAGGTGGCTTTACTACTTACTGATTTTTAACCTTTTTACAAGCTGTAACCGCTTAATAAAATGATATTTTGTTCTGAATTTTTAATCATTTGTTTATTTTCATAAAACTACATGCATACCAAATTTCGTGAATGTAGCTCAATTTCTTCTGGGTGCATATATTTTTTTGCGACAGAGTGTATGATGCAATTGACTAGGCAGTCATGTAAATCAATAATCCAGTTTATTCACATCTGGAAACACATAAAGATCAAGTAGCGACGGCATTACACATAACAAGAAGAAAACATCATGGCACAGACAAAGACAAACATAGAATGCACTGCAGCCGGCTGGTTACATGATTTCAGAGAGGCGAGAGCAAAAGAGATGAGAGAGAGCGATTTCCAGATCTCGGTACTTATGGGCAACGGGACATCACGTGATTTTAGGAGGTAGATAGAGATAGTTTCTTAAGTTCCTAGTAGGCGGGTAACCAATTAAAATAATTACATGATTGTCCTGTAGGAATGGACGTTAATAATTCAAGAGCTATTACAGATATATATATATTCCTCTTTTCCTTTCTCTTTATGCTCTTCTATACTCAATAAACGCTCACACACTGATGCTCATTGGACCCCTACTACTTTTAAAATTTGGCAATTTGGTCAATGAAAACAGCATACCAAGAGATAAACACCCCATACAAATGAAATATAATTCACATGAAAATATATTGAAAGATGTTATGGATCTTACAAAATCAGAGTAGCAGTGACGAGCGATGCAGCTAAGGGTCTATTTATTGGATCAGTTTTTTTATAGGGCTTTCCACCCATGGGCTGAAATACAGACACCAATACGATGAGATATTGTGTCGAATTCCCGCCAGATATTATTCTGAGATTCACCCACGCTTGTTGTACGATACTTTCTAAATCTCTAATACCGTGGTATGATGGTAGGTCTTGTTTTATCTTATCCCAGACATACACTGTAGGGGACAAATCCGGTGAGTAGGAAGATCGTGTGGAAGTGTTAGCACATGACATAAGCAATCATGGACAATCTGTACCGTATACGGCCAGGTTTTATCTTGGTAAAATAGAGCATTAGAATTTCTGCCAAGAAATATGAGCACGTGAAGCTGTAAAGTATCATACACTTATTGCTGGTATAACGTGTCACGAATAATTTCTAGAGAAGAACGAATGTCAAAGGACATGCATCCCTAAGCTATAATGCCTCTTCGGCAGCTGTGTCGTTCGACAGCAAGATCTGACCGTGACTTTTATCTAGAGATCTCTGCATCTATATACGATGGTTATCTGTTTCTAAAACGAAGCGTGACTCATCACTGCACTTTATGTAATGTCATTTAGCAACTCCCCACATTGAAAAAGTCACCTCCATATGAGGCGTCTCGCAATAGTTTTCACACATACACACATTCCTCCACAGCTTTACGAGTGAAGGATCTGATTTTGTGTGCATGACGCAGGGAAATGGCGAAAATGGAAATTTTATCAAATCCCTAAAGGAGATGATCACTTGACGGGAGATGTTAAAATAACGTCTCTTCAAGGTCATTTCCCTGATGAAGGTAAGGGTTATTATCAAATCCCTGAACTGTTTCAGTGAAATGATGTAATTAACTAGTCAGGATTTGCATTGGCAAAATGCTATACGGGGGGAGACACCTGGGGGGGATCGAGTCCTTGTACTTCCTAACCATACAGGTTAGTACTATCGATACTCTAAATATCAACCCCATATCTTTAAAAATAATGGCACCATAGGATTAACATAGGGATAGGGAAATGACCTTGAAGAGACGTTATTTTCACATCTACCTTCACGTGATGATCTCCCTTAGGGATATTTGATGAGATTCCTAATTTCATCATTTTCCTGCGACATGTACACGGTGAACGATTCTTTCCTCCTCTCCCGACAGTAGGTTTGTTATGTCCTTCTTGAACCGAGATCCTCTAAGTGTTTCTTCTTTCACATGATCTCTGTTGCCAAAACTGTTGGATATTATTGTCGGAAACATTTTAGAGAAGGGCCATACGGCATACCTAGGGAATGCAATACCGGTATAACGGGATACCAAATACCGGTAATTTGAGCCGTTTGTACAGTTTTGTAATACCGGTATTCACAAGCTTAAATACCGGTTTTTCGGTATTTACTAGAAATTTTTAAAACTATCTCCGCTATATGTTCAGGGATCTCCAACACAGCAAAACAGTATACTTTTTGTTTATATATATATATGTCTCCCTAACGGGAGAGATTAATTAGACTGTGAATATTAAGTTGCATCTTACAATCAAGAGAAGTGATAAAATATGTGAATTATCCAAAGAGAGGCCCAAAATTATTCTATTAGAGCTCAGAACGATACTGCACACGCGCAGGATTCGTAGTCTGATATTCGTATCTGTGAAAAGAAGGTTGTAGTTATGAAGAAAGTTCGTAATATTTTTCGATATTTTTTAAATTGGGGAGTTTGTTATTCATATCGTATTTGCATATCATGCTTGTGTTTACATATCATCATGATTTTATAAAGGAAAATGAAAAAGAAAAAAATAGACTAACCAATTTAAATTTGATAATAAATTTAGTGAATTTTTTAACATATTTTACCCACAAACATTGTCTACATTCAGAAGAATTCGGTACAATAATTATGACACTAATGTCGATAGTGAAAAGGAATTGTCTCTTGAACAAAAATTAGAATTAGCGATGACTAAAAAAAATGTCAACAAACCAAAATACAATACAGAAATCAGCTATATACAAAACCATACGACGAGAAATCGATTCATTTGAAAATGAGAGATTTCGAGGTTAAAGTATACAGCGTATTGCCAGGCAATACCCACCCAACTAGCGTAGATGCCGAAACAGCGGTTTCGACAGCTGGTAATTTTGCACATAATTACGTTCTAGGCTTAATGACAGCATAATATTAATGCATTATGTTTTTTAAGATCACATTTTTCAAAAATTTGTAATAGTATCACAGACTGAATAGTGATATTTACACTTTTTTTGTGATTCAAATAAATAAGATGTTCCTTTACATTTTGTGATTCCTTATATACCGTTATAATTTAAAAATTACAAATTATTTTTTTTTGTGATATTTACACTTTTTAATAAAACTGGTAAATAAAACAAAGAAACACCTGTATTTTCTTTCTTTTACTAAAACGTCTACTACCGGTATTATAACCGGTATCCCGATATTAAGATCTAAAAAATACCGAATACCGGTATTGAGTTTTTGGTCCGATATTGCAATCCCTAGGCACACCAAGCATTCTACGACTTTCATTTCATTGTGACCTCTATCAAAGTCTGTCAAAGTTCAAATTGTCGTCTTTGGTGTCTGATCTACTGTATTCGTTTTATTAAATTTATCAGTGTCTTTAATGTTTGTACAAAAGGTGCACACACAAGACTCGCGTATATTTACCGGTTTAAGATTCCATTATCTATATATGCTGAGTGTGTGCATAAGTATTATTACATGAAATTTAGATAATTTACATAAGAAATCAATATTATGCTATTTGAGAACCTTCAAGCCTGCACCTTCCCTCTCAAGTTCTGTTGAAAATTGACTCAAAATAACTGAAATATATTTTAAAAATGACTCAGAAAAAAAATGGAACGTTTCAAAATTACAAAGTGTTGGCATACAGAATCGCAAAGTGGCCGCGGTAGCCGAGTGGTATAGGTATCGGACCGTGGCTTGCTTTGTCACGGGTTCGAGCCCAGTACCACTAAAGACCCGCCGTGTAGGGCAGCGATGCACGTTAAATCTGTCGAGAGCTGAAACGTCCTCCCGTTGGTGTGGTGTGGTAGTTAGAAGAGGGGGTGCCAGCTCAGGTGTCGTCCACGTCACTTGACCATGGTTCAAAATTACGTGGTCCGTCGCCAAAACCCTTCAGTAGCTGAACAGTGCGACGTTAATATTCAATGAATCAATCAATCAGAATCGCAAAATAAATACATGTTAAATCGCACGCTCAGTTTCTGCACCCTCACCCTGTGGAAATTCAGTGCAGTTTTTGCGTACTTCATTGAATTTACATTACTAATTATATCTTATGAAATTTAAAATTTTCACCTTTCTCAGTTTTGATTTAATTATAATGAGAGGATTAGTATTAATGTGTATATTAGGAACTTCGTAATTCTAAACCGTAAGCTTCAAGGTTTATGCATGATTTCTTCGAGGTGTGTTATTTTTATTGACCATGAATGCATACTATGTGCGTTTTTTACTTACTTATTAATCCAAACAAAATATGCCATCATGACCAAATAATAAAATAAAACATTTTATCAAAATTATAATAAAAGATCATAAAAAGTTTTATTATTAACTTGGGAGGGGCTACCTCCATGGAACAAATTATACAACTGTTCATACGCAATGCTGAAATTGTAAAACTATAATTTACATGGATTATGTAGCTCTACTTTTATTTCAATGTTTTGTAAGCAAAAAAAATTCACAAGCCTTCATCTCTGCATTTTAATTTGTACTTCAATTTAGTGCCTCTTCAAAAACAATGTTCCTGATAAAATTTTCTTCTAAATTCCACTGAATTTTTATTCTTTCTTTGCTTCTGCCCTTGACAGAGCCACATACATTTGTCCATGAGTAAATATTGTTTTTTTATTGCCAATTTGTAACCACAATTTTGAACAGGACTCACTGGATTTTTATTATTTTTCTCATGTGTGAGATAAATAAATAAATCAGAATATACATTATCACGAAAAACTTTTTATACATAGATATAAAATTATTTTTCTATTTACTATTATTAAATACGTAATGAAATATCCGGACTTGATGTTTTTAAAAAAGTTTCTCTGGTAAAATTCAGTTTTGGAACAAGCACTCTGTTAAATCTTCCGAGAATTTTTACCTCGATCGATTTTTATTTTTTTAATGTTACTCCTAGCAGAAAGCTTATTTCGCGGAAAAAGGATGTCGAAAATGCTAGAAATATTTCTGAGGCATTTTTGTAATATTTGGGAAATTCTTCCCTGTCAAATAACCAAGAGCACGTAATATTTATTATTAAGTATTTTAATTGTAATCCTCCCCGTCTTTTCATATTTCTGTTTAATTATAAGGTACCATTTTTAGCGACTTGTTTGCATTTTAAATAGTATAATTTTTTCCCTGAGAAATGGATAGGTTAAATTATATATATATAGATACAGTTTAAGAAAATATTTTTCCAAATTTATGAACAAATTTCAGGATTTTCTTTTTGTGTACCACAGCCCACGGCTTCAAAATACGAGGTACCTTACCAAAAAAACAGTATTACCCTGTCATCATAATTAATAAGAAAAAAGAGAAGAATTAATTGAAAGTTCCATAAAATTTAAAAGATACTATCAAAATTATTAACAACAGCTCAGAGCCGTTCTAAAAGAAAGCTTCTCACCAGTAGCTGAGGACATACTACCAGTGAGAGAGCGAGAAATAATTCAATCGGCAAGTATGTAACATATTTAATGGAGGCACCATCTCGGAGGGTGGTGGTAGAAATCTGTGCTCTTCTCTAATTCGTCCTTAATGGAACGAAATCAGAAAGTAGACACGGAATATGGAAGATAAAAAAGATGAAATGGAAAATAAAAGCAATTAATGCCGTGGTGCTCGTGGTACATGATGTTTAAATAAAGGGAAAGGACAAACACTTCTGAATCGTGTAGTGATGACGGGAGTGTCGCTGAACAGCGAACTAAAAGAGAAGGCGTTGACACAGAAAGTGTCCATAATGTGATGCCATCTGCTGGAAAATGAGTAAAATAAAAGATGATCCACAAAAGATGTGGAAAAGGAGAATAATTGGCATGGAATTAAACTACCACGCAAGACCGATTCAAAAGAATGTGGGTTTAAGTCGAAGTAATTTAATGGAGATGAAATCTTGCACCTACAAAATGACAAAAGTTAAAATTAGAGAATTTTTTTTTAGAGAAAAAAAATTGAAAAGAGTTACCAAAGACTATATTTAGGATCTCCGAAGTCTTTTAAGGACTGGAAAATGCTGATACATGTGGGGAAGAGCAGCTCTTTTTGCAGAGCTTGGGACCGAGTTATCATAGGCAAGGATGACTCGGATAGATTAGTTAGGAATTTGAGGTAATCTGTCAAAAAACTTTTTGGACTGATTTTTAATGAAATCAAGAATTGGATCAATTTTGAGATCTTTGTGCAAGATTTCGTTTCTGACAAACCAGGGAGCATTAGTAATGAATTTTTCGAAGTTGTTTATTTTGAAAAACGTGCAATTTTTTTAAGTGAGTTACTGCAGCTGAAGCCCAGATGGGAGATGCATATAACGAAATTGGTCGGAGAAATAATTTATAGAGCAAAACCTTGTGTCTGATTGGAAGCTTACACTTTCGAGAAATTAAGCAATTGAGCGTTTGGCTCAATCCTGCCGCTTTTTGAAGTGCAGCACGGATGTGGGGGAAGTTCAATTTTGCGTCGAGAATGAACCCTAGGTACTTAAATTCAGTGAGTGACCCAGGGGACGGGTTGGTCAAAAATGTAGATATTGGGTAAGTTTCCTATACACCTTTGTTTCGTAAAGAGGAGGCTTGCGCTTTTTGATGCATTAACTTTGATTTTCCAAGCAATGAGCCAGAGCTGAAGCCTTGTGATGTAATTTTGTAATCTTTCAATAATTTTGAAATTATGTGTTGACTAATGATAGCAGTGTCATCCGCATACATAGCTAAATGGACATTGTCAGCCTTCGGAATGTCGTTAATATGTAGGTTAAAAAGTCTTGGTCCAAGCAAACTTCCTTGAGGAATTCCACTTTTTATTGGACGAGGGCTAGAGAGGCAGTTTTCGACTCTAACTCTAAACTCTCTCGAGTTTAGGTATGAGTGAATAATTTTTAGGATTTGGTCCGAAAATCCACGTCTCATCATTTTGGATATTAAGCCATCATGCCAAATTTTGTCAAAGGCTTTGGCTATATCTATAAATAGCATACCCGTGGCATGATGGTTTTGGAAGCCTGTGTGAACCAATTCAATGACTCTGAGTAACTGGGTTACTGTAGAGCACTTAGTTACAAAGCCGAGCTGTTCTGGAATAATAATATTCCTGGCTAAGCATTGTTGGTTCAGGCGGTTCAAAATCACGAATTCGTATGCTTTACTCAAGCTACTAAGTAGTGAGATTGGACGACAATTTTGAGGATTAGAGTCATCAGAATTGGGTTTAAGAATGGGGATCACCACGGCCATCCTCCAACTTTTAGGGAAGTAGCAATTTTCCCAAAGCATGTTAAACAGCAAAGCAATGACATGATAAATTTAGTGGGAAGATTTTTAAGGATACGATTTGTGATGAGATCAATACCAGGAGATTTGTTTGGTTTGAGATTTTTAATGAATTCCTGTATTTCAGAGAGAGATGTTTTTTCCAGATCCATACAGGTAGGAGAAACAAGGGATCTTTGGACCTTTCTTTGTATATGTGCAGAGAATCTAGGATTCTCCACATCAGTATTTGGTTCAAATTTTTTTGAAGGCTGTCAGCAATTACCTCGGCCTTTTCAAAGGGGGCAACTGCGATACTGCCGAGACCACCCTTTAGGGGGGGGGATGTGATGAAAAGGCTTTTTGAGAAAGGAGGTACGCCTCCAAAGAGTGCCTGCCTGTTTCGGGAGATAACTCCTCAATTGTTTTCTCCCATCTTGCACGGGAGAGGTGTCTGATATCACTGGCGATCTCGTTTCTGACAGTACGGAGTTCATTTCTAAGAACAGGGTCTCTAGATCTTTGCCAAAATCTCCGTACCCTATTTCTGTGGCGAATTTTGGAGCGAATATCTGGAGGTAATTTAATAGGTGCGGTTTTAAATTTCGGTTTTGAAGCAGCCACAAATGCTTCGGAGATATTTTCTCCAAGCCGACCAATCGTAACGTCGAGATGCTCATTGCTGGAAGACGCCGGAATGGGAAGTGGCTTATTTTTAAGAAGGAATCGGAAGTTCTCCCAATTGGTGGAGAGTTGCGCTGGAATTTTCATGGTATCAGAGTTAGTGTATAGAGTTAAAATGACCGGTAGATGATCTGAACAAAGATCATCTATAACTCTAATGTCATAATTAAAAGGGATATTTTTGAAAACAGCCAGGTCGATAATTGAGTCACGTACTCCCGGCCGAGAACGTGAATTAATATGCGTTGGAGTGTAAGGTGCAACAATCCTTGCATTGGGATAATTTTGAATAATTATTTTAAGACGAAAGCCAAAATTGTTCGACCTGGTGTTATTCCACGTTTTGTGAGCAGCGTTAAGGTCTCCAGCAATGATTAAGTTATTACCTCTGAATTTTTAGAATTTTAAGAAAATCCTTTTCGGGGAATTTTCTGTTGATTTCCGCACAAAAACGAGCATAAGCAGAAACTACTCAGAGGGGTGGGAAATTATTAATTTTAATTTCAATAGCAGTAGCATCCATATACTGTATCCCCGGTAAAGGGGCTCTGCTTTGAACAAAATTACTTTTACAGTATATAGCGGTACCTCCTGCTGTACGAATTCTAGGAAAAATTACACGATCATCTTTATAAAGATGATAATTTGCAATCAGGGGGTCCTGACTAGGTTCTAGTTTGGTTTCTTGGACCAAAAACAAATCAAGATTTTGCTCCCAAACGAAATCTCTGACTTCATGAATTTTGGAGCGCAGACCGTTTGCTTTCCAAAAACCAATTGAGATTGATTGCACGTTTTCACGATTGAAAGTTAGGCTGAATTGTGGGCAACATAATTACGCCCATTTTTTAACGCGACAGGCCTTATCGTCAGGATGAGAAAGTTTTCGGAGTGCTGGGAGTGCTGCTCGGAAAGCCCGGGCCAACAGTTCCTCATCGACTCCTTCATCATTAGCTATCTGAATTACATTTGTGAAAATGGTTGAAAAATTGGAATTTGGGGTGTTAACATGACTAATCTCCCTAATCTGTCCAGAAACAACTTTAAAATACGAGACGGAGGGAATGACAGCGCGGTAGTTTGATTGAGGCTGTTGGATCTCAGATTGAGCATGCATGCTACTTTTTAAGTTTAAATCATTAGGAGAGCCCAAATTTCTCTCTTGAATTTTATTTTGGGGCAAGTTATTAGGATTATTTCCCTTAGGATGTTGATTTTTGTTTTGATTGCCTTTTTGGGGCATTTTTTTAAAATTATTTTTAGTCTTCGGAAAACGGGGGCATTGGCGCCAATTCGCCGCATGTTCCCCACCGCAGTTGGCACAAATTAGTGGGTCTTCAAATGCTCGATTACAGTTTTTAGCCTCGTGAGGCCCTGCGCATTTAAGGCATTTAATTGGGAGATGGCAGACTTCCGAAGAATGGAAAAAACCCTAACATCTCCAGCATTGATTGGGTCTTTTGTTGCGACTATTGTCATAGCGCTCAAAGGAAATTTGTGTGCCAAACATTTCAGTAAACTGAAAGATAGTGTCAGCTTTGGCATCATTTACAAGTTGTAGGTAAATTAGCGGCATGGGAGCTTTGGTTTTAAATTTTTGTAATCGGGAGATTTTATGGATCTCAAATCCTTCTCTCTCGATTTCAACACGTATTTCTTCTACTTTAGTGGAAGTAGGAAGACCACGGATTAATAATTTAAGGGGCCGATCAGATTTAAGCATAAATGATTTATACTCAACTCCTTCATATCGAAGGGATTGAGCGAGTTTACGATATTCGACATCACTTTTCTTTTTGTGTACTTTTAATAAGAGTAAAAGAAAATATTCTCCTTTTTAAAAAATAAAACACAAATCTGTAAGAAATGCAATTACAGTTGGACTTTTATATATCGAAGTCGCTAATTCCCGGAAAACAGTTCGTTATATGGAAAACTCGCTAAATAAAGGTTCATCTTTTAATATTTTTTATAAACCACATAAAAATAAAATTTAGATTCATAAACACTATATATTGAAAAAAGTAATTATTCGTACCTTTTTAAAAAATTAATATGTGTTTATTTTATGTATTTTACCCACCAAAAAAGAAAGAAAGAAAAGCTGCGAGGAAAACAAGAAAAAAGAATGTCGAAGAATTCACTGTATTTTCAATATCAAGCAAATAATTTTATACTAAAGTTAATGAATTTTAAGGATATTTTATAATTTAAAGCATGCAAGTAACATTAAACATACATTTTATAATTAGAACACGGGGTCACGAAACAACTATACTGAGAGGGAAAGAGGATATCGAAGATGCTTCTAGTAAACTGGGCAATGGGGGATTACAGGTTGCACTTCTTGCATGAAACGTCTAGAGCTCTATTGCTCTCGGCGAGCTGGGATCTAATAAACCAGTTCAAGATTTATGACCACCATAAAATGTGTTAAAGAGAGAATAACTTGAAATTTTTTCAGAAATACTTTAAAAAAGGGGAGAACAAAAATTGGATCACAAAAGGAAAAGCTCGTCATATAGAAAATGCACTTCACTATAGAGAGGTTATTTTATGAAGAAAATCATGAAATGTTCAAGGTTCCAGGAAAAAGTTCGCTATATAGAAAAATTCGCAATATAGAGGTTGGACTATATATAATGCACAAGGAGTGTACTAACTCCCCCCCCCAAGAATAAATTGCATAATTAAGGATATCTCTGAGATACTTTACTTTAATTCATAAAATCGGAACTTTCCATCTCTCAAAATGCGGTTTTCATTTTCGTACACAAAAAGGAAGATATATATTAGAAGTTCTATTGTGAGTCAACAAATAATCTTGATTGTAGTATGGCATGTGTGTTTGAATATGTAATAACTTTATTATAACCATCTAAGATTTCATCCACACTTTTAAAATAACTGAATGCTTATTTATTATGGCAAAAAAAATGTTTCTCAATGATGTTCGAAAATTCGTAGATGTCATGTAAATGTCATGTATTCATATGTTACATCGATTTTTTGTCAGAATGAATTTGATTAAGGCTTGTCTTCGTTTATGAAAACAAAAAATATATTCCTTTATAGATATAAAAATACTCCTAATATGTTATCTCTCTTTACTTACGGATAATTTTACTCACTATACTTTGATATTAAAACTACCAATAATCCATTCTTAATCTATTAGATGTACAAATGAGTTTTAAAGGATTTGCAAAAGAAGGCTTTACTAGTGTTGAATTGCCTAACCACCTTTATCTTAAAAGGCCATCATCAAGCATTAGTTTTCGGCGTGTTTTATTTGTCAATGTATAAGTAGCATTTTTTTAAAAATTTTATGCCAAGGAAACGTAATTTGTAGTAAGCTTTCCTTTTCTGCTTCCATTTGAAGAAAGCAAGTAATATAAAAAAAATTAAGTCAATTCCTACATAGGTCAACAAAGAAAATTTTTATATTTTAGTTACTTTTTATTAAAAAATTTTACAATTAATATAAATATGTATACACACCTGTGATAGAATCACAATATTAAGTGGCAAAATAGAAAATATTTTCCATTTTATATATACGGTGTTGAACTATTATTTTTGTTTGTTACTATTTGTTACTATGCATTCATTCATAAATCACATTCTCAGAAATTAGGCCATCCCAGGAAGATTCGAACACACGACCTTTGGATTAGAAGTCCAACGCACACACACACACACTATCCACTGCGCTACAGGGACAAAGCAAGAAATTTTTCTTTTTATACATGGTGTTGGACTATTATTTTTTTGTTGTTACTATTTATTTATTAATTAAGTTTAATAATTAATTTAATTTATTAATAATTTAATTAATAAATTAGTATTTGAAAAACTATATTAACATCAAGTGTCATCCAATGCAAGTTTTAAAAAAA
The DNA here is from genome assembly GCA_019973935.1 of Trichonephila clavipes. Classification (NCBI taxonomy): domain Eukaryota; kingdom Metazoa; phylum Arthropoda; class Arachnida; order Araneae; family Nephilidae; genus Trichonephila; species Trichonephila clavipes. The sequence continues at coordinate 467,896 of BMAU01019642.1, read as the reverse complement.
TATATTTGAACTTGAATGGAGGAACAGAAAGTATATATATTTTATTAACGATTAAAAATGTGAACAATATATATATATATTTAAAAATAGGCTGAAGGTTATCGATTTCTGTGTGAGGCTCGAGAGTACTAGTTTAGACAATTCAAAAGGGATTGTTTTCACTCGGAGAATAAGGTACGGATATGAAGGTTAAAAACGTTTGGAGATGCTGAATTGGAGACATTGAAGGAAGACTTGTGTTAAATGTAATAATTTACAGAATTTTTGGGAGTAACTCAACAAGAAATTTTATTATGCCTCATTATTATGAGAATACTACAAAAAGAAGAAAATTGAATACCTTACAAAATATAGTCGAGAGACATAAAAGGATATTTTTTGCTTGCGAACTGCAGCTTCAAAGAAAAAAACGTAGGGGATTTTTGCATCGAATTGTAACTGGTAAGGAAAAGTGGTTTCTTTATACAATCCAAAGCAGAATAAATTGTTTAGTGAGCTCTCGGACTATGCATCAGCATCAAAGACGAAGCCAAAAACTTATGTATCGAAGCTCGCGTGCTCTGTATTTGAAGGATCAGCTGGGTGTAGCATATTCATCTTTTAAAACCGAAGGAAACTATCACGGGGGAATCACTACCAACTATAATATATACTCTTCAACTGGGCATTGTAGGAGAAACGGACTAACAGTATGACTAACAGTACCATAATGTTTCACTCTTGTTGCAATGACAGTCAAAACTATCTAAGGACAGACACTAAACTGGAATATCCTACCCCACCCAAAATTTCCTCCAGATATGGTTCTTTCATAGTACCACTTGTTTCGATCAATGACCTGTCTGGGCAGCACTTCTGTTCTTAAAAGGAGTGCAACAAATGGGTCGATTCTTAGATCTCCTCTAAAGACAAGTTATTCTCTCAATGTGAAATACGTACATTGCCAGAAAGATGGGGAAAACTAGTAGCTAGCAATATACAGTATTATGAGTAATTAATATGCTACTATTTTTGCACAAAAAATTAAAACTTGTACACACGATAACTACTTAAGGTATCCGACTACGTGCGGTACCGTGATTTTAAAAAAGCACATAAATGGGTAATTTTCATGATATTTAGAGTCACTCAGATTAGAATATATGCATTAAATTGTTTTAAGGACACTCTTTGACAAAATTTTTTATTTAAATACAATATTTTGGCAAAAAATTAACTTAGAATAATCTTTTTTCCAAATGTTCTCCTTTTGTGAAAATGCTTCTGTTAGAATAATATTTTGCCTGTATATAGCTCAGACCTCTCTACAGAGGCTCAACTAGAATTTTTGAAATCTATAACTTAGAAGCGGGGAAGGAAAAAAACGCCAATAACTATTTCAATTGGGGGTAACTCTGAAAATAATGTGAATTTCTCAAAAATTCTAGTTGAACCTCTGTAGTGAGGTCTGAGCTATATATAGGCAAAATATTATTATAATAGAACCATTTTTCCCAAAAGAGGAACATTTGGAAAAAAGATTATTCTAAGTTAATTTTTTGCCAAAATATTATATTTAAATAATTTTTTTTTCAAAATCTCCTTAAAACAACTTTATGCATGTATTCTAATCTGAGTGACACTAAATATCATGAAAATTATCCATTTATGCGCTTTATTAAAATCACTGTTCCAAACGTAATCGGATACCTTAAGTACATTCTTAATGATAGTGACATTTCTTAACTGACAGATTTATATTAGTATTTCGAGAATGGAATCTCGTCGAAAGTTCAAAGATCTTTATTAAGACTCGTCATATTAAAAAAAAAAATTGCTTCTGTGAATAGTTTAAAAAGTAAAAGATTCCCTACAATTTTTAGAAGATTTCGATTTAGCAAACTACGTAGGCTATAGTTACATTGTAGCAAAATATTAAGAAGTATTACAGGAATATAACCCCCGTTTTATACAGGACGAGAAAAAGTAACGATTGAAGATTGTGATGATTTTTTTTGAAGTTTGATACACTTAAAAAATTTCTAGATGAAATAATAATAAATTTTTAAAACATATTTGATCCATCATCATTCTGAATATTTTCCGCTTCTGAAATGGTCTTACGTTACCTTTTTCCTCTTTGGTATAAAATGTCTCAGACAAAGCGGTCATTATGAAAGGATAAAAATAGTCTGCACATTTTCTGGGACTACTCGGAGTCCTCAAATAACAAGAGAAATTGTCTAGACTAGAGAATCACCAACTTATCCGTGAGCAGGTAAAAAAAAACATTACAAAAAGAAAGATAAGGTTCGATAGACTGTTTAAAATCAAGGATTGAAAGGAGTACAAAATAATAATCTAAAAAAACTGTGTACTTTAAAAGGAATAATTAAAATATCTAGACAAAGCTTCTTATAATGTCACTGCTTATCTAAATAAATAGTTAATTACTTTTACAACTTGTGCCCAGAACATAATAAAAACACAAAAAATTTGTGGAATACATGTTCAAGGGTTATTTTCAAGTTAATTTATATGAAATAATTTTTTTTCGTATTAATTTTAAAGGCATTGCAACACAGCTATATTTAATTTTATTAACTATGCATTGAAGGTTTTACACATTTTTTTAATTTCCTCTGTATTCTTTATATTTGGTATAATAGTTTGCATAAATTATCCTCTTTGAGGATAATGTATTTATACATAAATAAAAATCTGTATACATCATTTAACATAAAAAGTGACACACCAAGGAGTTATCTGTATGGTACGAAATTGTTATGCATATGCTTTTCGAAAGAATATGTGCAAATGATTATCTTTTGGTGACCAATGACTGACGGCGATTCCAGAAATTTATTTTAAATCCAGCGATTTAAAATAAAGCATTCGGATGGTGTATAAAGGCATACATATATTCCAATCCTAAGGCATTACTTCTAGGCTAATGTATTTCCGTCGACCTACGTGAACTGTATTAATGTCTCGTCGACAGTATTATGTCTAGTGTGAGCAAATGTCATAATTTGGGAGTGGATATGGAATTATACTGAAAAAAGCAGTGTGGTCAAATTAAAGTGTTACTCGATACTTCGGTCGGGACGATGTTGACAGGAAGTGGCGAATCATTACCGTACAGTGTCAAGAACGAAGCGGTCAACTGAAAGTGCTGAAAAAACGCGAAGACATAGTGATAAACCGATTGGCGCTGATAGCCTCTGATGGATCTTTATAAATGATATGACGTGTAGCCAGTAGCTATAATAAAAACCGATAGGCGACTCAGTGAAAGGGGGCTTAAATCACGGAGGTCATTTCCCCCATTGCCCACTGCCAAGGAAATTTGCAATGGAACTCGGATCATTCGATTTGGAATCTCATGGACTGGTAAAATTGTCTTCAGTGTATTGTATCTTGCTTTGAACTGAGCCCCGATAACCAACAAAGGTGAATTTGGGGACATGAAGGATTACTTATCTGATTTTCATTCACCTGAGGAATTATGATATAAGGTGTGATTTCTTTTGAAAGCGGAACTCTATTGTTTGTTATCCAGGACAGTCTTAGAGCACGTTTTACTTCGATGAGATTCTATGGCTTTTAGAGTTGCAATTTTTCTTCTGTCACTCCTTCATTTTAACATGATAATGCACTGCCACTCATGGCACGCGCCTTCCCTTCTTGATCTCAGAACACTTCCCTGATCGGTTCAATCGCCAGATCTCTTCCCAATAGAGCACGTTTGAATAACGAGTAGGCATCTTCAATCGTCCCCACGTCGCGGCGATCCAACTCGTCAAGTGGAGCGAGCATGGCAAGCAAACTTGCAGGGGGACATCCGCCAGTTTAATGAATTAAAACTCAACCGGATAACAGTTTACATCAGAGGTGGAGCAAAGCATTATTTATTTATATGTTTTTGCACTTGCAGCTCGCTGTATTGCATACAATTCTTATGATAGTATTGTAAGGATCTTGCCTCCCCACCTAGAGATGTGGGAGAAAGGGAAGGAAGACTGGTCATGTTCAAAATTACTTAGTTTATTTGCAACACAAACAGCAACACAAGTTTGATAAATCAAAACCAAGAGATGCACCCAATTAAAGCAATATGTAGACAATTAACGAGGTACGCGAAGTATGAGACTTTAATTACCAGTAACATTTACTTCTGGTTCAAGTACCCTGCCTTCCTACCTATCTAATCCAGTGATATTCAACCTGCGGCCCACTGAGCCTTTTTAAGTCGCCCGTTCTTGGCCCATTGCTCTGAGAAATTTATTTATTTAAGAACATTGTATTAAAAATTTGGTGAGAAATGTTTTGTTAAGAAACCAAATATTTCGATTTTGCTTTTTGATATCGGTGTCGTACGGGTACGAATTGATGTTCTTTTTCTATATGGAACGGTTACGGTTAGTGATAACAGACAACAGTGCAGTAGCGACCATTTTATGGCTAGATTTAATTTTTAACTATCTTTCATACCTTACAAGTGAAGAAAATATATCGTTTCAAGACGATTGGGGGATAGATTCTTTTGTAGTGAAAAACAAACATGGATCAGTAATTGTTTGATTTTTCACGAGATTGCTGTATTTAAAAAATACTAATAAACAGGAATCATTCAATGACACTTTTCCTCGAAGATCTCTTTCAAGAGGGATAAATAGGCTTTCTTGAATAATCTTTGCAACAGCAGCAAAGTGCTTTGTGAGTGGTAATATCACAGCGGTAACAAAGACAGGTCCTATGAAGTTTGTTATATGATTGGTAATCATATAAAACCGTTTACTGATGTAGAAATTGTGAAGGAGTGTTTTTTAAATGCTTCTAATTTAGTATAAGTGACAAAAATAAAAAAAAAATGTAATAAATAATCATTAATATCTTGATCAATTTCCCACATTTTGAATTTCCAATTTTATCTTGGTCTTAAAGCATTTCTCCCTCCCCCTCCCCCATTTATCCTCACGTTGTGACCCACGTGAAATAACTAACATATGTATGCGGCCCAGCAGAAAAAAAGGTTGAGTACCCGTGATATAATCTATATTTAATCTCCAGTGACAAATCATCACCTTAATTATTACAATGATCAAATACTGAATATCTGCGTTACACTTTAAATTTGATTAATCACTGCTCCGCTAACAGCCTACCCTACCTCTCTCTTCTCAAACTTGAAAGCCTAGACTTAATATAGTAGACATAATTTACATGTTTATTTTCTCTTCTTCAGAGGGAGCGTTTTAATAAATCAGTTTTTAAGGACCAAAGATTCCCCAAGAGGATTTGTTAGCGAGAGGGTTGCAGGTAGAGCCTTCACAGTATTAGTGCTTTATTTTCAACACATGTACATCACTTTAACTGATTATCATCTTTTTAATTAGCTCCTTGACGTGTCACTTTTTTGCGTGTGTAATTGCAATTTTCATTACAAGTAATAAAACAAGCAAATATCACTACATTAAAGGGTAGTTAGAACGCATAAACTGCTACTCAGGAATTTGGTATATTATGTAATATTTACTGAAATACTCGCATTCTTACAGATTTGAATGGTATTTTAGAAACAATTATTTAATTGGTTATAAGATTAATATCAGAAGTATTGAGAAAATTTTTTATCAGATTTTTACCTATTTTTCTTTACCAATAAATAAATAAAAATCAGTAGTTTAATCATATTTTGATAAAGAACAACTTCCTTAAAAATATTAATGATTTTTTTTTAATATTTCCTTCTGTATTTAATATTTATCGTAAATAATTAAATTACAAATCAGTAGTTAATTCTTAAATATTTTATAGTAATAAATTATCTAGGTTAAATTGCTACTTTACTCATGACTAACTTGGAGAATTATTTTTTTTTCATGGTATCGGATAGAAATATCATTACTATTGTACATATTATAATCGAATTTGCAAGTCTAAAAACACACACAAAAAATGCTTTATTGGCATAATATGGCTATAGAACGAACCAAGAAATAATTGCGGGATCGTAACGAAACTTGGTATGAAGGTACATGTCGGTGAGATATGCAAATGACTAGAAATGCAGCGTGATTGCGCATTACGTATAGCCGGTAGAGGGTGTTTAACGTCGTTCTCCATGGAGTATAAAACAGGTAACCAAAGCTTGTTTAAGTGTGATGAATCGCTTACAAAGAAAAAGCTGAGCTAGAGATGCAATTACGCCATTTTCCAAGACAATATGAGCAGCTGTCGCAGTTTGAGAGGGGGAGAATCATCGGCATGATGGAAGTTGGGTGGTCATCTAGGCGAGTAGTTCGTCAATAAGGACACTCTGATTGTGTTGTGATGAGGTGTTGGGACCGAGAGATGTCATTTACATGAAGACCAGGCTCAAGACGCCCTCGACAGACCAGTCGTCGAGAAGACAACCACATCTTAAGAAATGCACGCATACAGCCAACTGCTTCATTGGCCGCCATCCAGGCACAAATAGCCCCTTCACTAGGGGCCCCTGTGTCTTCTCGAACCATACGAAGGCACTTGACTTAAGGACATTTACTATCGTGGCGCCCATTACGTGTGCTATCCTTGTTGCCCACCCTTCGATGCCCCCGTTTGGAGTGGTGCCCTGCACGAGGAAACTGGACTGCAGCGGAATGGAATCAGGTCGTCTTTAGCGACGAATCCAGATTCAATCTCAGCAATTATGACAATCGCTCTCGTGTGTAGAGACCCCGTGCTGAACGCTTCAATCCTGCCTTTGCTTTACAGAGACACACAGCTCCCACAGCTGGTGTGATGGTATGGGATGTCATTGCTTACAATACACGGTCACCCCTAGTATTGATCTGTGGCACCATAACAGCCCAGCCTTATGTCCATGACATCCTGCAGCCACATGTTTTGCCACTCATGAAATGGCTCCCAGGAGTCATTTTTCAACGAGATAATGCTCGTTGTCACATGGCAAGGGTGTCACAAGACTGTCTCCGCACTGTTACTATCCTTCTTTGGCCTGCCCGATCCCCAGATTTGTCTCCAATCGAGCATATCTGGGATCATTTGGGACAGCGAGTTGGGCATCCCACGAGTTTGCACAAACTGGTGGAAAAGTTATAGCAAATATGGAAAGAAATGTCTCAAGACATCATACAGAATTTGTATGCCACAATGCCCGATCGTATCGCTTCGTGCATTCGCGCTGGAAGGGGGTTCAACAGGGTATTAAATCCTCCGTTCTTTTGCCGTTTACTCTGAAATAAATTATCCTTTTTCTTTGATTTTCTAATCATTTACATATATCAAAGTAGTCATTACGTATGTAAAATTTCGTTTCATTTTGAAGACTCCTTCTTGGTGCGCTAATTTTTTTTGTCCATGAGTGTATATCACTTCAGAATCAATTCTTTATATAATACAGTCGAACCTCTATTTAACCAATAAGGAAAAATTCGTTAGATAGAGATTCTTTTTTTAATATACTTTATATAGAGATCACATAAAATAAATTTTTAATTCATAAAGACTATATATTATTTTAAAAAAAAGTAATTATTCATATTTTTGAAAATTAATATCCACATTCATTTGATATATCTTACCCATGAAAAAGAAATCTGCAAGGAGAGCAAGAAAAAAAAACATTGTCCAGGAATACACTATATTTTCAACTTTATAAATTAACTTTATATTATAATTAATGAAATTTTTAACGCATTTTCTAATTTTAAACCTACAAGTAATTTTAAACAAATATTATTTTAATGATTCTAAGCATACACTACCCCATGCGTCCTTAAATTGAATTACTGATATAAAATCTATTAATTTCATTTGAGTTTTTTGTTTGAAAAATTACAACAATTTTTCATTGCTGTAGGTGAGTTAAGCACCTAGTAAAACCAGTTCAAGGCCATTGATCATTATAAAATGTACTAAAAACGAGAATAATTTAAAAATGTCCCATAAATATTTTAAAAATAGGGAGAAAAAAATCGAAACGCAAGGGAAAAAGTTCGTTAAATAGAAAGTGCACTTCGCTATTCGAAGGTTATTTTACGAAGAATATAGTAAAATGTTCTTGGTTTCAGGAAAAAGTTCGCAAAATAGAGAAATTCGCAATATAGAGGTTCGTTATATGGAGGTTTGATTGTATTTTATATTCACAACATTTTTAAAACTTAAAAACCCTCTTACCCCAACAATTTTTATTGCCAAAACACAAAAAGTAACGAATCAAAAAACTACAGTGAAATCAAAACTCTTTCCCCTCTTTAGAAGCGGTGATACTAAAAGTAGTCTCTAAAATGTGGTCTGGGAATTTTACATATCTACCAGACTTCGTTGTGTTTTGTTTGTAAGCTTTAACTTTTTGGATATTCTGCAAGCATTGGAATTTAAGCAGCTTCATCCTTAATGAAAAATGGGAGTTTCTACGATCCATAAAAATTTTCCAAGCTAAACAGTCAATATCAGAATTTTTTATTTTCTACGTTTTGCGCGATAAGGTTAAAAATAAATAAGATATGATGACGACGTCTCTGCATTAGTATGTATAAAAACAAGAGACTATATATATATATATATATATATATATATATATATATACTGATTTTCTGCCGAATGTTATCGTTGCAATTGTGGTTTAATTTCACAAACTACAGTTAAAGTAAAAAGTTTGAAGATGACGGAGGTACTTTGAATGTTAATTTTCTTTAGATGTTGAAGAGAATGAGTTGAGTTGAGTTAATATTAACGTCGCACTGTTCAGCTACACGAGGGCTTTTGGCGACGGACCACGTAATTTTGAACCATGGTCAAGTGACGTGGACGACACCTGAGCTGGCACCCCCCTCTCCTAACTACCACACCACACCAACGGGAGGACGTTTCAGCTCTCGACAGATTTAACGTGCATCGCTGCCCTACACGGTGGGTCTTTTAGTGGTACTGGGATCGAACTCATGACATGCCTGCCATGGTTGGATACCTTAACCACTGGGCTACCGCAGCCCCCATGTTGAAGAGAAACTCACCCGAAAAGGTAAGCGATAAATCATAAACTAATTATACGGATGATCAACTTAAATTCTGCTTTATGCCAGAACGAAGATTAAGTAAAATTTAAGGTAAATTGTCAATCCATAACGATGATGAGAGATAACATTCTACAGTTTTTTTAATGGGACAATGTCGATTTTCTATTAGTTAATTTGTCTGAGGCTGATAAACAACATTGGAATAATTTTAAATCCGAAGTATTTTACCTCAAAGTTTTACAGAGTTGATTTTTAAATTGCCTTTTTCGATCTTCGTGATTTTGAAAGTATTTTCAATTGAAAAATTCATGTGCAAAATAGAGCTTTTGTTGCGTCTTCAGATTTTGTGGCAGAGAAGCTGCTATTCAATAAATAAATTTTTATTTACATTGAGACGATATCGATAACCGTTATTTGATTTTAATAGTACCAAAATAACATGTAAGGGCTGTTGGAAAGCTAAAATCTTATTTTTTTGACAATTTGAGATTTTTATATTTTCAAATTGTATAGATTTTAATCTTTCTAAAAGTACCTTACTTTAACCTCTAGCATAATTAGAATTCCTTAAATTCTATTTTTAAATAATTGTTGAAACGGGACCACGACCATTTCAATGGCGAAAAATGTAAACAAAGTAATTCGTTTTTGCTTAAAAGTGTAACGTCTGATATAAACCAAAATATGTATCTTTTATTGTAAATTGAGCCTTTTATTTTTTTATTTCCTAGCCGATTAGTAGTCTCACTGTATATATTAAAATCAATTTATCTCAAAATGTAAATTTTGATTTTCGATGATATTCATTTACGTGAAAAATGGGACAAATTTCGCAATGCTTGATAAAATATTTCATAGATAATGAAAAAAATTACAAATTAGCTAAAAGCTCTTTTCAGTGTAATGCGAAAGATGTACTTTTAATTGTATGAAAAATTTCAAGCATGTACATATAACAGATTTTGAGAAAAGGTACATCGAAAACAGTCAATTTAACATTGTCAGTATGTATATAGAGAGAGGTTTCCAACTCCCCTTAAGTGGATCACCCTTTAAGTGTCATGAATTTTCCTAGTGTGGAATGTATGTGCATGTGGACTTTCGAGCATTGGCATGAAAAACCTGCTTCTTGTTGGTATTTTTCCGGATGTCAAACTTTTGTATTTATTTGTAACAAGCTTTAAAGTCGCTTTTATGTGAAAATTATTTTGAAGTTTTAATAAATTTTTATTGGAGATCTAACAATATGTAAAGTTTGGTGTTCTGGTAGACATCAAAGGAGAATTTTAGAGAATTCAAAAATTAGTTTTGAGATTTTAAAATTAGGATTTTCTTTAAAAATTGAAAGATAATCATCTTCTTGAATTTCATCTGGATTGTCATAGCGTAAAGATGATTGAGAATTTGTCGAAATTCGAAATAAAATATCCCTTACTATGTTGTCTGTACGAAAAATATTTTTTTCTTTTATTGTAAAGCGTACAATATAACCTCTCTCCCTGTACATACACACAGAAACCACCTTGGAACGTTTTCCCCTAAATCTTACTGGAAAATAAAAAGCAGCGATTGGGAATCTGAGAAAATTACAAAAAGGCTTCCTTCTAAGAAGTATTTAAAGTGCTTGACTGCTAAATAAATAATGAGAAAATTTTATCGCATAGACTGTATTTTATTTAGGATTTGTTAATGTCTTCGAAAAAAGTTAAGTGTCTGCTCTACGGTATTCACTTCATGTTGATTTTACGGTTGCAACTGTAACATGTTTATGAACCATGTTAAAATTGCATCAGGAACAGGATGCATTAAATTGTAGCACTGCATAAAGTATCTTTAAAAAATGAGAGGGATGTTTTTGATTTTCATGTCCAAAACAGAGGCTTTATGATGTTTTTTTGACGTAATATTTATCTCAGAAGTTGCTGAATTTTTTGCACAATTTTGAAACGGCGGTAGAAGTTACCAGTTCCCAAAATCAGTATTCGAGGTGTGACACACACACACACACACACACAAAAACAGAGACTGGTCCAATAAATCATTGTAATTATAGAATCAGTATCATCTTCGAAGTAGTTCCCTTCCGCATTCACACACTTTTGTATTCGATGCTGTCATTGTTGGTAACAGTTCCGGAACGAGAAGTTTTTGGCAGACCCTTCAGGAGATTTTCTGTTTTTGCCTGAACCTCTTCAACTGAAGAAAAATGGGTTCCTTTTAATCAAGATTTAACTGTAGGAACTAAAACATAGGGGCCAAATCATGTGAATAAGGAGGGGGCACACCACAGTAATGTCTCTGCTGGTCTGAAACTGCTTGGCAGATAGGGCCATGTGAGTGGATGCATTGTGCAACTGCCATCCATCACTTTCTAATTCTGGCCTTTATTTCCTAACTTTTTCACGGTGTCTTTTTAGTACTTCAATGTAGTAGTGTTGATTAACATTCTGACTACAGATGTGAGTCGGAAGCTACATATATCACGAATTTTGCAATGTTTTGGTCTGTAATCGATGACCTTGGGCACCCAGCAGGTTCATCCTCTTCCGCACTGATCCTTCGCTCTGAAAACCTCTTATATCATTCACACACATATGCACGAGGCAAATCATCATCTCCATAAGCCTTGGTTAATACTGAAATGTTTTCGTGGTTTATTTCTTAAGTTTCACAAGAAACTTGATGTTGATCCGACATTTTCCGGCAGAATGGAATTGCACGTGCTCACTCAATGACGCAGTTCTCCCAAGTGGCGGGATCTATTAAGGCGAAACTGTCCACATGGGTATAGGAAGTGCGTGAGCTAAAGTCACCAAAACAGTTGTTACCAACTGCACTGTTTTTTCAAGCTACACACTTAGTCACATTTTTTTGTGTCACACCTTGTAGTTAGCAGCAGATTTAAACGAGTGAAAATTTCGAATATTTTTGGAGTTAGTTTCAAGCCACTTGAAGTTATTTCGTTTCCTAAGGAACTGATATTTGAAGTGTCGAATACGAATTTTAAATGTCTGATACAAAGCTTATATTCTTTAAATACTTAAAACAGTATTCGTAAATGAATTTTGTGTACATTTTCGTTTTGATAAGATACAAGAATAGCATGTAAGTTACAAGCTCCTTTTTGTAAGCCGCACGTTAAAGGAAATTCAAAGAGCATTATGCTTTTGAGAATATCTATTTTATGAATAGAGATTTGCTTTTAAGTTCTTTTTACTTATATATTTTAATGGTATGAATTATACGAAAGCAAATCAAGGAGAGGTTCTGCATACAAATTTTGTTCAATGTACAAAGATTCTGGTCTTAGACCAGCATTCAGAATGCATTTTGATGCCAGTAATGTTTAACCATCGATATATTCTTAGAATGTATAAACACAGTGCGGTGCATAACTTAAGCAGCTTTGTAAATTTCAATCAGATAGCTATGAAATTATAGGAAAGGGGTTATTGCGATCAGTAAAATGAACATGCAATTGAGTAAAAAGGTGATGCGTATGCAAATGTCAGGAACAAAATGTCTTACGCGACGTGAGTGTACGCAAAACGTGCGGTCGGCGCTCTTCGACTGGGGTTTCATCCCAGTAACATCACGAAAAGAGACCGTTGTCGTCTGGGGTGGCATTATGCTGATCGGGTGAACTAAGCTCCGCGTTTTCGACAGAGGTTCTATAATCAGATATCGCTCTTTTAAGGAGGTGATCCTTCCACATGTGTGTCTGTTCCAAGGTTCTGTTAGACCAGACTTCGCTTTTATGGATGAGAAAGCGTGACCACACCGGACAGTGTTCAGCAGTGACTGGAAAAAAAGTGAAGATATCACTCGAATAGATTAGCCAGCGTTCTCCCTTGATTTCAATCCCATAAAGCAAAAATAAGCATTAAGTCGATCGCGATCGACAGGTGAACCACCAAGACATTTTGGGGTAAAAGGATACGCTTACTAAAAGAAACATATTTATGAAGTACCGACGCCAGCTAGACTGGAGAATCGGCGTTCCAAAACCGATGCGACTGTTGTTACTTAAGCAAATGATTCGATAAATGTGTAGATGACGCATGTGACTTTTATTGAAAGTGAAAGACTCAACACGTTGACTGACACTATAGGGGAAAAAAGCGATCACTGCGCTGCCAGCTCACGCCGACTGAGGAGGAGAATAATTGTTGATAATCAGCTCTTTCCGCGATATTGTGGAATTGGTTATTGAGACATGGTCCCACAACCTACGCTTCCCCCCGGGATTAGGTTCTCGTGCTGATGCCATGTCCCGCGATGGCGTGGGACTCTGTAGCGAACGGATTAAGCACATACGTCGGTTTCAGATTCGTCGGTTCACGTATGTTTCCTGCTCGCAGCAATGAATACTTCCAAGCTTCGCGGATAACAGTCATTCTTAGTTGTTTAAGCATTCAACTTGACAATTTTGTGTTTCTTGAGTTTTTGTAGTAAAAATAGTAATCTCATATTTTTTAAAAGAGGGGTAAAATGTCGAAAACAATTGTTAAGAAAATGAAACACAATTTTAATACAGAATAGCAACACCTACGCCACTGGGTGGACCGCAACACTTTGAAACCATTAGAAGTAGCCCATACCCTAGAAAAGTCTGCCCACCCCTGCCATAGAGCATGTGTGGGATGCTTTAGGAAGACGCCTTGCGGCACGAATACGTCCTCCGGGGAACATCCAACAACTGAAATATATGCCGATTGAGGAATGGGTACTCTTACCTCAAGAACTGAGAAGCAATCTAGTGCTTATGGATAGACGGAGCGAAGCAATCATTGCACTAAGGGGAGGACATATCCCATACTAAAGAACATCTGCTTCTTGTTCTTCCTCTTGGACAGATAATCATGTGTAACGATATTATGAGTTCAATAAAGCGGGTTTTTTTGTTTGATTCCCTACTGTACCCATTGTATTCATTTTTGCACAACTATGTCATCGTTTTACAAAATGCTGTCTCTCATTTCTGAATTTGATGCCTCTCTGATAATTTCTTGTGGAGTTATGGCAAAAAAAGGCTTGTTGAGTAAGTTTTGCACACCAGTGTATATCGAAATGACTTTATAATTATAGTCTACTCTCATCAACAGAATAACAAATGTTCGATGAAAAGACCTCCGGCCGGCGAGATTTAATGATTTTCGGAAATAAATTTTTATTTTTACTTCCTTTGCATCTCACAGTTTATCAGGATTTCTTTTTTCTATACGTAACCTCCCTTTTTTTTCTCATAGAGTAATAAAATATTGGCACTAGGATCTAAGGGATAATGCTGTTGATTTTTTATCGCTGATAAATAGGTAATTCAGCTCCATTCCCGTTCTCCTCCCCACCACTTTATAGTTTTCTTGTTCTTCAGATTGAATTTTTGGAGTTATTTTACGTGGCTGTAAACATTTAAAACCCCTATCATAATTTTTTATGTTAGTAACAGATGTCATCGTTATAAAGAAAGATTCCGTCGTCCTTTTCTTGTGGAACAAGCTTTAAGCCTTTGTCGATAGATTGGAGAAATTGTCATCTCAGTTTTGAAATTTTTATAAATAAGTTAATAATCTGAGTCTATATACATAATTTTTTCTAAGGTAATATTAATTGAAGCATTTCAGTTCAATTTGCATTAAATATTGGAGGATTTAGTTCTCACCTTTTATTTTCTATAGAAGAAAGTTTATTCCAAAATACCCTCCCCCCCAGATAAATACATTTAGCTACTTACTTACTATCGCAACAATCGCCAACTCTATTGATAACTTGCCAAATAGGCAACCTCAATTTCCAATGTGTCATACTCGCTGAATTGGTAACCAGGTGTTTCGTTTCATATAATGTTGCCAATAGGTTGAGATAATATACGTATAAGCACTTACATCTCATATTAAGATACCCGACTACGATCGGAACCGTGATTTTGCAAAAGCGTATAAATGGATAATATTTATGATATTTAGTGTCACTTAGATTAGAAAATGTATATAAAATTGTTTTAATAATAGTATTACAATAAAAAATATTTTAAGTATAATATTTTGACAAAAAATGAACATAGAATAACCCATTTCCAAAATATTCTCTTTTTGTGAAAAATGCTTCTATTATAATAATATTTCGCCTGTATATAGCTCTGACCTCTGTACAGAGGCTCAACGATGATTTTTGAAAAATTCACATTATTTTCAGAGTTACGACCCATTGAAATAATTACAGGCGTTTTTTCTTAAAATTTCTCCTCTCTGTTCTTCTAAAACATGGATAAACCCACTTCTAAGTTATATATTTCAAAAATTGTAGTTGAGCCTTTGTACAGAGGTCTGAGCTATATACAGGCAAAATATAATAATAGAAGCATTTTTCACAAAAGGAGAACATTTTGAAAAAAGGTTATTCTAAGTTAATTTTTTGCCGAAATATTGTATTTAAAATTTTTTTTTTGTCAAAATGTCCTTAAAACAATTTTATACTTGTATTCTAATCTAAGTGACACTAAATATCATGAAAATTATCCATTTATGTGCCTTTTTAAAATCACGGATCCGAACGTAATCGGATACTTTAAAAAGTAAGTGTGGAATACATGAAGTTTTTAAAAAATTTTCACTTACCTTCTCGTCAGCAAGAATTCACAAAGACATTGAGAGGATATTTTATATCGCCGTCTGCTAAAAGATTTTGAATTCGCGGCTTCACTACGGGAAAAGGCAGAAATCAGCTGGTTTTTAAATCCTGCAATACTTAACTATGATTATCGGATTTATTAGAATGTCTAAGAACTTGAGAAATAATTTAATCATCTATTGTGTTTGCAGGTCTATCAAATTTAATATGATGGGCTATAATTCCATTGCTTCAGATTTGAACTTCTGTCTATAAAAGTATTATTTTAGGATCTGAATTCCAGAACGGTGGAACTTTTAATCTTGAAAGGGAACCGGTAATTTTTTTTCATCGTCTCAAGTTCTGTTTTCGGAAATCTACCAATTTTCTTACCTTTAAATCCCGTCAAAGACATTAGCGTTAGTTGGTTTTATGGTAAATATAAAACAAATATAACTTCAAAATCAATTTCTAATTAATAATATTTTTACAAGATTTATAATCATGACACAAAAATTCGTTTTTTATATTCCGACAATAACAGGCAGTATATAAAAAAAAATCAAAATTAAATTGCTTCTATCGATGGACTTTAATTTCGAGAAATGAAATAATTCAGAATTTCGCTGATTAACACAGAAACTAAATGTTATTTGATAAATAATTTGTACTATAACAAAATTGGTACTTATGTATTATACCGTTGACTAATTTCGATGAACGAAAAGACATCAATTCAAAAGATGTTGCTAAAATGCTGTTCGAAAGTGCACGAGAATGGTTTCCACTATTAGATGTATTATCGCAGCATTTGGTGACATCTTTTGTGTATATTTTGGTTAGTATACATTATTGTTTAGGTATAATATATATACAAATAAAATAATAAATACAAATGATTTATTATTACTTGTCTAATATTTGAATTAAAAGAGAATTTTTAAAAATCTATGGGGAAATTTTTTTAAGTCTGTTTCTATGAAGAACATCTTCATCGATAAAAATTTTCATTATCTTTTAATTCTGTGAAACTATTTTTCTCAGTACATGTTTTACGAAATTTCTATACACGAAAAAACATATTCTATTTGAAAAGTATACTTCTTTTTTATAGAATTCCACGAAATTCTTCTATTTTCAGGAAAACTTCTTTTTAAACCCTATGAAATTTCCCACGCATGTAGTTTGTTGCGAAAACAGCTAATTTGCTCTTTAGTTTCGATTTCCGAAAATAAAAAGAAAAAAAATCTTCGGTCCATATGCAAATTATTTAGTTTTGTAAGATAACTAGGTGGCAACAGCTATTAATTCTGTTGTTCAAGATTCTTTGTTTGGTAAGATAAATTGTAATGCAGGCAAAAATATTTTATCGCATTTCATTAACATGCATCATTTTTAAAGGAAAGATTTTCAGTTTTTCAATGAATGGGATAAAACTAATGATGAAACACATTGAAGTAATTTTTACTTAAATTGCGTTTTTTTACATAAATAAAATAAATAAGAATTTCCGAATATATTATATCGTTATATATATATAACAAGAAAAATTCAGATTATATTTCTTTTAATTCAAAATGATATGAAGGTATAAAAGTTACTGTTATCAACAAGATTACATTTTTATAAAAGATATTTAAGTAAAACCTCTTGTCACCAGATTTAGTTTTGTTAATCAGTCATGAATTACTTTAATGTAATCAATCTTAATTTAGTTGGTAAGATTAAACAGATCACATGACCAAAAATGTTAATTTGAGATGAAGAATAGGAATATGATGATTTTTTCCTAAAACGTGTTCCACGAAAAATGAGAAATAAAAGAACAGTAATATATTAAGATATAAGAAGAGAATTAGCAAAAAATTCTCTCTCTCTCGCTATTTCATAAAATTTCTTTAATTAAAAAAATAAACACAAACGATTTTATTTTTTTCCTATAAAAATAACTCTTGAAAGAAAAAAATTCTATGTATGCTTCTAAAAATGAAAACTTCTAATTTTCCAATTTGAATATGTATATATTTATTAATAATTGCATTTTTGTTATTATAATAGATTAGTACGTGAATTAGTTCGGTGAACAAAAAAAAGAGATGATATTAATATTCTCACATAAAATTATTCATTCTTATGTTTGTACTCATAAAGTAATATTAGTTGCAAGATATACGATCTTATTAGTGAGTTAATTATATTCTAAGAATGAAACAATCGGTTTTTAGTATTATTTCCAATCAAACAAAAGGAGAGGATTCGTACTCTATTACAATTATTGTATTTATTTTCTTGTAAACCTTTTAGGTCATCATCAGTAATATAAACCAAAATATTGGCAGCTTTCTCGCCAATTGACTTTAATAAAATTTCAGATTTTAATTATTTTGGCACAATTTTGTTCTTTCTACTGAATCAAAAAACAGATTCTATGTTTTGTTTTTCTTGGCACAGGGAGTACCATTATTTGTACAGCTTTAAGCAATTTATTTAATGAAGGAATACAAGAATACTTTCAACATTATATAATGTTGAATTTACACTTTTCATTTGGTGTTGCAAGCGTAACCTATGCAACTCGTTTTCGTTGTACAACTGTGGCCGCAGAAAATCTTTTATCTATCTTTTATAAATTCTGAAGATTACAGTTATTTTTTTTTGGTTCAATGATTTAAAAGATTCATCTGCTGCAGGGATGGGCAGACTTTTACATGATACGGTCTACTTCTAATTTTTTCGAACTGTTGCGGTCCACCCAGGGCGTAGGGGCGGTGATCTAAAAAACGCTCAACAATATTTATATTATAATAATAATAAATACAGAATATGCACTTACTTACATAACTACAATAAAAAAAAAACTTACTCTTTTAAAACGACGTTTGAAGCAAAATGCAAGATACAAACATAATAATTTTTTCCGCAAATTTAATAATTTTATTACTAAATCTGGGTTCAAGGATTTTATGCAAAACAGTCACAAAGACAAATAACAGTTCTTTAAGAGCGATGCGAATGTATTATTGGAAATTCAATTCTTTAAATAGCAGCAATATTCACTGAGTAAATCTCCGAAGGTCTTCACACCTTCAACAGCAATCGAACACAATTATCAGTGTTTAAAATACACGTATGTAAAAGATTATTCACAAGCACAGCCGAGAAAATCAAAACAATGCTCATTACTCACTGGTTGAATCAAGACTGACTGGTTCACTGCTCTATTTATAGACCCAGCGGAAACTTCCAGAAATGTCTCACGTGTCATAGTGCGTGAAATTAATAGAGATCCACTACTTTCTAGAAGAATCGAGAGGGTCCCAAACTCGCCAACAAGATCGCCAACGTCGCCAAATTGGCGGCCGACCTGGTCGTTAAATATGATGCCAACTTGGCTTTATCGCCAAGATTCCGCCAAGTTCTCATTCAATCGCCACTATAGAGTAAGGAACGGCATTGCTTATGAATATTACAATTTTAACATAAAATAAATATAACATAGAGTAATATAAATTCATTACACATCAAAATACAGATTATTTACACTACTAATACAAAATTCGTAACAGTATTAAATGATGCATTTTTTATCAAACAATTCAAAATACATTAAAAATAAATCATTTTCATTTAAAGTTAGTTCTTGAACTTATAGTCTCAGTAGAAAACTTAGTCTGCATACTGTCCTTCCCAATCTTGAATATCTCGAGAGATGTTTCAGTAGTCAATTCTGTGTTATCCCAGAAAAGTTGATCAACATTTATTTTCCTCTGTAATCAGTGTGGGGAAAAATCTATTTCTGCGGCTGGCATTGTGGTGATCATATTTACCACTATAGTCGCAGAGAATGTGTTGAGCATCATCGTGCGCTTCCAATAATGGTACATGTGTCGTCTACACTAAAGGGTCTTCAACCTTTCACGCTCGAGGGCCAAATTAATACATTTAGAATAACCAGTGAACCATATCAATAAATTATCAGTGATTCGCGACCCGCACGACTGCCAAAAAATATTGCAGTTACGAAGTTTATTTAAAATGAATTTCAAAAAAGTTCAGTGGAAGTCGAATTAAAATGCTTTGCAAACCTGTTAAAGATAAAAGTCCATCATTTTACGAAAATTTCTGAGATTTTATGCATAGTTAGATTTTTTATATTTAAGATACAGTAAAATTTTTGAAAAATTTGCTATTTTTAGAAATTTTTATCTCAAATAGATATCAAACACATCAGTGTAATGTTTTAAATATCAATAATAGCAAAATAAGCGGGAAAAACAAAGTCTTTTTTTAAAAAATTGCCTCTACTTCAAATCAATGGACACTAAAATACCTTCAGTGGGCCATTCGCGGGCCACGGGTTGAAGACTCCTAGTCTACACATAGTCGCATGCATTGTATACTCCAGTCTACCTGGCATCGATCTTCCACAAATACATGTCTTTTAATTTTCGAATTGTAGATCTTACGTGAAGGCGGTCACTCCCAAAAGTCTTAGAGGTCCACCGGTCGACCGCGATCAACTTAATGCCCACCCACGATCTACTGTATTACCTATTTCTTCTAATACGGCTAGCAAGTCAATTTTGGTAATATTTTTAAACATTATTGATCATAAACAATGTTAAACAGAAAAATCAAACTCACCTTTACTAAACAATATTTTAAGTTCTATGGTTCTCGACAGAGAGCGGCAGCTTAATAATAAACTTTGAAATATAATAATTCCCAGAGCCCTCATCCAACCATCTACGTAAGAATTATCTTATTTTTTCAATTATTTTTGCTTGCGCTGCCCTCTTCTCTCGTTCACTCACTCGTTGGAGTTGAGTGGAAGTGAGCTGCATGACAGTAATATTTGATTTAAAAAATAAAACGTCACGGGAAAAAGTATGCATGAAATTTTTACTTAAAAAGAAAACATGCACCTATAAAAAGTTTTCAATTCAAAACTTCGCGAGAGTCGCCGATCCGAGCACAATTGATCCTGAGTAAACTCAATTCAGCAAAACGCAACCGAACCTGACGCTTTATTTAATTTCATTCTTCTGCAAAAATGCACCTAAAGGATTTATCACTTCAAAAACAAAACCATTAGGTGTGTAATAAATGCATCTTTGGTGCTCTAAGCTGCATAAATGCGTTTATAATTTGTGGAAGATTAGAGAAAGGAGAAACAATCTCTTTTATTTCGAGAATTACTGTAATTAGATATACTTTTTCAGAATAACTATAGTTATAAAAGAATTTTGGAATTTTGATCATGAAGTTTTATCATTAAATACGTTTGTTTCAAATCATCTTAATTTTAGTTCTGATGGGCTAAATTCATGTGACGTAGTAGTCACATGATAACTGCAAATACGTGTCTCCAGCCAATCAATTCATATAAATTCATAAGTCGTCAAACACACAATATAAATACAATCACGTGTTTCCAAGCTAATCAATTCATGTGCTTCGCTGTTTCTAACTTCTGTTTTTTGCAGAAACTTTTAAAAATACAAATTTGTCAACAATAAAATGTATGCAGGTAAAGAAATGAAAATGATTTAAAAGTACGCGTAAAATATAAAATTTTTGGAAGTGATAACTTTTTTAAGCGCGTTTTTCTGAAGACTGAATCTAAATTAAGCGTCAGGTTCGGTTTCGTTACGCTCAATCGGATTTACTCGACTCCAGTCGGCAATCGGCAACGCGAGCTTAGTTTTGAACTGAAAACTTTTTAGGCGCGTGTTTTTTTAAGTAAAAATTTTATGTATACTTTGTTTCCATGCAGTTTTATTTTCTTTATTTGAATATAACTGTCATACAGCCCACTTTCAGTCAACTCCAACGAGTGGACGATAGAAGAGGAGCGCAAGCAAAAATAATTAGGAAAAAATAGATTATTTTTATGTAGAAGATCGAGGATAAGAAGAAACGCGAAACATGTGATCCATTTTTTGATTCAGTAGAAAAAACATTTAAACTCAACAATGTGACGAAAGAATTAAAACTCGAAATTTTAAGGAATTTAACCGGCGAGAAAGTTGCCAGTATTTTAGTTAAAATTTGTGATGACAACTAATAAGAGATTACAAGAAAATAAAAGCATTAATTGTGAAATGGTATAAGCCCTTTTCTTTTGTTTGCTCAGAGAATTTTAAACGTCTCTCAGGGAATAAGTTTTTTTAGCCTTGCATTGTATAAGACGTTATATGCGTTATATAGACGGTACTTACGTATTATTACAATGATATTGGCGTCATTATATGAAAGGAAGCGCATGGTTGCCAATTCAGAGTTTACGACACATGTGAAATGAAAGTAACCGAATTGACGAGTTATCTTGAATTTTGCCGTTGTTGCCGATAGTACGTAAGTACCATATAAATACATATATATAATACATGATATATATATATATATATATATATATAAATCAATCACAACTTAATAATCAATTAAAAAATTGAAATTATATGAATCTTTTAATACTAAATCCCATTTCAAAATATCAATGGCGAATATAGAAGATAAATTTTCAACGTTTTCAAACAAAATTAAAAAATTATAAAATAAAAATTTATAAAATATCCAAGTGCAACCTCGGACTTAGGACCGATAAGTGGGGTTAAACTAATTTGATGGTGCCAACCTTCCCCCTATTGCAATTTGGTAAGTTAATCGGAAAATATATATCCAATTTTCAAAAATTTAAAAATTAAAAAGTAAAAATATTAAACCATTAAACTTAAAAAATTAAACTATTCGCCATCGCATAAAATATTATATAAATATAATCTACACATAAGTAATTTACACATAAATATTTTTAAATAATTAGGCCAATTGACATTTAAATCGTATATACACATGCATAAATATATAAGAATGCGTAATTATTTAAACATTGCCTTTTACCGAAAATGGATAAAATAAACAAATCCACCGTTGAATGGGTACTAAAAGAGGAACTACATAACGCCCGCATGCGAAAATGTCATTAAAGAAAACGTAATACATCTGAACAATTGAATTCTCTTTTCAGAATAAATTATAAGTTTCCACTTCTATCGTGTGGTCATAAGCACACACACAACTTTTGTAGACTTTTTCAAAGAATATTAATAACTGGACATCTTTACTTAATTATCATGTTCGAATTTTTATCTAAATTTTGCAAGTTTAACGTCAGTTTTGAATTCACTTTAGAACACGTAATTGCATTTTCACGTGACCATCAGGAATTTAGCCCATTGTAATAAAATTATAATATCCTACACACAAATTATCTAATGCATTGGATTTTTTAAAACGTTTACTTTTTACAAAACAAGTTTATTTATTTTTTATTCGTTGTTTTTCCATCATCTTTAACACATCTTCTCTGATAAAAAAAAATTTGGCGAAATATGTTACTAAAAATACCCGAGAGCCACAAATGCATTACTTCAAAATTTTCACTGGTAGAAAGAATATGTCTTTTATTTACTGATTCAATCAAAAACAATTTTGGTCGTAACTTTTTTCCTTTCTTTTCTAGTCGGAGGGAGACGAAAAATAAGGCTTTAAGTTTCTTTTTTGAAGAAAGTATTGTGTTGCCATTTAAAATTAAGATGAATTTTTCCCCCTGTTTGTACTACATTTATTTTTAAGGACAAAACGTTTTAACGAAATATTGTGATTCTTTTGATATAGGAATAAAAGTGACGTGTGTAAAATCAAGAAAATAAGTGTTTAATTAATTATATAATTAACTAGGTCCATAATAAAAAGAAGTTTCCAGCATGCATACTATTTCTTTTAGTTTAAGAAGATGATATGGTTTTTGTGACAAAACCAATTAAAATCTATAATCAGCTAAAAATCTTACTTCAAATAATTATGTCCCTTCACTTCTAATTCCATTTTAGAAGAATCTGTACAGTTTTATCATGGACTAGGCGTTACCCATTATTTCATGTTGTATGACTATATTTTGTTTTCAAAGTCCTAGTACTAGATGTTCGATTCTATTGAAAAACAAGCTTATAGCCACTCGTCTCTTGATTTAAACAAGAACAGGACTTGAATTTCTAGAATATATGCATGTATTTATATCTTTTGCAACCCTCTTGAAAGTCAATTTCCGTAAAGCATGTTCTCATTGGATTTCTACTCAACTAAAAAGAAACATGCCTATCAAACTTCTATAGGTCTAATAGATCAAAAAGGAAATTTTTTAAATCTATTTGTAACTGTAATCCTTCACCTCCTCACAGGAGTCGATTTCATCGAAATTCATTCTTAGCGAATCGCTACTCACGGTAAGAAACATGTTTGTCAGAGACGTAATTTTTTTACATACAGTGACTCAGTGCTCCCATAACCCCTTTAGGAGTCGATTGCTAAAATACCCGTTCTTAGAATATCTCTACTCAACGAAAGAAACTTGCTTACCAAATTTCAAATCTGTAATTATAATAGTTCAAATAAGGGAATTTTTTTGTATCTATAATACCTTCTTAATCTCTCTTAGGAGTCCATTTCTGCAAAGCCCGCTTTTGGTGGCTCAAGGAAAGAAACATGTTTACCGAATTTCAAGTCTGTAGGTGTAATAATTCCAGAGATTTCGTAATGAGTGAGTGAATGAGGGATTAAATGAAAGATTAGCTTTACACCAAAATGTTGTTGTTGCTACTAATGCCACCTGATCGGCATGTGCCAGATCGAGGTCCATGAAATTCATAATGGAAAAGAGCTAGATTGTGCGCTGTCTTTAGACGTAGCCTTGAACATCATGCAGGTGACAGTACGTTTTGGCTCATTTCCACCCCAATTTTGAGAGAGAACACTCTGGGCAGGTCAGGGGCCTCCCACTTCTCTTCCCCTTCTACCACCTCACGAAAGGACTTGCGGCTCGACGG
Source organism: Trichonephila clavipes (assembly GCA_019973935.1). Lineage (NCBI taxonomy): Eukaryota > Metazoa > Arthropoda > Arachnida > Araneae > Nephilidae > Trichonephila > Trichonephila clavipes. The sequence goes on along the minus strand of BMAU01019642.1, from coordinate 443,391 downwards.
CTATTTAGAGTACCCCCATGCCATGAAGGTCCTATACATTTACAAATATCCATGCCTTCTCCGGGATTCGAACTCAGGCCCTTCGGCACCGCAGTGAGCGTCGCTAACCACCAGTGAGGCACACAAGGCTTGTCTGGGGTTCGAACCCCCCAAAGCCCTTGATTTTTTTCCGATTGATTATAATTCTAAGTACCTAGTAAGTGTAATTTAATAAAGTATTTGTTATTAATGATTAATTTTATAATTTAATGCTAATTATTTATTCAATAATTAGTTTTTTACTGTGCTTTGTTCCCGAAAATTGACAAAATCAAAAGAAGCATGATACAAGAATGGTGAACTTTCGACCCCGGACCCCCTCCACTTGAAAAAAACCTGTGTGCGCTACTGCTAACCACTATACCGGATGGACGGCTCTCTCCATATGTACAGCATTATGTACAGAGATATCAGATACAAATTACAAATACAAATTACTTTTCTACTTCACATAACACACTACAAATTTTAATCTAAAATAATATATATATATACATATCTTTTCAATCTCAAAGTAACTGAAAGGTGAATCAATCATTTTCATGAATATATCCTGCCACTGTTGCTCTCTTTGACTTTGAAGTATTCATTTCATGTTAAAACCTGTATTAAAATAGTACCAGTTATTAAAGAAGTTAATTTCCTCTCATGTATTTGACATTTTATTTTTGTTTCATACACGAATAACACTTCATATTGCTAATAAAACATATTTAAACTGTCCTTTTGAGTAATATTTCAGAATCTTATTATTAGTTAAACCATTAGTCATTTTTAATACTACCTTCCCGCTTCCAATAAAATGTTCAAAGTTCCGTAGTTTCTACATTAATTTTCCACAGGAATCATTCATTTTAGATTTAAGATAAATTACAACGATTTTATAGTGTTTTATGATAGTTATACAGTGTTGATGGATTTATTTTTCGACACGGTTACGAAGTGAAATTCGTTCCGAAAATTGATTTCGCTACGCTACAAAATTGAGTAAATTAATTCACACGTTATTTCGTTAAAAAGTCTTAGTTATTTAGATTTCTGATAAGTCATCACGGTACTTTAAAATTTACCTTGAGAAAAGAATTACTTTTGAGAGGCGAAAGAAAGTATTTTTTCTTGTTTGACATCCATTTTGGAGAGTTACTATGGAAACGTTTCTGTGAAAAGAAATATTATTTAATTAAAAATCCCGGAAGAGAGAATATCGTAAGTGAAAAAAGTTACGAGAAATATTGGAAAAACTATACTCTGATTACATTTGATACATGGAATAAAAAATATATTACGCGTTAGATTTTCAATGTCAATTTTTTCAAGTGAAAATTATTCAAAGATAAAGGTAATTGCCATTAAGACGCCTGCCTTTTATGAAAGATGTTCTTTTAATAAAGGATTTTTCTTTTAAGCATCACATATATAATTTAATTTGTCTAATAGTTTCAACTGCATTATAACATGATCGCTATATTTAAAAACTCCATGTTACTAAAAATTACTTAACCATCTATCATTTTTTATTACTGAATACTTAAATTTCTTCATTGGGATTTGGTATTATGAAAGTATGCCATTTTAATTTATTACCTCGGAAAGCTTGTCAAGGCTTTTTCGTATCCTTTTGATCTTTTAGACCCATTTTTCAAAATATGTTCTTTTTTTAAAAGCGACAAGTTGTAAAATATTTTTCAAAATACAATTTTAGAATAAAGCTACTTCACACATAAGGATTGTAAATGTTGGAATAAAAATTATATATTAAATTCTAATAAAAGGATTCGTAAAGGAATTATGGAATACAGCCAACACATTAAAAAGCATACTTCCAAATAAAGAAGAAAAGCAAAATATATTCTTAAAAGTAACATAAATAGAATTAAGGATATATATTTTATATATATATATATATAGCATCTAAAATTAAAGAACAGGATAAATTCATACGGTACTTTTTCAGATTAAAAAAGTATTCCAACGCTATGATTAAATTTTGATTTTATAACTCTATAAAGTGCAGCACATTTTAATATGCAATTCCATTCTTCTTGAATAAATCCATTTCTACTGTGCACAATGCGATTTACACAAAATGGCATATTTAAAAAAAAACGTTAAAATTTTTTAAGAATTCAGTATGAAAAATGTACATAAAATATAAGTGTAATAACCCCACACTATAATTTTAATATCATGTTTTTGAGTTGAGAATGTTTGACTTGTTTGGATCTCCTTTTCGTGATTTTCGGCCGAGACGGACTTAAATTTAATGAGAAAGAGGAAATGTATGAAACATATAAAAAAAGTTGTAAAATTTGAAGATAAAATAGATTTTTGAAGTACGCAAACTTTGATTACTTCTGTAAGTTTCTATTCAAAAATACTTTAAACATTGTATAAATTCACTGCATCTTTATTGCCTACACTCTAAAATAAATAAAATGCATGTTGGCAGAACGGGGACAGAGTCTAAAGTTTTTAATATACCATGCTCCGGATTTTAACACATTGGTCAAAATTAATACATCCCCGAACATAATAGTTTATTTGACATCTCAAGTTTGATATAGTAGAGTGAAAATTAGAAATAGATTACGAAATTGTCCATCGATAATATCTTTGACTTATTTATAATAATTTATCACTACAACAAAAAATTAACTCGGTAGAAAGGTGATACGTATGAAAATATCCGGAACTTAACGTTAGAGATGACGTGAATGGATTCAAAACTCATACTGTTGGCGCGCGTAGTGCAATGCAACTTAAAAAAAGTAGGAAAGGCATTTTCAGGTATTTGCTGTACATGCAATATGGCTGCAAGAAACCACCAGGATGCCTTTACACGTACGTTCGGAAAGCTCAAGGAGTGTTGTTTAAGAATTTGGATTAACAAAATAACTGTATCATGAGCTTAGAAAGGACAGGTAGCGTAATAAGAAATATTGGTGGCAGGAAAACGACAAGTATTGGCTAATATGCGCAGGTAGAAAGAGTCCGTGTAACCAGATATTAAATAATGTTACTCAGCAGCTGTGCACCACAACGGGACAACAAGTGTTCCAATTTATTATGGCCGTTTGCCTTCGTAGAGGTGGCCTATTCGCCTGTCGTCCTGATCCCTACATACCAATAATAAAAAACCCATTGGCTAGTACCATTAACTATGTCGTAATGTGGACAGAAATGAACGATTCATCAACAGAGTCACATTTTCTTTACAAATGAGAAAAATACAAGTCTAACAACGCGTGATATACTAAAACCGCGTGTCACATACATTAACAATGTGTGCACTTATTATTTTCTTTTGAATAAAACATTTTTAAATAGAAATAGTTTCCAATCTTTTCTTTTTATTACGAAGATTATCTAAATGAAGTCTTCTTGCTATGTTGTTGTTCATCTCCATGTCTAGCCAAGCTAGGCCAAGTCCATGATTTCACTCACTTTCAAAAAGTCCAACACCTTTAGAGGGTCGTCATAAAGATCTTGTTTTGTAAGCCCCAGGCAGTCAAGAAAGTGTTCTGGAGATGCCTGGCAGGCAGAACACCTAACACAAGTCGGAATAACTTCGTTTCCATCCTTAAAAGTCAAAGTTCGAAAGTGTCCACTCCAGACACGAGTTAAAATAGTTTGTTCCTGCCTGTTACATTGAAGGGAAAGAGAACTATATACCAAGGCGTTTAGCCTCTGATACGGAGCTTAAAAGTTTTATGTTATCCTCCAGGTTCGATTTAAATAATTAGAAACTCCGAATCATAAGAAATTAATTCTTTATTTAAAATTATGTTAGTTTTACTATAACAAAGACACAAACCTGGTCTTGGCAGGAGAAGAACATAAGGGGAGGGCATCTACATACTAATGTCTACTTAAGGATTTCTATATTCAGTTATGTTCCTGATTTCTTTGTGCACTTGTGACGGACTCATCACGCATTCTATTATTTTCCTCTTGGGTTCTTTGGGGCCGAAAAAGGCAAATCCTTTCCAGCCAAATCAAGAAGCGAAGTGTGATTATTCAAATTAGGAACCTTTTAAATAGCAGAAGTTTAGCGTATGTGGTGTGGCCTTTTGAGAAGTTATTATGCTAGTCGGAATTTAAGTGTGTTAGCTGAAGTAAGCCGATATTCCAGTGTTAAGTTATCCGTGACAAAGCTATCAAATCAAGGTGGATACCATTCCACGAGAGATAAAGAAAAGTCATTTAAATATTCAAGATTGTTGCTGCTACCTAGGATTTAGAGGTAAGATAATTCAAGTTAATATTAGGAACTGTGTATAAACTGAGATGAGGAATAGGCAGTAAAGTTAAATATAGTGATTAGGTCGCGCTTATTTGGTAATAAAGAGTGTTTTTTTTCAGGTATAGAAGTTTAAGTTGGCATTACTTTCCAAGATGGCGACCGATTTAACAGCTGTCAAGTGATTTATTCTCAGTTTGGTTTGGCAATTCATCAAAACGATCATCAAGCAAGGCGTAGATTCGTCGAATGAACCCAAAACGAGATTGCCGTTGTTCCCGATTTTCATAAGCGAATTTTGTTTAGCGATGAAGCGCACTTATGGTTGAATGGCTACGTCAACAAACAAAACTGCCGCATTTGGAGTGAAGCTAATCTACAAGTGTATATCGAAACACCGTTACATCCAGAAAAACTGACTGTTTGGTGCGCTTTATGGGCTGGTGGAATCCTTCTCCAAAAACGATGAAGCCCACAACGTTACAGTCAATGGTGATCGGTACAGAGCCATGATTACTAACTTTTTCATTCCCGAATTGAACAATCATGATGTCCAGGAGCTGTGGTTCCAACAAGATGGCGCAACATGTCACACAGCTCGTGCCACAATCGATTTATTGAAAGACACGTTTGGTGACCGCCTAATTTCACGTTTTGGACCTGTGAATTGGCCTCCAAGATCTTGTGATTTAACACCGATAGACTATTTTCTGTGGGGCTATGTAAAGTCATTGGTCTATGCGGATGAGCCAAAAACGCTTGACCATTTGGAAGACAACATTCACCGTGTTATTGCCGATATACGGCCACAAATGTTGGAAAAAGTCATCGAAAATTGGACGTCCAGATTGGACTACATCCGAGCCAGCCGTGGCAGTCCTATGCCAGAAATCATATTTAAAATGTGATGCCACAAGATTATCTTTCGAATAAAAAAAATTCATGTCAAAAGAGTTATTGAGATTATGGCAACTCCTGGTTCTTCATTCACTCCCACACCCCTAGGTCACGAAGATAACTTAGACGTAAGGCATCATCCACGGGCGAATGCGTTACGAAACTCTCTTTTAAATCGGGCATGTCACACCCATGTGACTCCGCGAAACTATTTACCGTGTGGTGCATTGGTTTTTTAATGGGATGTGAGTACCCGTGCCATAATACAGAGCAAACTTTTATGGCTTCCTTGACCCATGTTATTCCCAAAAATCTCTCTCTTAAGGAATTTAACCCTTTCTTGTCAACAAGGATTTACGACAAGTGACAGGCAGCTCAAGCAGCGTTCCTTCGCCTCATAAAGTCTTCTAAAGGAAGTCTTCTTAACTGAATCCCTCTCCTTATACTCATATAATATAGGTCACGTATCGTATAGATACATGTCATCATAGAAAAATATCCATCTTTGGAGATTCTACAATTGTTGTATTTAAATAGATGCTGTCTACCAGTAAGATTTATTTATGTTGCCTAAATATACCTATGATATCACTATGAGAATATTAACTAATCTATTCAAATAATCATGATCTCAAACTCGTGATCGGTGTTGTCGAGTCGCGAGTTTGAGTCCTGATGCTACTAACGATCTACCGTTTAGAGGGTTTGAAGCAAGTTCAATTCTTCGTGGTTCAAAGTCCTTAGAGTAGAACGTCGTTTTTTCGAATCAATTGGGACCGGACACCGTTCGGATACACGATTGTTCGGAAAACCGAATGCGATCCATGCAGTATATGAAACTGGACACTATATGAATATTGAATATCATCACATGCGGGAAGCGTGCTTGAAGAAAAAGCAAAATAGGTTCAAAATGTCGCAATTTTACCTTTTTTGTGAAAAATAATCACTTTTTTTCGCTGTACCATTGTTTACCTTCGTTTCTTCGCTGAAAGGTCTCTGATCTCTCTTGAGCAGCAGTAGTTGAGTAGGACAGCACTGTGATTGTTGTTCCTACCACTCCATAGCTGTTTCTAACGCAGAAAACGCGTCAGCATTTGATGGACTCTTGCTACTTTCGTTGTTGTTGTTGCTCTCGTCTTCATCCGTGTCATCGTCGACAGGGTCGGATTCTTCTTGCACGAAAGTCGCAGTCTCATCATCATTTAGCATTTGAAATCCCCAGTTTTCTGCATCGCATGCCATCCGGGTTTCTACATCATCTTCATCGCATTCTTGAAGTCAAGGGATCGATTGGGCAAAGTCCGTAGTCTCCTCCCTGTGGTCATAATTGAAGTCTTTTTCTCCTTTTTAAATTTGGCCACAGCTTATTCCATGCATTTTTTAGGTTCTATCTTTCGAGTGAGACCCACGCTTCGGCTTAGATGTAGCAGGCGTCCTTCATTTTGAACTTTTCAGCAAAAGCCACAACACTTTCTTCGTCGTTTTCTGCCAAAAGTAATCTCCACAAAACTTGTTTCCTATAAATTCTCTTGAGCGTTTCAATGACTGCCTTGGTCCATTGGTTGCACCAGCACATGGACGTTTGGTGGAATCTCTCGCTGAAGTCGTCATCAATTGCATTGAGAATTTCGACAGGTGGGTGACAGGGAGAATTATAAAGAATCAGTAAAACCTTGCCTGTTTTTACTTCATGTTTAAGAAGTTTCTTGACGTTGGGAAGGAAGTCTTTAGAGTACCATTTCGAAAAAAAGGGCAGTGCTCATCTACGCACTATTTTACGCCTTGTAAAAAGTAGGAAGGCATGAAACATTTTTGAAGCAGCGAAGCTTCTTAGATTTGACTATCACAAGCAATGGTACTGTGTGTGTTCCCCTTGCGTTCGCACAAACCATGGCTGTAACACATTCATTGCTGACTTTATTACCTAGTGCTGTGGTCTCTCGTTTTGAAGCCAATGTCTTTCTTGGCAGAGCCTTCCAATTTACTCCAGTCTCGTCTACGTTGCAAACGTCACCTCTGGATCTGGAGAAACCTTCTTCTACATGCTGCAAAAATGTTTCCTTAAACTTGTGGGCAGAATTCTTATCGCCAGACAATGATTCAAATTCAATCTGCATTTCCCGTATCCCGTGGCGAGATTTAATGTTCTTTAACCAGCCAGTGCTAGCTTTGAAATCAGCCGAACCATCTAATTTCTCGTTAAGGTATCCCACTACGTTCGGAAACATGATTTTAAAAAAGCACATAAATGGATAATTTTCATGATACTTAATGTCACTTAGATTAGAATACACGTATAAAATTGTTTTAAGGACATTTTGACAAAAAATTATTCAAGTACAATATTTTGGCAAAAAATTAACATAGAATGTCCTTTTCTTAAAATGTTCTCCTTTTACAAAAAATACTTCTAAAATATTGATATTTTTTTATATAAAGTAAAGACTTCTCCAGAGAGTCTGAACTATTTTTTTTTGAAAAATTTCCATTATTTTCAGAGTTACAACCAATTGAAATAATTATCGGCATTTTTTTCTTAAAATTTCTCCCCTCTGTTGTCGTAAAACATGGATAAACCCACTTCTAAGTTATATGTTTCAAAAATTCTAGTTAAACTTCTGTACAGTGGTCTGAGCTATATACAGGCGAAATATTATTATAATAGAAGCATTTTTCACAAAAAGAGAATATTTTGAAAATGGGTCATTCTATGTTTATTTTTTGTCAAAATATTGTACTTAAATAATTTTTTATTGTAATGCTATTCTTAAAACAATCTTATATACATTTTCTAATCTAAGTGACACTAAATATCTTAAATATTATGCATTTATATGCTTTTGCAAAATCACGGTTCCGAACGTAGTCGGATACCTTAAATGGAATGAATATATTTGGAACAAAAACTTATATAAAAATAAACAATGAAAAACATAAATATATTTAAAATAATTAAATAAAGTATTGTCAACTGTGTTATGACAGCTATTACACGAACAGTTATAATTACTTACCTCAACTCTACTGGCACTGAGCTCTGGTTACCATCCATAATTGCAGTAGTTACGCTCTCTTCTTAGTAGTTTAGGTATCGCAGTATTCTTGAGAAATTTATGGGAACAAAACAAAATTTCCCGAAATGCAACTAGTCTTCTCGTCTCTGAAAGAAATCGATTAACGCCTTTTGCTGAATTTTGGCTCGCCTCCTCACTACGCACCCAGAATAAATAAATAAATAGCAAAAAACTCAGGAAAAGAAAAAAACTAGTTGAGATCCAATACATCAACCTTGCCTTTAGTGCTGAATATCTCTTTTTCTGGAGTATTTTCCTTTTAGTGTTTTTAGTTGTCGTTTTTACTTAATCTCGTAGAATGTTGTTTCTTCTTCTTGCTCTAACGGAAATCCGTAAAATGTTTTGATGTTGTCTTTAAAGGAAAGGTGTCTTGAAACGTTTTCCTAAGTCGCTAGGGCAAACCTTTTCACGCATTATATCAAGCAATTGCTCTGCTATTGATGAAAGGGAATTTGATATATACTCGAAAATATATATGTGTGTGTAAATGAAAAATATAAAATACATTTCAAAACATAAAAGAATAAAAACAACCCTAATACAAAAATCACAAAACAATAAATAAAGTTTTTAAAAGGAAGAAAAGAAGTAAAAATAAACAAAAATTGAAAAAGGAATCCAGGTAGACAAAAAGCCATTTCAGACTTAGGACCAAATAAGTGGGGTTAAACCAGTTTGATGATATATATAAAGTACTTTTGTGTTCAAATTCTTCATAAATTTTAATTCAGTTAACCTTTGTTTATTCAATTGAAACATGTGTGACAGTACTTTAAGAGAACATAACTAATTTATATAAATATAAATTAATAGCTTGGTTTTGTCAATTAAATAATGTGCTTTATTTATACAGGAGGCACATTATCTCTATAAATTTTTAGATCTATTTCTTTTTTAAATAATAAATATAGAATTATCATGCATTGAGAGAATTATTGAATAGTGAGAAGAATAGAAAATGTTTCAAAAATGAGCCTCACACACACACACACATTTATCCTCTGCGTCAAATCTTGTAGTATCTTGAATTTATTTTTTATTTATAGATGCTACACAAATTATATAAAGTCATAAACAGAAATACGAGTATAAGGTTATAAAATAAAATCAATGTGTTATCCGTTTTCCTTCTATCTTTGTGGTGAGTTATTTTAAAAATCTTGCAAATCAGTATAGATTAATAAATGTCATTTTGATTTTCAATATAATTTAGTTTGAAATAATAATATGAAAATAATTATCATTCTAACTTATATTTATTACGCATTGTAAATTATATGTATACAGAGGATTATCAATGTAATGGAAACACCTTTCAATAAAAGTGACATTTCTGAAATCGCTTCATAAGCATTAAAATATAACAATAGCGACCAGTTTTTTTTAAAAAAAATAGAAATGTACATATTCTAGTAGTATGTGGTACCTGTATTGAAGTTCTATAAGTCTTGGATTTTTTTAAAAGCGTAAAATGTCGGACCTCTCAGATTTTGAAGCAGGCAACATTGTAGGAGCCCCTCTTGCTGGAACAAGTGTGACTAAAACACCTCAAATTGTAGGTGTTTCTAAAGTTACAGTGCCTAAAGCCATGCCAGGATATACACAGCGCGACAAAACGAGCTCGACAAAGCAAAATATTGAACGGAAAGAGAAGCTCAGTGAAAGAGACCGAAAGGTATTGAACCGGGTTTTGTCTAAAAAGAAAACAACTGCAGCAAAAATGACCACAGAGCTCAATCAGCATCTCGATTCTCCAGTGTCATTGATTATAAAGAGTGTTTTTTTCCAGGTATTGAAGTTTAAGTTGACATTACTTTCCAAGATGGCAACCGATTTAACAGCTGTCAAGTGATTTATTCTCAGTTTGGTTTGGCAATTCATCAAAACGATCATCAAGCAAGGCGTAGATTCGTCGAATGGGCCCAAAACGAGATTGCCGTTGTTCCCCCGAACAACGCTTTCAAATTGTGCAATTTTATTTCGAAAATAATGGTCGATTTTCATAAGCGAATTTTGTTTAGCGATGAAGAGCACTTCTGGTTGAATGGCTACGTCAACAAACAAAACTGCCGCATTTGGAGTGAAGCTAATCCACAAGAGTATGTCGAAACACCGTTACATCTAGAAAAACTGACTGTTTGGTGCGCTTTATGGGCTGGTGGAATCATTCTTCAAAAACGATGAAGGCCACAACGTTACAGTCAATGGTGATCGGTATAGAGCCATGATTACTAACTTTTTCATTCCTGAATTGAACAATCATGATGTCCAGGAGCTGTGGTTTCAACAAGACGGCGCAACATGTCACACAGCTCGTGCCACAATCGATTTATTGATTATATTTATAATTTCACGTTTTTGGACCTGTGAATTGGCCTCCAAGATCTTGTGATTTAACACCGCTAGACTATTTTCTGTGGGGCTATGTAAAGTCATTGGTCTATGCGGATAAGCCACAAACGCTTGACCATTTGGAAGACAACATTCGCCGTGTTATTGCCGATATACGGCCACAAATGTTGGAAAAAGTCATCGAAAATTGGACGTCCAGATTGGACTACATCTGAGCCAGCCGTGACAGTCCTATGCCAGAAATCATATTTAAAATGTAATGCCACAAGATTATCTTTCGAATAAAAAAAATTCATGTCAATCGAATAATACATCGTTGTTTTATTGCAATTTAAAGTTCTATACCTCTAAAAAAACACCCTTTAGTTAGAAGACACCTTCATAAACAGAACACTTACGGCAGAGCAGCAATTCCCAAGTCACTTGCCACAGATGTTAATGCCAAACGTCGTTTACAGGGGTGTCACACTCACAAAACCTGGTCGATTGATAAGTGGAAGAAAGTAACGTAGCCTAATGAATTGTCTTTCACACTTTTCGCAACTACAGGACGGGTGCATGTTTGGAGAACACCTGCACAAGCGTGATTGTCTCTTTCCATTTGTTAAGCATGGAGGTGGATCTGTCATGATAATGACAGCCATGTCGTGGTTTTCAGCTAGACCAATCGTAACTCTGAAATAAGGTATCACTGGGGAGAAGTATAGAGAAATTTTAGCTGATCTGGTCCATTCTACGATGCAAATTTCTTTTCCTGCAGGAAATGGAATTTTCCATGATGATAATGCACCTAACCATATAGCGGGACGTCTAATCATGGTTTGATGAACACGTGGTTGAAGTTAAATGTCTACCTTGGCCCGCAGAGTCACCCTCTCTCAATATATGTGGACCGTTCAGGTCTATTTTAGAGCGTTCCATACGGAATCGATATCCTTCATCGGCTTCTCTCTCTCTCTCTCTCTCTCTCCCAGAACTTTCACAATATCTCCATAAAGAATGATGCAATATTCCTCTAAGAACTTTTCAGCACTTGTATGAATCTATTCCTTGGTGAATCCAAGCTGTATTACATGCGAAAAGGTGATACGACACCATACTAACAAGGATTCTTTATAAATCTAAGCTGTTTGCCCTTTTTTGAAAACCACCTGTATATTTAAACGAAGATAAAATAGATAATTTGAAGAGAAGGATTGTCAAATGTTTAAAATACCTTAAAAGCATTGCTTGTTAAAGCATCAGGATTATTATCTCATTTGAAATCATGTTGTCCTTTAAAAATTGCATCATTTACTTCTATATTTCTATCTTTAAATGAAATTCAACATTTTATGTATATTACTGCTTCGGCAATTTTCAAATAAGCTGTCGTCCTGAAAAATCAATTTTTTATGGAACTTTTTGTTGAATATGTGTTTCTAATCTTTCTATTCCAAACACATAATTTTAGTCTCCATTCTTTTGCTTTTGAGAAATATGGAATGCAGAGGCTCAATAAATAAGTAAATTTTTAGTTAAAAAATTGTAATTGATGTTATTTTTGTTCATAATTCAAGACTTTTATATTTATTTGTAAGTAGAGTGTGTTTCATGTTTAAACAGATTAAATACGTGATTCATACAGTATAATTTTATTTCTTTTAATTGTTGCATCAAAACTTTTTATTTTTGAAGACACCATAATCTCTTCGTACATATATCTCCTTCCAAGAAATTATTCTCGTATGTAAAAATGAATCCTTATTGTTACCTTTAAGACAATTTTTTAACTCATTAAATTGCAGCAAATGTAACCACTTGACTTGATTTTTTTATGTCGTACTTTGAAATTGCACAAGGGCTTCAGACGAAGGAGCTCAATTTTGAATCTGGGTCAAGTAATAAATACCACACCTGAACTGGTAGCTTTCTCTCTAACTTCCACACCACGCCAATATGAGAAATTTGTGCCTCGACATTGGCTGCGGTAACGTAGGGTTTATGGTCACGAAAAAAAACACGTGTTCGGCGTGTCATGAATTCCAACCGAACCTCTCGCCACTAAGAACCCTCAGTGTAGAGGGGTTGGCATGTATTAAATCTGTCGAGGCTGCTCAAAATCCTTCCATTGGCGTGGTATGGAAGTTTAGAGAGGATGAGCGCCAGCTTAGGTATCGTTTTCATCACTTGATAGAGGTTCATAATTGCGAGATCGGTCGCCAGTAGCATTTTTATTGCAGTATAGGGCGATGTTTTAACAAACACTCACTCTCAATTGAGCCTTGACAGATTTAATGTATATCAGCTAGGAATGGCGATCTGAGGTCGATTAATCGAAAAATCGATTTCTCGGGCCCCCAAAATCGATTTTTTAAATCGATATGTAGTACTGAATCGGTTCAGTGAATCAATATTTTATCCTAGAAAATCGAAATTCGATTTCTTCTGTTCTGGTAAAAACCATACAAAACGAAGAATTTAAACACTAGTTATCGCAGGCAGTTGTGCACCTGAAGTATGATCTATACTTTACTGGCAAGAACAAAAACTCTATATATTTATCATCACGTTCACTCAATAGCCATGAAGCATATGAGTATTGTGGCATCATCTGTTCCTCGTGAGCGCCTTTTTTTCGATTGCCGGCAACATCGCAAGTGATTAGCGGAACCCTTTGGATCCCATTAGAATCGACAGACTGCTGTTTTAAAAAAGTTTAATTATTAAGCATTGGGAAATACATATAAGCTATATAATCTATTTTCTAAACTTTTTAACACAACAAATCCATTTAGAAATTAAATGACTTCTTTCATACCTGATATTTTGAAACGGTAATAAAAATAATTGTAATTGTCGAATTCCTTGAACTAAAAAATTCCCTGATTTTACTGATAACAGATAGTTTATTATGGTATCTTTCTTGTTTTTTTCTTCATAAAATGGATTAATATTTACATTGTAAATGCAGACTTGAAAAAAAAATCGATTTTTTAGACCTCGATTTTTTTTGTGAATTGATTCATCAGGTTACGATTCGAATCGATTTAAAAATCGATCTCTTTCGCAAAGAATCGCCTTCCCTAATATCAGCTTTTCAGCACAGTGAGTCTTCAATGGCGCTAGGACTCGAACGTACGATCGGATAACGACCATAACGATTTTACGACCAAGCACATACGGCTACACTGGGTCTATGAATTGCGCTTGTGTGTGTGTGCAATGTAGTTTTTAATCAATCATTGTATTCCTTTATGCATTTTACAGAAATTTTATGGAATAATATATTCTATTAAATAGTGATTTCAGTTCCGCGAACCACAGTTTAAAAACCGCTGATATAAATCATAAATTTTTAATGATGTTATTGTTTTATAAGAAATTTAATGTGTTTGTTGTAGATCACGCTACTTCAGAGACTCAGCTAATCCAAACAAACTCAATAAAAACTATTACGTTGGTGTTGTTTCTTCTCGGGAAACAACCACTGCCGCGTCCAGTCTTTACTGAAAAAAAAGAACAAAGTTTATGTTTTAAACAGCAGAAGACAGTTAAATGATAGAATACAAATTTAAATGTAACTGAACGATATACATACGTAAACGTATACATAATACAAATATGCAAAGCAATAATAATAATAATAATAAAAGAAAACTAAAAGGGTGTATATAAGAAAAAAAAGAAAGAACATACATTATTCCAGCATTCTTACAAGTACATTTGGCGATGGACCTCGTAATTTTAAACCCTGGTCAGGTGAATAGGTTAACACCTCAGCCCCTTCAATCCCCTCTCCGGAATTCTACATAAAGTCAACGGGAAGACTTCGGGCCTCGACAGTTTTAATGTACATCAACCTCTCTACACGGCGAGATTTTAGCGGCACCAGGACTTCAAACCTTGATAAACTGGCCATGAGTCCATGACCATGACCACAATGCTACCATGGCTATATTTGTTTCTTTTTTTTGTAAAAGGTTTAAATATTTCTAAGCCAATGTTAAATTGAAAAAAAAATTACATTTATTTACTAATTATTTATTGAAAAACATTAAACAATAAAAGAGAGAGAACTTCAACCTTCCCGGATGTAACTAACTCCGGAAGCAAATTTCTTACAAACTGCACGAATATCGTTCGAAAACTTTTTTTCGAAATCCGCGAGTCTTTATTTTTAAAAAAGAAATGGCTGATAAAACTTAATTCGAAATTAAATAATTTCAAAGGGAGATTGTGTAAAATCCTGAGTAATTAAAAGATATACCACTTCGATTACACAATTCACGAAAATAAAAATATTTTTTTAATAGAATAACAAAGTCATCCTACTTATGGATAAACTTTTAACCCATTCAAAACGAAATTTTGCTTCTAATATTCTTTTATTTAACAGAAACATAAATTTGAATGCATGAAAAAAGATTCAGAATTACATACGACAAAATGATAAATGGTATGCATATTAGTATTCATTCCTGAGAGCTTTCACCAATAAAACACAAAAAAGTGAGACTCAACCTCTAACGTCTTTTTTAAATATTATTTTCGAGGTAAAAAAAAGCTGATTAGCATAAATTTTTTTTAAATATAACATGAAAAAATTACCTACTTTTTGAGAGGGTGAAAAGAAGGGAGGAGTTAAGGTTTTCTTGCGTGTTTTATTTGCTTACTAGGAATTTAAATGACCTAATTTCGAACATTTGCTTTCCGGTTTGTCCTCCCCACCCCGTTACGGTGATGAGTTTCTTAATGTCTCGCGAAAAGAATGCACCGGATAAATTGGGCCACGAGCCAATAGGAAGGGGTATTTTCAAAGGAAGAAAAGAACCAGGTAATGGCGAAGGAGGATTTAAATATTTCAGCAAAATGACGGAATTCTCAAGTAGTTTTAAAAGAAAAATCGGGGAGTTGTAGTAATGAAGTTTTATGGTTTCGTTGGTGTTAAAAAATTAAAGGATTCGACGGAATTCGTGTTTTTCGAAGCCTGGAGTTTTCCAGCGTTAGATTTTGAATTGCATCAGTGAATTCGCGAGAAAGGTTTCAAAGTTACGTAAATTTTTGATTAGGCTAGTTACGAAAAATACGGTAAATTAAGAGTTAAAATGAACAGCACTTAAAATAAAATGTAAAGATACTCTAAAAATATATATTTTTTAATTTGACCATCTCTTTTTTTTATTATTATAAACCATTTCAAAATATCTCATGAAGTCCAGAATCGATTATATCTTGGCAAAAAAGGCTTTTTATGGACTGAGGAGATTTTTAAAAGCTAAATTTCTTTCAAGAAACACAAACTTTTTCATTTAGAAAACTCTTATTCGATCAGTTTTGACACATGCATCTGAGACTTGGACAATAACAAAACTGGAAGAAAATCGAATGGCATCTTTTTAGAGAAAATACGTTGAAGTACACATGGAAGTATAAACGAAAACAACAGCTGGAAAAGAAGATACAAATTTGAATTATATAGAATTTATAAACAGTCTGACATCATTAAGTAAATAAAAATAAATAGAATGGATTGGATAGCCCATATAATTTCAATGCCAGATGATGATGTTGTCTCAAAACGTTACAGCAACTCAAAATCACTGAGATTCGGAAGCGTGGAAGACCATGTCTGAGATGGGCAGACTCATTGGAATCAGACTTTAAGATTATAAACGAGAAAACTTGCAGAACAAAAGTAAACAAAAGTGCATTATGGAGGAACCTTGAAAGGAAGGCACTGGCCCACGAGGGGCTGTCTTGTCAGATGTGATGATGATAATAAACCATTTCATTTTTTATTACCTGAGCCTCACTTATTTTGAATATACTTCTAAGATTAATAAATGTGCCGCGATAGGGTCATGGGCATGAACTCATGGCCGAAGCATCATTAGTTCGAACCCTAGTGTCACTGAAAACCCACCGTGTAGAGGCGCTAATGCACGTTAAATCTTTCGAGGCTAAGTCCCACCGTCGGCATGGTGTGGAAGTTTGGAGAGAGGAGTGCCAATTCACGTGCCGTCCTCGTCACTTGACGATAGTTTAAAATTACGAGGTCTACGTATTAGTTGTGTGAAGCAATGAATGAATGAATGATTGAATATTAACGTCGCATTGTTCAGCTACACGAGGGCTTTTGGCGACGGACCACGTAATTTTGAACCATGGTCAAGTGACGTGGACGACACCTGAGCTGGCACCCCCTCTCCTACCTACCACACCACACCAACGGGAGGACGTTTCAGCTCTCGACAGATTTAACGTGCATCGCTGCCCTACACGTGTGAAGCAAATATATACTCACTGAGAAGATAAATATTATTCTATTTTGTGGATCACTTTTTTGAGTAAATTTAGATTCCAGGAAAAGTATTCAAAAGATCTTCGAATACAAAATAATTATTCTTTATTTTAATCAAATCCGTAGTGTTGAAGCGGTTCTTTTGTTATTATTCCGAAACAAGTGTTTTTCTTCCTATCATCTAAGCAAGGCCGGGCCCACACAACAGGACTTACGAATACAAGAGATCCCCACTGTTAGATGATTGCACTTTTAAAATTTCAAAAATATTTTGTAAAGGAATTCTTTGTAGAAGGGATGATTTTTAAAGAGTATTTAGCAAAAATGATCTTAAGCAACAATTTTTCAATTACAGACAGCTGTTATTATTAAGAAAATTTAATCTTTTAGTAAACATAACAAAGTAGTTATCATTTTCATACAAAAATATTAGCATATATTGGAACCAAAAGAAAATGCTGACTTAAAAAAACTAACACCCTAATTAACTGAAGCTAATTTAGCAACCAAACTAACCTATACTAAGCTTACAGAAAAATAAAAGACTAACATGAGAAAAATTTAAGGGTAAATACAAATATGCTTAAAGGAAAATTTTTTTAAAAAACCTTTCTATACAAAAAAAATAGAACGATAGTTAATGAATGGTGTTAATCTAAACCAAATGAGAACAAAAGGAGAAAAAGGAGGGAAAACACATGTGGACAAAAGGTCCAAAACTCCTCAGAACCGGTTCAGAAACTTTTTCAAAATCTTGTTCCTAGTTTCTGAAAGAGTTTTAATGAACTAAGAACAGATAGGGTTAAAAATAATGAGGAACACTTATAAGAAAGAAGGAAATGGAATCATCAGTATAGATAAAACAATAGTAAAGAACAACAACGTGGCTGATAAACATATATAAACCACAGTCAATTAGTCTGAGGAAAAATAAAGGAGAGAAAAACATAAGTATATAAAAATAAAACCATATATGAAGGCCTAAGTAGGCAAAGTAAAAAAAAATATTTCTTTCCGAAATAATGCTGTTATGCGATAGATGAACCTCAGAAAACTAGGACTTCTTGAGGGAAGAGGACCCCCCAAAACGCCTGAAACTATTGCTATATTCCTTTTAATTAAAAGGAACTTATCCTAAAATGTATAAAATTAATAATTGCTAAAAACCCTTAGCATGAATGTACATATTTCTGGAAATAACTCATTAAATTTGGAAAATAGTATTCATGTTACGTATACCGTTGTCTTCTGCGTTTACATGTCGATATTTTTATTAAGAAAAATAGAATTTAGGTATGTTGCCAACTGTAATTTTTACCAAAAACTAACTTTGTCTTCAAGTAATAAAAACATCATGAATAACAACACACAGCTTCAAAAAAATAAAGTGATTTGGCGAAAAAGGACTATTTATACAAATTAAACCTTGGGCATATGTATGCAAATGAAAGCTATTAGGCTTGCATATCCATTCACAAAATTCAGCAAATAAAACTTACAGGAAACTTATTCACAAGGATAAACTTGATTAGGTGTAATTCAAAGTTAATAAGCCAGAGAACTTCTAGTTGATAAAAAATAAAAAAATTATATTAATTTGTAATAATCTCAATTAAAGCTTAACGCAGCTAAAGCTACATTTAATTTTATAATTATGAATGTTTATTAAGTAAATAAAAACATTTGGTTAATTTAGTTAATAAAAACATGCGTGAGAGAGACAGAGAGAGAAGTGCATAAAAATAAATAATTATTTCAAATTTTTAATAATAAATTATAATTTCATTGAATCTTAAATTTTTAAATTTAAAATAAATTGTTAATTTCTTTTATTTTCGAATGCTAGAGAAGAAATGAGCATGGAGAATAATTTTAAATACAGAATTACTCGAATATTACTTCTTACAAACTGTAAAATTCCATTCCCTGAGAATGAATTTGTTTGTATATCGGGTGGTTTTATAATTTTATTCAAAGAATACTTGCTTTCACACTTTAAATATTTCTTGAAGTAAAACTGCCGGAGGTGACCTTTAAAAAATGGTATATCGTACGTTCTCCAGGGAATAATTAGGATGAAAAAAGTGACTGGATATATAAAGTCCATTTTGCAAAGGTAAGAATTTAAATAACCTTGATTCTTTAGATTAAGGATTGGCTTCTACGTTTGAGATTACAAATAGTTCAGAATTCCCAAAACTATCATTAAAGCATCATTAATATTAGTAATATTAGATTTTAAAATAATTCTTTAGCATACACCCTGAATAGCAATATGATCATGATGCATATTTTAATAATTGTAAAGCCATTATGGTGAACTAATGTGTGATTTAATGGATAATACGAAAATGAAATTTTCATCCTGAAGATTAATTAATTATGTTTATTTCAAGCTAATAGTTAAATTATTAACTATAAATGAAAAATTATATATTATGTAAGTATAAAATGTATTAACACATTTTAGAATACATCATTTTTTTATGTTCTTTAGTCTAAATACGATTTTTTAAAAAAAATGAATAAGCATAGACAGTTTTATGCATACAACTAAGCTTGGATAATTATAATGGATATTACGAAAATGAAATTTCCATTCGAATAATTAATCAAATAATTTATATTTCAAGTTATATTAGTTTAATTAGTAAAACTATAGATGAAAATTATAATAAATAAATATAAAATGTTTTAATACTTACTAGAATACACATCGTTTTTATGTTTTTTAGATTGAAAACGACCCCCTAAAAAAGGAATAAACATGAACAGTTTTACGCGTGTAAACCTACACTTGGATAATTAATAGATAAGAAAATGAAATTTTAATTTTAAAGATTAATAATTTTTTGTTTGATTATTATTATTAAATGAAAACATATTATGCAACACTAAAATGTATTATTACTTTTCAGAACATAACATTTTTGTATTCTTTGGATAGCAAACGGTTTTTTTTCCGAAAAAAATAAATAAAAGAATAAACATAAATTTTTATGCATATAACTTAACTCATATGATCAAACTGTTTTGGAAAATCGAAATTTTACTTTCTCAGTGCTTGACATTTCTTTTTTACGTGAAATTTTAACGGAAATCGAAAAAACAGAGTTGTGAAAGTTATGAGACATAGATCAACTAGATAAGACAATTATATGACCAGCTTAATATTTAAAAAAAAAAGAGTTTTACGATAACGAAAAAAATATCTTTAAATCAGCTGAAAATAAAGATGGAAGATAAAAACTATTATTGTTATGAAAGTAGTATTGATGATGGACTTTGATATATGTCTTTTTTAATAACTGTACATTCTCTTCATTTAGACATATAACTAGAAATTTATCTCAATATAATGACCATACATCTGAATCAACCAAAAAATTAGTAGTTTTAATGAATATTACTGATACAAAAAAGTAATAATAAAAATATATTGGTAGAATTATTTTTTAAACATAAAATCTTAAGAGTGTTACTGTAGATCAAAATAATCCAATTTACGAGTTCAAGATAAGGATGTTTTTTGATTTATTCCGCAGCATAGGATTTAAATTATTATTTGTGATTATTATTATAGCATCAATTGTTTGACATAAACTTCGGGTAACTACCAGATCAGACAAAAAAGCCAATAAAAGTACTATTGCTTATCGGCAGGATTAGAGAAGAAAGATCATTATGTTAAAAATCGTAAGATACCGACTATTATTAATCAAAGGAAAGAATTTTTCCGTTGTTATTTGGATGCGGAGATGTAATATATCTTATATCAGAGCTGTATGAAAAAAAAATATTTGGGAAGGCTATCAGGAGCAAATAATTAATTTTGCTTTTTAAAATTGATTAAAATTTTTTTTCAGTTTCTAATCAATCTAAAACCTTTATATAAACCAAAATTTATAGAAATTTATTATGAGTTTGAATCGTCTACGTTTCAGGAATCTTAGACAAAAAGATTTTTCGCCTATGGCAAAACATTGTGTCATATATTTCATTTAATGTAAATTTTTGTAAAATAAATTGATTAAATTATTTAAGGCTGAAAAATTCGTCAGAACATCTAAATGTTTATTAAAAACTACGAAACCTTGAATTTTTAAGCTGTTGAACGTCAAATTAACTCACAATCATGAATCTGGTTTTTTTGAATAAATAATTAAAATGTACAAAATAACTAATGACAACCAATAAACGATATATTACAATTAAGTAAGTTTATTTCCATAACTGCATTACTTACTTTTCTCTCCCCTTTCTCTCACACGCACACGCACGCACGTACACCTATGCACACATTTCTGCTTTCTCCATTAAATTTGCATTCTACTGTACAAACGAAAGTTTTTTTTAAGAAAATACAGTGAAATTATTTGCCCAAAGATTTATCTTTACTATTCGTTTTTCGTATTTTAGTTCTAAGCCCTAAAAGAGGCAACAAATCATATAAAAAAAATTATAGTCTATTCCTACTTAGATCAACAAAGAAAATTTTTATTTTGGTTAATTAAATTTAATTAATGAATTATTATTTGTAAAAACTATATGCATAACAAGTGTGTCATCCACACAAGTTTAAAATATATATTTGAAGCCAAGTAAAAATTCGTTAGAAAAACTTACTGGCACCTTCTATTGATGCTAAATCTAACTTCGTCAGAAATAACGCAGAATAAATTTAAAAGTAAAAAATAAAATAAAATTATAATGAGTTAATATTTTGTGACGAATCTGTACGGAACCTTTCCTCTAATCTTCTTAGGCGTCTTTCTGGGGAATATAAATTCGCGTTTATTTCCAATCAACTCCAAAAAGAAGATTGGGATATTTAAATTAGATAAGGTATTTAAGTCGAAGGTTGTGAGATAGCAAGAGAGATGATGGTAGGCTATTGAGCCAACAACGTTAAAAGCAAAACTAGAAGATTCAAAGAGATTAGATTCGTGAAGACGTCGTGCTGCTAGACGTACCAGAAAGCTGATATAAGCCAGCGGTAAATATAATTCACGTACGCTTAAAGTAAGCGTCAGTTAGAGATACTTAGTTAAAGTTAATGACAATTAAGAATTCGAATACGTGTGTTTCTCGGATCTCCTATTTCGGTAAACCTTACTTGAGTTGAGCTAGATTAGTAATCAATCGTATTCTTAGTAATTTAATTTATATAAAGGCAAATCCCTTTAGAAGACGTAACATTATTATATTATTTGTTATCAGAGATTTTTGAGGAAATTATAACAAAAATAAACAAATTATTATTCAAAATGGCTCTTGTTGGTTCTTTGCCTCAAATTAATCTTGGTGTTCAAGGTTTGACCCAAGGGGGTCATCACAATTTGAAAAAACTGCAGTAATCCATTACAAGTTTAAAGAAAGTATTTGAACTGAACTTCAATGGATGAATAAAAAGTATCTTATTAACGATTTAAAATTTGAACATTTGATTTTGAATTTCCCTATATATACATACACACACACACACACACACACATATATATATATATATATATATATATATATATATATATATATATATATATATATATATATATATAGGGAGCGAAAGAACTAATAGTAGGAATTGAAAAAAGTTTTATCCAACTTCCTTCCAATGATAAAATACCCATTAAAAACAAATAATACTCACATTTTTTTCTTACGTTTACAATAATGCAGACTAAAAAAATGTTGAAAATGGAAAAAAAGAAATAATAGCCTATGCCTTTGAATCAGTTTAAACTTTCTGTTAAATTTATATTAATTGTTAAAATAGTTGGTTCACAGTAACTTCATGCAGTCTTCTCATTGTCATTGAGCATAACTCAAACGTCGAGCACATTTAAAACAGAAAATTGATTTTACTCGTATATTCATTTAAATTCATATGGTTATAACCGTTTATCATATGATGTCCTTAAAATCTGGAAATATTCCAAAAACAGAGGATTTTTCATCTTATGTAAAGTTGAAATTAATTTAGAATTAAAGTACATATGACAAGATACAGATTATATTTTATTTTGATAGTATTTTTTGTCTCTTTATGGAACTAATTCCTTGAGGATCTTCATGTGCTAGAAGAACAGTGAGAAGAAATTAATATGCTGAGATTAACATTTTATCTATCTATTTATTTGAAGTCTAACATTGCATGAAAATAAAACTAAATAAAATAAGAATAATAAATATAATAGAAGAAATTTTAAATAAGAATGAATATGTTAATAAATTATTCTCCAATAAAATTTAAAAAATTATACATCTATATATGATATCTATATTTTAATTATGGCGTATGCAGGATAATATTAACGATGCCCCTTTCAATAAAAATTAAATAAACGTTCAACTAGAACTTCAAACTATTTTTTCAAAAAAGCTCCTTATATTTTTCAAAAAATTCCATGTAAACGTTTAACTAGTACTTTAAATTATTTTTTCAAAAAAGTTACATATATATAAATATACATATTTTCATGGTTTTTAACAATCAAATTTTTACGTTTGAAAAGTGAATTCAACTTTTAATGAACGAGATAATTAGAAAGATAAATTAAATATCTATCAAGATTTTTTTTTCTTAAAGTAGGGGAAAAAAACTAATTTCAATTTTTATTTCTTCAGTACTGAGAATTGTAAAAATATTTGTTGCCGTGAAAAGGAAAAAGTAAGCGAAAAAGTTTTAGGAAGCCCTCTTTTAAACCACTTCTCTATCATTTATCTCATCTGTTGATGTGGTTTCCTTGCAATGTCAGCTTTTCAGCAGAAATGCCCTCGAGTGCCGATGATCTCTTCTGAGAAGAAAACATATAAAATCTCCAATATCGAAACAGAATTTGATACAACACGTTTTTTTGATTGATAATAAATATACGCTTGCAATTTTAAAAAGTGCATTGAGAACAATCAGAATTTTACTATAGGCAGTTATTATTGTTTTTAACCCTTTAACGGGCCCACAGCTAAAATACACTTTTCTGTGATAAAATGCTTGATAAATGTAATGTTCTCATCCTCTATACACGTTATTTAGTAACAAAAAAATATCTGTCAAGGATTTTTTTTTCCTGGGTGGTGGATAGACTTTATAGCCAATGTGCACTTAAGGCATTTAACTTACTTTTCAGGACAGAAAAATGAATCATATCACAATAAACTTTTTATGAAAAATTGACATTTACGCTGATAACTATTTCAATAACAATTAAATACAAAGTGTAAGTGTAATTAAATAATAATAGAATAATTGTACAACATAGAATACTTAAAATATATATAGAATACTTAGAATAGATATAGAATACTTAGAATATAGATATATAATTCTTAGAATATATACATTGAAATTGGTATATATCCACATTTTATATTTTATTTAATTTCAGTATAAAAGTTAGAAATAAAGTAATATTTTTCAGAATTTAAATTAGTTATTTCACAAATTTGATGAGCTATTTACTGAGAAGCTTTATAATATGCAAACGTTTTCTCCTATCAGAAAAGCTGTATGAAAGATATTCAAGCCCGAGAATCTTGTACTACATATTGTAAACAAAGTTTGTTTGTATTTCCGACCCCCAACATTCTCACATGATTCTAAGTGCTCTCTCTCTCTCGTGTGGAGAAAAAGCGAACATTTTTAAGTCATTTTTCTATTCTATGTGGGCAGTGGATAGAGCCTCTATCCACACATAAAAGCTTTCCAAAAACCTAAATAAAACCTTTTTTAAATTGCAAATTTGCTTAATTCATTCAGATGAGAGAAAAGTATACTTAAGTCATATCGAATTTTTTTTCAAAAATCATAAATTTTATTTATAGTATTTAAAGTACAATTTGTAGATTTACACCGAGAAAAACTGTTTTTAACTACCCATCAGAGGACATGAAATGCAAAAATGGTATCGTGCTGCCATCCGTATTAATTTCTATACGTTTTATCTTCTATTAAAGCATATGGATAGACTAAATATCCACCACCCGCTTGTAGAATAAGTTTTTAATATGTGGCTAGACCTATTAGCCACTTCCCGCTAAAGTGTTAAGGCAGTTATTATTATTTTTATGCTGATGATTCTGTAACGTAATACAGAAATTCAGCCCACACAATTTGTTAATTACTTTTATTAACTTTCAATATCAGATTTCTTAACACTTTTTAATAAGAACTTTTTTTAGTAAGAATGGAGGAAAATTAACAATGCTCTTAATTATATTTAAATGATCTTATAGTGAATTAACTATACAGGTAAGAAATACATAGATTTATGCACAAATATATTTTTAACGTAGTTTCCAAATTCAGCAAAATTCAGTCGAATTCTTCAATTTCAAATGTAAATAAAAGCTCTAGAGATGTATTTATAAAGGCTCCCATCCACAATTTATTATGAATTCGTGAACATAATGTTTTTAAATCGTATAAAATTCATTCTTTTCTTCTCCAATATAGACTGCAGCATTTATTTGAGTGCAAAAAAGTGCACTCCAAAATCGAAAATGTGATAAAATGATAAAAATAACAAAAAATTAAAAAAAAGAACCCATAAGAATAAAATTACAATTTTTCTTGACATTTAAAAATTAATAAGCTATACATTAATTATTAATATAAAGGGTGTTTCTTTAGAG
Organism: Trichonephila clavipes; assembly: GCA_019973935.1. NCBI lineage: Eukaryota > Metazoa > Arthropoda > Arachnida > Araneae > Nephilidae > Trichonephila > Trichonephila clavipes. Next base: position 417,869 of record BMAU01019642.1, on the reverse strand, counting down.
GTATAGAAATTTAAATTGCAATAAAACAACGATGTATTATTCGATTGACATGAATTTTTTTTATTCGAAAGATAATCTTGTGGCATTACATTTTAAATATGATTTCTGGCATATGACTGCCACGGGTGGCTCGGATGTAGTCCAATCTGGACGTCCAATTTTCGATGACTTTTTCCAACATTTGTGGCCGTATATCGGCAATAACACGGCGAATGTTGTCTTCCAAATGGTCAAGCGTTTGTGGCTTATCCACATAGACCAATGACTTTACATAGTCCCACAGAAAATAGTCTAGCGGTGTAAAATCACAAGATCTTGGAGGCCAATTCACAGGTCAAAAACGTGAAATTAGGCGGTCACCAAACGTGTCTTTCAATAAATCGATTGTGGCACGAGCTGTGTGACATATTGCGCCGTCTTGTTAGAACCACAGCTCCTGGACATCATGATTGTTCAATTCAGGAATGAAAAAGTTAGTAATCATGGCTCTATACCGATCACCATTGACTGTAACGTTGTGGCCTTCATCGTTTTTGAAGAAGGATTCCACCAGCCCATAAAGCACACCAAACAATCAGTTTTTCTGGATGTAACGGTGTTTCGACATACATTTGTGGATTAGCTTCACTCCAAATGCGGCAGTTTTGTTTGTTGACGTAGCCATTCAACCAGAAGTGAGCTTCATCGCTAAACAAAATTCGCTGATGAAAATCGACCATTATTTTCGAAATAAAATTGCACAATTTGAAAGCGTTATTCAAGCGTGAGTCTATTCATGATGAATTGTCAAACCAAACTGAGAATAAATCACTTGACAGCTGTTAAATCGGTCGCCATCTTGGAAGGTAATGCCAACTTAAACTTCTACACCTGGAAAAAAAACTCTTTATATATATCACATGTTTCGAAGACAGAATCAGACTTAATTTTTAAAAAGTATTTTTTTATTCGAGGAAATCTATAAAAGTTCTGACGCTGAGCGGAAAGAGAAAAAGAACGACAAATTGAAATCTAAGTGTTTTACCACTTAAAACACCGATGAAGTAAGTATCGCGGCTTTTATGATTGTACTTGAAAGTTAATGCTGACATATGAGCTATTAAATATAACGATCTGGAATTAGACAATGTTTATTGCCTAGGCCATATGTTTGGAAGAAATAAATGGGTGATTAGTTTGATACTTGAAGCTGAAGTGAAAAAAATATGTGTTAAGTGCTAGATAGGTAATTTAATTTTTAATCTAATTTAGTTATCCTTACATATATATATATATATATATATATATATATATATATATATATATATACATGTACTTCTGTATAACGAAGTCGCTAAATCCCGGAAAAAATTTCGTTCGTTATATGGAAAATTCGTTATATAGAGTTTCATATTTTAATATACTTTTTAAACCTCAAAAATCAAATTTTAAAAACATAAACCCTATGTATTATAAAAAGTAATTATACACACTATTTTTAAAATTAATATATGTTTATTTTCTATACATAACTTTCCTAACAAAAAAAGAAAGAAAAACTGTCAGGAAAACAAGAAAAAACGTTGTTGAATGTGTCGCTGTATTTTCAATATGAAGAAAATAATTTTATATTAAAATTAATGAATTTTGAGGACATTTTCTAATGTAAAGAATGCAAGTAATATTAAACATTCCTTATTTTATAGCTAGAATACGGGGACACGGCACAACTCCACTGAGTGTGAAAGGGGATATCGAAGATGTTTCTAGTGAGCTGGACAATGGGGGTTAAAAGTTGCACTTCTTGGATAAAACATCCAGAGCTCTATCGCTCCGGGCGAGTTAAGATCTAATAAAACCAGTTCAAGATTTATGACCACCATAAAAAGAGTTAAAGTAAGAATAACTTGAAATGTTCAGAAATACTTTAAAAATAGGTAGAAAGAAAATTGAATCCCAAAAGAAAAATTTCGTTATATAGAAAATGCACTTCACTATATAGAGGTTATTTTACAAAGAAAATCGTGAAATGTTCAAGGTTCAAGGAAAAAGTTCGCTATATAGAAAATTTCGTAATATAGAGGTTCGTTATATAGAGGTTCGACTGTATATATATATATATATATATATATAAAGAGTGTTTTTTCCAGGTATAGAAGTTTAAGTTGGCATTACTTTCCAAGATGGCGACCGATTTAACAGCTGTCAAGTGATTTATTCTCAGTTTGGTTTGGCAATTCATCAAAACGATCATCAAGCAAGGCGTAGATTCGTCGAATGGGCCCAAAACGAGATTGCCGTTGTTCCCGATTTTCATAAGCGAATTTTGTTTAGCGATGAAGCGCAGTCAACAAACAAAACTGCCGCATTTGGAGTGAAGCTAATCCACAAGTGTATGTCGAAACACCGTTACATCCAGAAAAACTGACTGTTTGGTGCGCTTTATGGGCTGGTGAAATCCTTCTTCAAAAACGATGAAGGCCACAACGTTACAGTCAATGGTGATCGGTATAGAGCCATGATTACTAACTTTTTCATTCCTGAATTGAACAATCATGATGTCCAGGAGCTGTGGTTCAAACAAGACGGCGCAACATGTCACACAGCTCGTGCCACAATCGATTTATTGAAAGACACGTTTGGTGACCACCTAATTTCACGTTTTGGACCTGTGAATTGGCCTCCAAGATCTTGTGATTTAACACCGCTAGACTATTTTCTGTGGGGCTATGTAAAGTCATTGGTCTATGCGGATAAGCCACAAACGCTTGACCATTTGGAAGACAACATTCGCCGTGTTATTGCCGATGTACGGCCACAAATGTTGGAAAAAGTCATCGAAAATTGGACGTTCAGATTGGACTACATCCGAGCCAGCCGTGGCAGTCCTATGCCCGAAATCATATTTAAAATGTAATGCCACAAGATTATCTTTCGAATAAAAGAAAATTCATGTCAATCGAATAATACATCGTTGTTTTATTGCAATTTAAAGTTCTATACTTCTAAAAAAACACCCTATATATATATATATATATATATATATATATATATATATATACGAGGGTTTGGGGAAAAGTCATGGCAACTATTTTTTTTCGTGAACATACCAGTCCGGTTGGAAAATGTGCCATATGCAGACGAAAAATCAAAGTGTTAACTACATGTGTGGACAATGAATAGCACTGAAATATCGTAACACATTAATTTATTATGGTAGTATACAGGGCAATATGGTCTTCACCGTGTAAAAGAATGACAACATAGTACACATAAAGTTGACAAACCTTGGCTTATAGACCTTTAATGTAATCCATGACAATGTAATCTATGAGCTGTTTCATGACGGCAGTGCTGTCCGTCCGTGCGGCCGCTGCGATTTTGCGTAGGTGTAGCTCATTACGCAATATCATGTGTGTGGTGCGTCTCTCGATGCTACTTGCCATCTCTAACTCCAGTAGCGTCCATCGTCTAACTTCATCCATGAGCTGTTCGATGACGGCATGTGCGAAGTCGGTTCGTACACTGACCGGTCGTCCCGAACGTTGCTCATTACTGGTTGACACACGTCCTTGCTGAAATTTTCCTATCCACCGTGCTACTGTACGGTATGGTATGTCATCGTTCCCAAGGTTTTCCACTAATTCACCGTGACATTCCATCGCATTTCTCTCTCGGAGAACGGCTATTTTGATGTATGCGCGCTGCTCAACACGGGTTACTTCCATCGTACACAACACTCACCAATTGACTGATTTCACAGCCTTCTCTGAGCTACTCCCAGCTCAGAGACATCTGATGTTCGGAATACACACTATGCCTGCAGAACTTCCACACGACACATATACGTTTCTAATATGTTCACATATCTACAAGAAAAAAATAGTTGCCATGACTTATGCGCCAACCCTCTTACATACACATACATATACATATGTAAAATATATACATACACATACATACATACATACACAGTCCAGTCACATTAATGTGACCATCTGTCAAAAGCCAGAATAACCACCTTTCGCAGAGTGGACTGCAGCGAGACGTGCAGAAAGAGAGTCACTTAGGTCCCTGAAGGTGTTCTCTGGGATGTTGAGCCATGCCGACTCTAATGCCGTGGCCAGCTGCGCTAGATTACGCGGTTGAGGATCCATGGCGCGAACAACTCGATCGAGATGGTACCACAGATGCTCGATTGGGTTTAAGTCAGGTGAGTTTGCTGGCAAGGGGAGGACGGTAAACTCATCCTGGTGCTCTTCGAACCACGCACGTACACTGGCAGCTGTGTGGCACCTCGCATTGTCCTGCTGGAAGATGCCATCATCCTGAGGAAAACAATGCGCATGTAGGGGTGGACATGGTCCGCAAGGACAGATGCGTACTTGTATTGATCTATCGTGCCTTCCACAATGATCAGTGAACCCAGAGAATGCCAGGAAAACATTCCCCAGACCATAATGCTCCCGCCTCTAGCCTGGACCGTTCCGGCAATGATTGCAGGGGGTTCCTTTCAGAGGTTTCACGCCCTATACGCCAACGTCCATCTGTCCGATTGAGCATAAAACGCGATTCATCTGAAAACGCTACATGTCGCCACTCTGTGGACGTCCAGCTGCTGTACTGGCGTGCAAATTCTAGCCTTCGTCGTCGATGAACAGCAGTCAGCATAGGTGCGCGAACCAGGCGTCTGCTTCGGAGGCCCAGACGCAGCAATGTTCGCTGAATAGTAGCTTGGGAGACACTTTTGGTAGCCCCTTGGTTCATTTTGGTGGTCAGTTGCTCAACGGTAGCCCGTCTATCTGCCCGAACATATCTCCGCAACCGTCGTTCGCCTCTGTCATCTATGGCCCGTGGTGCACCACATTTGCCACGTCGCTGATTTTGAACAGTCCCATTTTGCCATGTACGGTACACTTTTACCCCGGCGGCACGCGAACAGTTCACAAACTCAGCCGTTTCGGAAATGCTTCCACCCTTGGCCCGAAAGCCAATGATCCTGCCCTTTTGGACGTCGGATAAATCGCTTCGTTTCTGCATTACGCCAACGATTGAAATGTTTTCCGAAGCCTTCACACGCCCTTTATATACGCTCAACTGCACTGTGCTGCCACCTGCCTTCTGTGATTGGTTATTTAACTCTGAAGTGGAAAGTACGTGGTGGTCACATTAATGTGACTGGACTGTGTATATATATATGTGTAAAATATATACATACATACGCATACATACATAAATATATACATATATATACATACATACATACGCATACATACATAAATATATACATACATACATACATACGCATACATACATAAATATATACATATATATACATACATACACATACATAAATATATACATATATATATACATACATACATACACATACATACACACACATATATATACACTGGAGTGCAAAAATTAAGGACGAAATCGAAAAATTAGCATATCAGCTGAACGAAGGGGCAGAGCGGACAGAAAGACCAATCAGGAGATTAAGTAAGGTGATGTACGGTAGCACATGCGCAGATATGCAGGTAGACATAATGGGGGAGTGTCTGAGTAGTATAAAGCATGTGGTCGGTGTAAGATCAGTATTTCTGGCAAAGAGATTGCACGCCGTATAGCAGTTAAAATCACACCGAGTTGCTGCCTCAGCGAGAAATGGCGAATAATCAATCTGTTAGACGACATCTGGATGCTTTTACCCGAGGTTGAATCATTGGGAAGTTGGAGGAAGGCCGCAGTGTGACAAGTGTGGCTGCAGAGTTCGGAATTGCTCACAGCATCGTTTCACGACCTTGGAGACAATTTCAAACTACAGGAACAGCTATCCGGGGGTTCAATAGTGGTCGTCCACGAGGAACCACACCCGAAGATGACCAGTACATTGTCTTACAGGCCAGAAGAAACAGGCGACAGACAGCGGGAGAAATCGCTAGACACACGACACAGGCGACTGGACGACCGATATCGCGTTTTACCGTGGCCAGAAGACTGCACGGTGGTGGTTTGTTTGCACGACGCCCTGTACGGTGTGTACCTTTAACGCCTGCCCATCGGAGAAGGCGTTCTCTGTGGTGCCGGGAACACCGGAATTGGAGAGACAATGAATGGGACGAGTACTCTTTACAGATGAGAGCAGATTCAGTTTGAGTAGCGATTCTCATCGCATACTCATCTAGAGAGAGCGGGGAAGCCGCAATCATCCCTCGAACATCATTGAAAGGGACAGGTATGGAGGTCGCGGTGTTCTCGTTTGGGGAGACATGCTTGGTAGTCGTACAGACCTTCACATCTTCGACGCAGGTTCAGTCAACGGGACCCTTTATTGTAACGAGATTCTTCTTTCATATGTGCGTCTTTTTAGAGGCGTTATGGGTCTGCAGTTCCTTTTCATGGACGATAATGCACCATGTCATCGCACAGTAGCTGCCGAACAGCTCTTAGAGAGTGAGGATATTGAACGTATGGATTGGCCGGCACGATCTCCGAATCTCAATCCCATCGAGCATGTATGGGATTTTCTAGGGCAGACGCTTGGCAGCTCGTACCTTACCACCAGTAACGATTCGGGAGCTTCGATTGGCGCTGCAAGACGAATGGGCAGCAATGCCTCAACAACTCATTGACACCCTCATTCTCAGCATGGGCAGACCTTGTGAAACTTGCCTTCAGGGGAGATCATATCCCCTACTAAAGACCGGATGTTTCTTGCTGGACACCCATCACAGGGATGTTTCGGCCTTCAGTCGCATTGCGCTCCATGCTACTTTTTCAATCAGGCTTCTTTTTATATCCCTCTGATTTCTCTTTTAGTAAGTGTTGCTTACATTACACATGTCCTTACGTATTGGGGACCTTACGGTATCAAATGTGTTGATTTAGAAAGCTTTTGTACAAAGTTATATTGAAAAAACCGTCTCGTCCTTAATTTTTGCACACCAGTGTATAAATATATATATGTGTGTGTGTGTGTTTGTGACGGCATGTTTCGTTGACGGAAACCACATATGGTGATCGTAATTAATTTGTACGCAATGGCATAGTAATAGAAGAGCTTAATGCTCTTCGCCTATTGCAACAAAAGACATTTACGTAAAATAAGTCATAAAATAGTCCTGTAAATGTGTATTACTTCAATTTTTTGAAGGCGAATTGGAATGATGGATAAAATGTACACGAATTACCAACATTTCTTTTGATAAACATTTTTGAATACATTAACTATCATAAATATTTACAATTATATTTAAGTATTATTACTTTCATTGATCTTAGTTATAAACATTCTTTTTTTACGAAATACATTTTTTTAAATGAATATATCCATGTATTCTCGTAAATCTTAAACATGATTTATTCCATGAGTGCTTTAAAATAAAAACATTTTACAAATAGGGACTCTTAGAAGAAATATAGTTTTCAAAAATATTATTCTCATCCCTCAAAAAAAAGTTACATAATTTGCAAGGCAATTTTCTTAATAATTTTAACAATTATAAATACTTACAATAATTATTATAGTTTATAGCAATTATTTTGATAATTACATTTGAAGGGAACTTAATTACTGAATTAAATAAATTTTTCTAGCATATTAGCTCTTTCTTTTAATTTACTTCGTAGTTAATCTTGTACATTTCTTTCTATTTCTACAAGTGAAAAATAACTCCGCTTGCACATTTTTTGAAATATTTTAGCTTTGGACTGCACATAAACTTTAATGATTACCCGGTTAGGATTAGTTACAATTTGTTAATTGCTATTTTTGGACTAGAAATGGGAACCCACTTATAAATAGTTCCGCTAATTATCACATTCTTATTCTTCTGCATTTCTATATCCTCATTCTTGGAATTTATAAATAGTATTCTTAAATACTTAATCAGTATTACCAGGTCAAACCATACATTAACTACAGAATTATCAATAAGTAAAAACACACCTTTCTCTTTTATGCTTCAAAACATTTAGATTAATCACTGAATGAAATCAATAAATTTCTGTTAAAATTATTTAGCATTCACTCATGTGAATTTATTTATTAAACAGAAAGATTAATTAAAACTGGTATGTTGTGTTTTGCTTTCATGCTTCTTAAATAAGATGGGTGTAGAGCTTGTGATCTCCTAGAAAAGTATATGTGATATTCTTATTATATTACTATTAGATAAGAAATATATTCATCAGTTTTATTTATATTTAGTCAAATTTAAATGATGAGGAACAATTTTTCTGATGGAACGCCGTGTAGAAATATAAATCGACATCTTTCTTGAACGTCTCTCTATGTCTACACAAATCAAACTATAAGATCTCCCACACAATAATACCTCCCGTTGGTATGGCTTGGTAGTTAGAAGAGGGGGTACCAGTTCAGGTGCCGTCCTAGTCACTTGACCATGATGCAAAACTACGAGATCCGTCACCAAAAGCCCTCGTGTGCGAAATTAATATTCACTCACTCCACACAATATATAGTTACAAAATATTACATACAAAATCTCTCTATATATATTAGGTTGGGGAAAAAGAAATCCATTATTTTTTCGGTAGATGGCTGTAGTGTCGATATCTCGTGAAATATTGATCAAACAATTTCAAAGTTATGCTCGTTGTCAAGGTAACAGTCTAATCTAAAATAATTGTTTTGTTATTTTTTGTTTGGTCTGTTCAGTTGTAAGTTACAGGGTGTTAAAAATGGAAGTAAACAAAGAGAAAATTCGGTACATTTTACAGTTTTTCTTTTATAAAGGCGAAAATGCTAGCCAGATGGCTGAAATTGTAAATGGTGTTTATGGTGCCGATAACTGTAACATCTAATGACGTGCAATTTTATTTTCGTCGATTCCGTTCAGGCATTTTTGATGTTAAAGTTGCCCCACGCCCTTCCTCGAAAATGTCGATAAAATCACAGAAATAATCGAAGTTGATCGGCATGTTAGTAGTCGTAGCATAGCCCAAGAGCTAAAGATTGACCTTAAAACAGTTTTAAACCATTTGCGCAAGTTGGATTCAAAAAGAAGCTCGATGTTTGGGTGCCACATCAATTAACACCAAAAAACATGATGGATCGAATTTCCATCTGCGAAGCCATGGCCAAATGGAATGAAATAGGCCCATTTCTTAAACGGATGGCAATTGGGAATGAAATATTGGTCACCTACGACAATATTGTGCGAAAACGATCGTGGTCAAGGCGCAGTGAAGCAGCTCAAACGGTGGCCAAGCCAGGACTAACATCCAGGAAGGTTAGACGTGTATTTTTGGTGGAACTGGAAAAGAATAATTTATTATGAGTTGCTTCCATAGGGCTAAACACTAAATTCAGATATCTACTGTCAACAACTGAACAGTTTGAAGCTAGTGATTGACTAGAAACGGCCAGAATTGACCAGCAAAAGAGGTAATGTGTTTCATCAGGACAACGCCACGCCACACACGTCTGTAGTGACTCGCCAGAGACTGTGGGAGCTTGGTTGGAAATTTTCAATGCATCCACCATATAGTCCGGACCTGGCACCAAACTATTAACACCTTTTTCTCGCATTGAGAAACTTCTAGAGTGATAAGAAGTTGGGATCAAGAGAAGATTGTGAAAATCGATTGCTAGAGTTTTTCGCCAATAAAGGCCAAGACTTCTAGGAGGGAGACAATATGAAGCTACATTTAAAATGGCAACAAATTATTCAACAAAACGGTATATATTTGACCCAAATTGGACTATCCTAAACATGTTATATAAAGTTTTGAATTTCATGCAAAAATAATGGATTTCTTCTCTCCAACCTAATATACACTGGTGTGCAAAAATTAAGGACGAGACGGTTTTTTCAATATAACTTTGTACAAAAGCTTTCCAAATCAACACATTTGATACCGTAAGGTCCCCAATACGTAAGGACATGTGTAATGTAAGCAACACTTACTAAAAGAGAAATCAGAGGGATAAAAAGAAGCTTGATTGAAAAAGTAGCATGGAGCGCAATGCGACTGAAGGCCGAAACATCCCTGTGATGGGTGTCCAGCAAGAAACATCCGGTCTTTAGTAGGGGATATGATCTCCCCTGACTGCTAGGCAAGTTTCACAAGGTCTGCCCATGCTGAGAATGAGGGTGTCAATGAGTTGTTGAGGCATTGCTGCCCATTCGTCTTGCAGCGCCAATCGAAGCTCCCGAATCGTTACTGGTGGTAAGGTACGAGCTGCCAAGCGTCTGCCTAGAAAATCCCATACATGCTCGATGGGATTGAGATTCGGAGATCGTGCCGGCCAATCCATACGTTCAATATCCTCACTCTCTAAGAGCTGTTCGGCAGCTACTGTGCGATGACATGGCGCATTGTCGTCCATGAAAAGGAACTGCAGACCCATAGCGCCTCTAAAAAGACGCACATATGGAAGAAGAATCTCGTTACAATAACGGGTCCCGTTGACTGAACCTGCGTCGAAGATGTGAAGGTCTGTACGACTACCAAGCATGATGCCTCTCCAAACGAGAACACCGCGACCTCCATACCTGTCCCTTTCAATGATGTTCGAGGGATGATTGCGGCTTCCCCGCTCTCTCTAGATGAGTATGCGATGAGAATCGCTACTCAAACTGAATCTGCTCTCATCTGTAAAGAGTACTCGTCCCATTCATTGTCTCTCCAATTCCGGTGTTCCCGGCACCACAGAGAACGCCTTCTCCGATGGGCAGGCGTTAAAGGTACACTCCGTACAGGGCGTCGTGCAAACAAACCACCACCGTGCAGTCTTCTGGCCACGGTAAAACGCGATATCGGTCGTCCAGTCGCCTGTGTCATGTGTCTAGCGATTTCTCCCACTGTCTGCCGCCTGTTTCTTCTGGCCTGTAAGACAATGTACCGGTCATCTGCGGATGTGGTTCCTCGTGGACGACCACTACTGAACCCCCGGATAGCTGTTCCTGTAGTTTGAAATTGTCTCCAAAGTCGTGAAACGATGATGTGAGCAATTCCGAACTCTGCAGCCACACTTGTCACACTGCGGCCTTCCTCCAACTTCCCAATGATTCGACATCGGGTAAAGCATCCAGATGTCGTCTAACAGATTGATTATTCGCCATTTCTCGCTGAGGCAGCAACTCGGTGTGATTTTAACTGCTGTACGGCGTGCAATCTCTTTGCCAGAAATACTGATCTTACACCGACCACATGCTTTATACTACTCAGACACTCCCCCATTACGTCTACCTGCATATCTGCGCATGTGCTACCGTACATCACCTTACTTAATCTCCTGATTGGTCTTTCTGTCCGCTCTGCCTCTTCGTTCAGCTCATATGCTGATTTTTCGACTTCGTCCTTAATTTTTGCACACCAGTGTATATATATATATGAGCGACAGTTGTATTAACGTCTCTCTATAAAGCTGCCCTAGGGCTATTAGTGACGGTCCTCGTAGTTTTGAGCCATGGTCAAGTGACGAGGATGGCCCCTGAAATGGCACTTCCCCACCATAATCAACGGGTGAGTGTTTGAGCTTTAACAGATTTAACGTGCATCGGCCCTATTTACACGGAGTTCTTCGTTCGAACCCAGGACACACCGGACACGAGATCATGACGTTGACCACTAGGCTACCGCGGTCATATACAGGGTGAGGCGTGGGAACTTCCTTTTTGAACATGCTGCAGTGATGTTCGTAGGGAGAGGAGGGGCGTGGGGAGGGGTTTGGTGGAAGGGGTGGGGTAATATATTTGTGTGCCCGCCCATCTCAGTCTCAAAGATGTTGTGGTCAAGGCAGAAGGGTGCTTGTACCGTAGAGGCGTATTTCTCCAACGGTCGGTCGGTGACTGCAAGGCAAAGTGTCTTTCGTCCTCACTTCGATATTCTCCATGACGTCATGTTCTTGATCAAAAATGTGTTTTAATGCGTATGAATGCCTTCCGAGTAACAAGAAATGTCTCCAAAGCAAGGAAAGGACCCCTAAAGACAGTTAGAACGCCTAAAAATGTGGAACGAGTTTGTGGGTCAATTCAGACCGACATGTGGAAATGATCCAACAACTCTTATCCGCTTTCTAAGAAAGAGATCCTGACAATAAGTGGTTGCAACAAGATAGGGCCACAACCCACACCTCCAGGGTTTCCGTGGGGGCTTTAGGAGCAGCCTTCCCCGAATGATTGATCTCCCTGTGAGGGGACGTAAACTGGCCTGCGAGCCCACCTGATTTATTCCATCCTGATTACTTCCTGTGGGCTTATCTCAAGTGCCTGATTTACAAAGTTAGCTCCAAGACCCTGGAAGACCTATGGAACAACACCCTAGCCGAAATTGATAATATTACGGTCAATATGCTTGAAAAGGTGTCTCAAAGATTTCGAAATCGACTGCATTAGTGTGCTGATAATGGAGGGCGAAATTTAACAAACATGGCGTTTAAAACTGTATAAATTTAAATTTCCAATATTTTGCGGTAGGCGGGAAACAAAAATAAAGTCGAACGAAGCATAAAAGGTGTTTTATTGCATTTTCAAAACAGGAAGTTTCCTCGCCTCAACCTGTATGTATGTATGTGTGTGTTTGTGTAAATGGGGTCTTTGGAAACTCAACTTCAAGAGGGAACGGGATGAAAGAGAAGGTCTTATTAGTTCTGAAAAAAATAAAAATAACACTTCTACACGCCACTTGGTTAAGTGATGACCAGCATATTTTTGAAATTGTGGAATATTGACACGCACCATTACATCATTATAGGTACTGTGACCACATATTTCACAATTTTATAGTAATTTTTTTCACTAACGTGTTAGTGGCACATGTATCTAATTATCACGAAAATTGTATGTACGAATCAACTTCAAAGTGCAAATGAGGCTTCTTTCTAACCAACAAAACTTTGGAATTTTTTGGGCTCTTGCGTCATCAAACTGCACACTAACTTACTTGGAAATTTTCGATATAGAATTTATTAACTACTTTGAAGAATCCATCTCTGTTTAATAAATAAGTAATGTACGTGGAAACGGAATTAGTCGTAATTAGTCTTTCTGTACTCCAGAAATCAGGGTGGCCGCGGTAGTTGAGATAACGGACTGGTGGCCAGCTTGCCATGAGTTCGAACCTAGTACTGCTAAAGATCCACCGTGTAGGGGAGTGATGCATGTTAAATCTGTCGAGAGCTCAAACGTCTTTCCGTTGGTGTGGTGTGGTAATTAGGAGAGAGAGTGCCAGCTCAGATGTCATCCTCGTCACTTGAACATGGCTCAAAATTGCGAGGTCCTTTGCCAAAAGCCCTCGAGTAGCTGAATAGTGTGACGTAAATATTCACTCACTCATCCGAAAATCTGGAAATAAGATACCAATTCAGTTTTCATCGTTTGATTATGGTACAAGATCACGTGATCGGTCACCAATGCCTATTGTTCTCCTTCTCTAGAATGACTAGAAGAAATATATATTGTTGCTATTCTAGTTAGAAAGATTTTCAACCCAATAAAGTGACACTTATAAAAAAACGGTGCAATTGTAAGTATTGCCTTCATGAAGCTGATTAATACAACCTTTTTTCTCCCTTATATATGCGTATTATTTTAGTTTAAGAGGAGTAGGAAACCTCTATACCGATAATGTTAAATTGGTTGTTTTCGATGTACCTTTTCTCAAAATCTGTAATACGTGCATGTTTGAAATTTTTCCTACAATCAAAGTACACCCTTTTCATTATACTTATATGAACTTTTAGCTAATTTTGAAATTTTTTCATAATTTATGAAATATTTTATCAAACATTGTGAAATTTGACCCATTTTTTACATAAAAAAATTTGTAAGAAATAAATCTTTGAGTTTTTTGCAAAAAGCTCATTTCAGTATATCTTAGCTCTCTCATTATAAATATATCATAAAAAGTTTATATACCTGTGAACAGTAGTTTCTCAGAAAAAGTACATCGAACACATCAAAATTTAAATTTTGAGATAAATTTATTTTAATGTATAGTGAGACTTATATATATATATATAATCGGCTAGGAAGTAAAAGAAATAAAAGGCTCAATTTACAATAAAAGATACACGTTTTGGTTTATATCAGACGCTCAACTTTTAAACAAAAACGAAGTACTTTGTTTACATTTTTCGCCATTTAAATGGGTGTAGTCCAGTTTCAACGATTATTTAAAAATAGATTTCAAAGGATTCTAATTATCCTAGTGGTTAAAGTAAGTTATTTTTAGAAAGATTAAAATCTGTACAATTTGAAAATGTAAAAATCTCAAGTTATCAAAAAAACAACAACAAGATTTTAGCTTCCAACACGCCTTAAGATTATTCATTTTTGAGATATATATTCACATACATTTTAGAGTGAGGTGTGTGTTGTTAAAATCATAAATAAGAAAAAAATTGCTTCAGCTTTCTCAAATAAATAAATTTAAATAATTTAATTTTAAAATAAAAAGAGGGGCAGAGTATAGAAACGTTGAATTTAATCATAGTCTTTAAAATATACTTTTAATTCGCCTTTTTCTTTAAGAATTTTCAGTTTCGCCAGCAATAAGTAGTTATATTTTTGACAAACAAAATATTCTTCCGGTGTATATAATTCTTATTAAAACCCATTTCTTGAATTTATGTTTAAAACAATAAAGCAGCATAAATCAATTTATAATTAAAGTAATTAAATACTTGTTGTTTACTTTACAGATATTTTTACACAGTAAAAAATTATTCACAAATGAAGCACGGGGTTATTACCTTTGAAATTTGAACCCCCAATATTTCAAGAGTTTAACCTTCCAAAAATGCAAACATTTTAAATAGAAAGCAATTTCACTCCAAGAGAGTACACTCAAATCTAAAGTAAGCAGATAATGTCTTTTAGTTGTACAAAGGAAATTATGATTTGAAACCATTTGGAATGGTACTCGTTTGGGGACGCCCCCTAGAGTTGGATCGATCTGCCCGGGTAGAGCGCGTGAACGACCCGCCAGAGTCGTCAGAATGTCCCGTGCCCGAATCCAAACACTTCTCGTGTCCTTGCCCGGAAAAGGTCGAGGTCTTTTCGGCCGCCCGGATCCGGGTTAATGGTCGGATTTCGGAAACTCCCGGATTTAGTCATCAGGAATTTGACGTTCTTTTCCTCTTTTTTTTTTATTTATGCCGATAGTTTGACTTTCGGATTCTTAGATTTTTTCCCCCTTCCATTTCTTGATTTGTTGACGATAGGAGAGGGGTAGTTCAACTCTCTTGTTTTTTAGTTTTAAACTAGTATTATCTGGTTCGAAATTTTAAAGAGAGTCATCGACATTTTACAGACTTTCCCGGAAATGATGTCATTTAATGCAAAAAATAAAGCAGAGAAATAGAAGAATCGTAAATGGAAACAAAAAAGAATAGTATAATTGTACTCGTATTGTTTTATGGACTTTGCTAATGGCAAGGAAAAAGTGAAAATCAAAATAGAATTTTCGGATAAACTTATGGAGAAGGTCAACGCTATTTTTAAAGTTAATATAGGCCTAGTGCGATACATTTAAAGTGCCCTTTAGTGCTTTATAAGGTGAACTGACTACGTTCAGAACCATGATTTGAAAAAGTGTATAAATGAATAAGTTTTTGGTATTTAGTATCAGTTGAATTTGTGAATATACATGTAAAATTGTTTTAAGAATAAACTTCGAGAAATTTTTTTTTAATTTAGTTTTTTTTTTTGGCAAAAATTGAAGAAAGAATTATGTATTTTCAAAATATTCTCCTTTCAAAACGCATACCTTTATAACAATATTTTGCCTATATATATATGTAGATAAGATTTCTATACTGAAGTTGAACAAAAATTTCTGAAAAATTCCTATTATTTTCATTGTTATGATCAATTGGAATAATAGTGGGTGTTTTTTGTCAAGATTTCTTAACAAAAAAGAAATTAATAAGTCCACTTTTAAATTATACATTTCAAAAGTTTTAGTTCAACTCACAGGTATAGAAGTCCCCTATCTATAAAAAAGACAAAATATCATTATTATAGAAGCATTTTCATAAAAGTAGAATGTTTTGAAAATACATCCTTTCTTTCTTCCTTTTCTGTCAAAAATTTGCATTTAAATCATTTTTCTTGTAATATTATTCTTAAAACAATTTTATAGGATATATTCTAATTCAACTGACATTTAATATCAAAAAACTATTCATTCATAAGTGTTTTCAAAATCACGGTTCCGAACAGTGGCACACACGGGTCCAACCCCCTCATTGTCCTTGAATTTTTTTTTTTTGATTGATGAAAATCTAGTATATATATATAGCATTAAAATTTACATAAGTATTTGCTATTAACAGTTTATATTATTAATTAATGCTAATTATTAATTGAATAAATTATTTTTTAATGTTTTTTTCCAAAAATCAGCAAAATTAAAAGAATATTTTGGGCGGCGTATTGAGGTATGATTCGAGAATGATGGACTTTCAACCCTGGACCCCCCCCCTTAAAAAATTTTGAGGGCGTCACGAACGCACCTTAAATAAAAAAGCAACATAAAATTCAGAAAATTCGGAAAATAAATTTTATCTCCATTACGACTAAATATATTTAAAAGTTTTAATATTCCTTTCACTTGGTTGCACATAAAATTAGTACAATAGATAGTTTTCAGTGAAATTTTATTCAATTTATACACTTAAGCCTTAGACTGATAAATTATTCATGAGGAGGTCTAATTTAATCTTGAAATAATTTGAATAAGAATACATTTTTAGTTTCGAAATAGGACTCTTATGTAAAATATTCACTGAGCAATAGTAATTCACTTTACAGACCACACTTTAAATATTCTGCGATATCCCTTTTAAATCTGGCGATAACAGTTATAGATTGAGGGTAGGGAGCACATACACACACATAGACCTTTTAAATTAACATATATTCCTTACATAGTACGTATAACGATTATGTGTATGTGTAGTGAAAATTGGTATGTGTAATTTGTAATATGTGTTAGCGGTAATCTATAGGCTTATGCTTCTTTTGAAAATCCGTTGGAATGTTCTTATCATTTTGTAATACGGTTGTGCATAAAGTTATAAAGAATTTAAAATTTCTGACTAGTGCAATTTGCTCTTATTATGGTACTATTTTTCGATTATGCTAAAATTTCAAAATTTATTAAAAATAAATGACTGATTTTGAAAAAGTATTATAATAGGGATTTCTGAATTGTATATACAATCGGATCTCCATTTTACGAACCTCCATTTTGCAAACTTTTTCTTGGAACCAAGAACAGTTTACTATTTTCTTCATTAATAATCTAAATAGAGAAAAGCACATTTTCTATTTGATGAATTTTTTTCTCTAGTGATATCATCTATATTTAAAATATTTTTGAACATTTCAAATTATGCTCTCTTTTAACACATTTGATGGTGATCTGTGACCTTGAACTAATTTTACCACCCCCCTGTTTTCTTGCAGATTTCTTTTTAATGAGTAAAATATATAAAATAGATATTAATTTTCAAAATAAAAGTGTGAATACTTACTTTTTTAAATAATATATTGTGTTCCTAAATATAAAATTTGCTCTATGTAGTTTCAAAAATATATTAAAAGATGAATCTCTATTTTACGAATTTTCAGGATAACGAACCATTTTCGGGATTTATTAACTTCGTTGAAAAGAGGTCCGACTGTATATACAATAGGATGGGATAGCAGTTGTATGAAGGGAAAAAATTATTATAAATCAGAATCTACCTATGCCGAAGAAATGCTTCTACTGTAAAGAGACTAGGAGAAAAATAATTTAATAATGCCACAAAAGGGTTGAATTTTCCAAAAAAAGTGGAAATAAACTTAATTTTGGTTAAATGATTATGGACTCAAAATAATTACTTTTCTACAATATTAATTAAATTAAATATGTGTTAAATTCCTACAATATTGATGATTACTGATTAGTGAGTAGTGCAATATACACTGCAACATTTCATAACCTAGCTCTCTCTCTCTTCACACCGTCGAATCAAGGCGATTCAAGTTTTTCTGTCCTTTCGCTTTATCGTGCACTGTAGTTTCGACAGTAGGTTTTTAAAAATTTAATACTAACGAAGCTTGAATGTTCCTAGTGTTTTTTCTTGTAACTATTTAGTAAGTGTCCTCTCTTCGCAAGACGTTTTGAAAAGTACTAAAGTGTCTGTTTCACCAACAAAAATTACTTTGACTTTTTACCATAAAAAAGTTCAAATGCCTAAACTTCATTCATCTTGTGGCAGCACTTAACATGACAAGTATTATAAAAAAAACATTAAGTCAATTCCTAATTAGATCAACAAAGAAAAATTTTATTTTAGCTACTTTTTATTAAATATTTACAATTAATATAGATATGTAAATACATACGACAGAATCACAACAATAAGTGGTAATTAATTTTTATTAATCATCATTATCAATCATAAATTAATTAATTATCATTATTAAAAGTATTGTATTGTCATCCAAAATAATCGTGTATATAAAATTTCAGTTCAACTGAATGCTTCAAAACGTGAGAAAAAAAATCTTTTAAAATTTTGACACAAGTAGTTAAAAATGAAAACAACGTGGTTGTATCTGTAATTCCTTAAATAAACTAGTTTCAGTCAATTAATTTTAGTTAATTATAATTAAATTATCGTATATTTAAGCAAAACAATAGTGTATAGAAAATTTCAGCTCAAAGGAACACTTTAACATGTGAGAAAAAAACCTTTTCAAGTTTTGACACAAGTCACCAAAATGATTGCTAAGTCGCTAAAAATGATGCCAACGTGGCTGTAATTTGTAATTCTTTGAATAATTAGTATTAATCAACTAATTTTTATTAATTATAATTAAATTGCCGTATTGTCCTCCAAAACATTCATGTATATAAAATTTCAGCTCAATTGAGAGCTTTAAAATGTATTTTATTAATGATTGAAAATTCCACCAAGGTAAATAAATACATAGAGTGTGTGAGCTAATAGTAGGAATTAAAAAATAGATTTTTTATATTATTTTTCTCTTCATTTGTATACCAGAGAACATCTTTTCGGCATAAGAAGGTTTTGGAATTATGGGGGGAAAATTTCAATCCATCCTAATATATGCGCAGTGGCGCACGCAAGGAGGGGTTCCTGGGGGTCCAGACCCCCCAAAGCCCTTGATTTTTTCCCGATTGATTATAATTCTAAGTATATAGTGCACGTAGAATTTAATTAAGTATTTGTTATTAATGATTAATTTTATTAATTAATGCTAATTATTTATTCAATAATTAGTTTTTTACTGTGTTTTGTTCCCGAAAATCGACAAAATCAAAAGGAGCATGATACAAGACTGGTGAACTTTCGACCCCGGACCCCCCCTTGAAAAATTTCTTTGCGCGCTACTGTATGTTTGTATACCATGAAAATAGATAAATTCGATTTACGATCTCAACCCAAGAAATATATAGATTGCATCAAATACAATCCTTCTGAGAAAAGAGAGAGGAATTTTGTAAGGATTGACAGGATTACTAATAGGAAATGGACTATATCAGTGATTATTAAACTGTGGTTCGCTGACCCCCGGGATCCTCAGCGTTTTTCTATGGGGGCCACGAAGGTTTCTCATTTAATGTTATTTCACTCTTTCACAGACTCTAAGAAAATTCAAGAAAAAATTTAAAGATGCCATCCTAGACTAGATCGTTAAGTTTATCCCAGTGAAAAAACTCTACGGGAACATATATTTCGATCAAGAATATCAATTCAGTTAGTATGAAGTAAGTATTTTGTAATATTTTTAATTATATGTTTACTGTTTTTTCTTAAAGAAAAAAGAAAAAAGTGATAACGAAATGTATAAGTAGCAGAGGCAGTCTTAGGGTTATTGAGAAATTTTTAAGTCCATCAGCTATGTGTTGAAATTCAGGGAGAAGTGTTCAAAATCTCTTGGGGGGACTCGATGTCAGGCTGATACATAAAGGGCGGGGGGACCGTGGCAATTGAAAGTTTAGAAACCATAGAACTATATCATAAATGAATCTTGTTGGGGAAAAAGTCTTTATCTTGACTGGTATCTCTTACTAACACTGTCTATTTTTTATTTGACTCCTGCTTTATAATAGTTTATTTACTTTTGTTTATTATATAAAAATTGCTTGAAATTTATAAAAAAAATATTTTTTTAATGTGAAGTATGTAAATGTGTACAATAACAATTCAACTTTTTATGCACAAGTAATTCGGAGGAAGAAATGTATGCTGAAAGCTTTGTTAGAAATTTAAAATACTTGTCTTTAGTTAATATCCCAGAGCTATACAGTAGTGGCAATAGATTTTTTTCTGTTTAAATAACAATCAAATGACGGGGAAGACTTTAGAATTAATCCCATTCATCTGATCTAAAAGCGATGCAATTTTTAAACGTTTTTTCGCTAATAAATTTATATCATCATATTTTTTCCGAGAGAAATTTCATACAGACCGTTATGTATTTTGGAGTAGCTGCACGGTTACGAGTTGAATTTATTAAGATTTTTGAAGTTTTTGTTTGTATCTTATTTTAAAAAAATGTTTTCTAAAATTGTATTTTAAATCATTAATTAATTTTCAAAGTACAGAATTTTTAACTATATTTATGGCTCATTAAACTTAAAGGATAATTTTCACTTGCAGCAACCCCTAATATTCGGTGCGAAGGGCCCTTGGATGGAATCAGGTATTGTGAATTTGAGTTTTGACAGAAAAATCATTGACCTTGATACTCCCGCCTGCAACCATTTAGCTACTGCAACTTGTAAGCAAAAAGAAAAAAAAAGAAAAGAGAAGAAAGAAAGAAAGGAAAAAGGATTATTATAAAATTTTACAATTGATAGGAATTAAAAAAGAAAAATTTAATTAACTTAAGTAGAAACTGCTTATAATGGAAAATCTTTCCAGGGCACTTAAAAAAATATCTTATACCTTTACTGGGGAATGAAGGTACTTGTGTGTGTGTCATACGTAAATATTGTAACACGCCACGTGTGTTGTTTTCCTCGAAGTAACATTCTTCTTGGGGAAAGTTGAGTTTTACAGGAAATTTCTCTTCTCAGTATGAATTTGAATAACATTTTGGCAACCTCAGAAGATATGAGCAGGGCTGCCAGATTGGAGACTTTATCTCCCTTGGAGACAAATTTGATGAACATTCGCCTTGGAACAATCGAGAAGTCTGGGGAATTGACCCTTCTGGAAATTTCTATGAAGCCTTTTTCGGGAGTTTTGAGTGAGTGAGTATTAACGACGCACTGTTCAGCTGCACGAGGGCATTTGACGACGGACCACGTAATTTTGAACCGTGGTCAAGTGACGTGGACGACACTTGAGCTGGAGCCCCCTCTCCTAAATACCACACCACACCAACGGGAGAACGTTTGAGCTCTCGACAGATTTAACGTGCATCGATCCCCTACACGGTGGGTCTTAAGTGGTACTGGGCTCGAACTCGTGACAATGCCAGTTACGATCCGATACCTTGGGCCCTCGGTTACCGTGGCCTTAGGACTTTTTGAACGAAGCTCCAGTCAGTCGAGCTCAGAATCTGCTTGTGCATTGTCTGCGATAAGACAGAGAGAATTTACTGCCAGAGTTCCTGTAAGTGGAATTGTTCTGGAGAGCCATTCCTGGAGCGCTGTAAAGCTTATTTTTGGAGACAGCGTTTTTTCATTACTGTAAATAGTCTGATTTAATATTTCTTTACGTATATGTTACCGGCAAAGTATGAAATGCCGGCATTCTATAGAATGCCTAAGCAGCGTATAGAATGGTGGACGTTTTTAGAAATATGAGAATTATTTCATACTTTGCCCATGCATTGCATAGAATGTCAAGACATTGCATAGAATGACCAATGCTATTTAGGCAAAGTATGAAATAAGCTCATGATAAGGCTATTATATCACTGACGTAAATTTCTAAAAGATACAAATGTTAGTCTGATAAAATAATGAGGGTTACATTAAAAAATTATTCAAAATACGTAAAGGAAAACGAAAGTTGTACCAAACAAAATTTATGTCTTTCTTTTATTAAGGAAAACAAAATTTTCAAATAAAAAATAAAAACTTAAAATTAACCTACTGCAACATGGTAGGCTTAAATGGCATTTTGAATTACATTTCCTTGCATTTTTCACGCAAAGACCATTCTTATTTTGCTACTTTGCTTTTCACATACATTTGACGAATCCTTCGCTGCTTCCACCGAACCGAGCACTTGCAACTGGCAGAAGAGGAATTTCGTGTTAAGGAATATTTTTAATTCTAAGCAAGTTCTTAGGGTATCGCTAATACTTGTTTTAAAATTCCCTCAGAAGTTCCAAGTCGGTATAAACCAACATTTTTCCCACTCATTACAAGCACCAATACATATAGGCATTCAGAAAAAAATCACAAGTTTCACAACAATGGTTTATTTAAAAATAATTTTTCTGCTTTTTTTTGGCAAGGTTCACAAAGGGGGACGTACAGTTCAATATCATCACGTGTACAGTTTTTTTATTTGGTTGAAAGTTCTTTCACAGAATTCTATCAGGTCCCCCGTGTCCAATAGCCGAAAGAGCTTCATGAAGTAAGTAAAATAAGTACTTAAGTACTTACTGAAGTAAGTAAAATAAGTACTTAAGTACTTACTGAAGTAAGTAAAATAAGTAAAATCAGAATCTGTACGTAATACAATATAGAAGTACTTCCCAATTCACGCGTTTAATAATTTTACTGCAGCCCGCTGAGGGTGGGATTTTGATTGCTTATAACTTAAATTATTTTGATTTAATAATTTAATTGTATTTAAACATTCCTTCAGAATAAAATTCAATTATTTCAAAAAAATGAATATAAAGTGATTTTACATGAAATATAAAGTGATTTCGATCAAAAGTCACACAAACACTAGAGAAATGCACCCCTGTAAATAAATTGAAATAATTTAATGCTCCTTGAGTGGCTCGATACCATTTGATCCACGGACCGGGGGTTGAGAACCACTGCTGTATAATACTGATGCCTTCTTTAACAGGTTACATGAGTTTACTTTCATTTTTCACAAACATCACATCAACGCTATTAAGCAATCAATAGTCTCTGGGTTCTTTTTTAGAAGTCCTTTTGGCTTTTTATACATTAGTTATTAAGGGGAGTTGGAAACCTCTCTCCCTCTATACTGACAATGTTAAATTGACTGTTTTCGATGTACCTTTTCTCAAAATCTATTTTACGTGCATGCTTGAAATTTTTCATACTATTAAAGTACACCTCTCTCCTTGTACTAAAATGAGCTTTTAGCTAATTTTGAATTTTTTAATAAATTATGAAATATTTTATCAAACATTGCGAAATTTGACCCATTTTTTAATTAAAAAATTTGTAAAAATTAAATTTTTGAGTTTTTTACAAAAAGCTCATTTTAGTATATATTAGACATCATTATAAGCAATTCATAAAAAAATTACATACCTGTGAACAGTAGTTCCTCAGAAAAGGTACATCGCACATTAAAATTTACATTTTGAGATAAATTGATTTTAATGTATACAGTGAGAGAGAGAAGAGAGAGAGAGACTTCTAATCGGCTAGGAAATAAAAAAAAAAAGGCTCAATTTCAAATAAAAGATACATGTTTTGGTTTATATCAGTCGTAACACTTTTAAGCAAAAACAAAGTAATTTTTTTTACAATTTTCGCCATTAAAATGGGCGTGGCCCAAATTCAACGATTATTTAAAAATTCGTTTTAAGGGCTTCTAAATACCCTAGAGGTTAAAGTAAGGTATTTTTAGAAAGGTGAAAATCTATACAATTTGAAAATGTAAAAATCTCAAATTGTCAAAAAAATAAGATTTTAGCTTTCCAACACTCCTCTTAGAAAGTAATTACAATTAAAAAAATATTGAGCCTGAGACACGTGTTAAAAGTCTCGTGCCTTGCCACGCAATATTCGAAACGAATCAGAGATGTATTTCATACTTTGCTGGTTTCTTATTAGGCATTCTATAGAATGCCTAGGTAATGTGAGAAATAAGAATCGTTTCATGCATTGCCGGCTAGTCTCAGGCATTCTATCCAATGCCTAGTCATTGTATAGAATGCCGGATTTCATACTTTGCCGGAAACATATATACTTTTATTTGTCTTCGTGTGACATTTGTTCGTCCTTGCCATTAATAAATTTATTATTCAATTAATTGGAGTCATCATTTGTGCTTTTCCTGCTCGCAAATTTGCAACAATATATAAAGAAAAAAAGACACGTGTTTGTCATGTTTTACGTATAAGAAAATTTTTAAACCTCGATTAAACATTTGCCATTTTTAACAAATGTTCAATTTTCTTTTCTCCTTAAATTGTATGGAAACTTTATACTTCCTTAGATTTCACTTTTAAGGGAATTGAATGGAAAAGAGCTATCAAATACTAGAAAGGAAATATTTAGGAATCGGGATTCAATTAACTCTGTTAAATGAAAAAAGGAGGGCCACAGGAAAACGAAGCGTGTGTTTTGAGAACAAGAACAAATTTAGATCCGAAAAATTCAGAGGAAATAATTACGGAAGCAATGCTATTAACCACCATAGTATAATTATTGTGCAGGCTTTTTTTGCTTTGATTGATGGTTTCTACTCGTGTGTTTGCGTGAGAAACTATTCCCCTTTATTGGATTCCTTTTTTAAAATAAAAATATAATATCTCAGCAAAAATATTTACGAGCTGTCACTTGCGAATTTAATTATTGAGAATTTACAAAGGAAAAAATACAGAGTAAATTGCTTCAATTAAAAATAAAAGAAAGCTTTTCTGCTTTCAAATTACTTTAGGGGGAATTTAATTCGTAAGGACACGATTTATAAATAATATAAATATGTACTCTTTTATTTTTTTTGACCATACCAAAAATTATTTAACTGCTGTCCCACATTCATTAACACTTGGATGATCATTTTCACAATTTAAATTTGCTTTCTTCTTCACTAAACTGTTTCGAAAGTTCTTGAAACTACAGTTATTTTATCATTGCTATTAAATTTGTAATAATAGATTTATCGAAATATTTTGTCGATTAAATTTACAGATTGATCATTTTTCAAGAGCACAGTGATGTTGAATCAATATGTTTCAGCAGTGGCGCACACAAGTCCGGACCCCTCTCTCCCAAAGACCTTGGTTCTTTTTCGATTGATTATAATCCTACATATTTAGTACGTAAAATTTAATTTTTTTGTGATTAATAATTAAATTTATTAATTTGTGCTAATTATTTATTCAATAATTAATTTTTTACTGTTTTGAAGTTTACTTCTTATGGCACGTTTGGGAAAATATTTCATTACGCGTTACCAGTTACGGTTACGCGATGAACGTAAGTTAAAGATGTATGAAGTTTCGACTTTCGCCACGTTTTTAAAAAAGTTGTCGTGAGTTTAACAAATATTCATATTATAACCACGAAATGTAATTTGATGTATATATTTAAACAAAAAAAAGTTCAAAACTCTAAGAAATTTATAATAATAAGTGAAACAACTCAACTTGTATTGAAGCAATTTTTTTAAATAAAAGAATTATGGTTTTATTTAAATGGCAACAGTGAAAAAATAAATAAAAAGATTTAGAATGCCAAGTTTTTATGTGGTTGTGAATTATTTAAACTAATATGTTTTATTATAAATTGGACGAAACAAAAGCTATCTAATTATTTCTATCAAACTCAGACAAAAAGCAATTATAGAATCGGAAAGATTATTTTTTTGCCACGATACGGTATAATTTTTTCTACAAAAAAATGATATATTTTTTTTTTTACGATTTTTTCTAAAATCTGTCAAAATCGATACGTTTTTATGAAATTAATTTCTAAACCGTTCTCGTTAAATTTCCTTTCACATTAATGTTAATACTAAAAAAAGTTAATGCTTTTCTCTTTTAGAATCAGTCATTTAAAAAAAGAATGCCAAAAACTGGGTTTTTTTTTTACGATTTTTCAAAAAATACTCACAATTTTAAGTAAATATTAAATAACTTCGTTATTTATAAAAGTAATCTCATGAACTTTTTTCTGTGTGTAGAATAATATTATCCAAAATCTGTACAAAGATTGAAAAAATTGCTTAAATGTACGGTTTTTAAAGTTTTTTTTTGGGGGCGTTTTTCGTCTATTAGCCTTTTTACGCGAAATTTTAACTAAAAAATTATTCTTAGATTTTTTGTTTTAAAGTTACCATTGTTTTCAATCGATGTTTGAAATTGTAAACCATTAATTTAAAAATTTAGCCTTTTAAAAATAAAAACTTTAATAAAAAGCGCTATTTTACGAAAAGCCAAGGGTTTGGCGACGAAAACCAGTTTCACGCCAAATTGGCAATCAACATCTGCTTCATCACGTCCACTTTTACAAAACTGGAGACAAATGAAAATCACCGATTTGGGCGAGGGGAAAAAAATGCGAATGAAAAATTTATTTTTGTTTCAATAATGACATCTACTTAGCAACATTACTAACTACTAACTACTTATTATTACAAATTTACTTATTTACTTACTATTGCAAAAAAAAGAGAAAATTGAACGCCCAAAGAAGATTTCTATCAATTAGTGAGAATGTCAAACGAAAAATACACACACGAAAAGGACTTTTACTTCATGTTATTTCGCCTCTTTGATAATAATATCGAACTCCATTTCAAATATTTTTTTACCGACCCTTCCGGAAGCGGTAAATCGGCCGTCATTAAACTTTTGATGGAAGTTTATAATCGCTATACAAACAATGATGGATACTGCCATGCATATATAACTTGTGCTTCAACTGGCAGCTATTTCAGGAACAACTGTTCATACAGCTTTAAAAATTTCTTTATCAAGATAACTTCCGTTATATTCCGAAACCGCTCAACAATGTAGGACTCTTTTCAAATACATAAAAGTCATAGTCATTGATGTTATAAGTATGATCACACACACACACAGTGCTCAATTATTATTGAAGGTTGATTCCAGATTAATACAAATAACCGGAAATTTTCAGTCAAATTTTGGTGAATTAGATATTATTTTAATAGGATATTTACGTCAATTACCACCAGTTCGTTCTTCGCCCATCTATAAGCAACCGAAACAGACCATCGTTGGACCACCGACTTTATGGCAAATACTAAAATTTTATGAACCAAATGAAGTCATGCATCAAGCAAATCAACAATTAACTTCTATACTTACAAAAATTGGAAACGGCGAACAACTTGATGGAATAGAAATAACTCTGATTGAGTCTCGTTTTTGTACTGTGGAAGAAGCTGAATTAAGGTGTCCTCAAGATACACGATTATTCAACACTAACGATTCCGTCAATAAGTATAATACTAAAATATTGAATGCATATTAACTTCAACTGCAAAATAGGTATATATTGGTTGTACTTCAAAAGATCAAGAAATTTTGGAAGTCAAAAATTACATAAGATGTCATTAATTGATACAAATGGATTGCCTTATCAAACAGTTTATGTGAATAATATTTATTACATGATTATCACAAATATTGATGTGACAGATGGATTGGCAAATGGTGAAGTTGGAAAGCTGGTTCATGTAGAAACAAATTATGAAGGATTAGTTAAAACAATATGGATCGAGTTTCCAGTTTGACCTCAAATAGGGGAAAAAAGACGCAAAAAGACAATTTTGCCTTATCTCTACAAAATAACAGATTAATATTGACGACAAAATCAAATACTACGATTGATACAGTGTTTTCGAGATTCCTAAATGATATTGAGTGCAAAACCTACATTTCTTATTTTATTTACCACAAGCCTTTGATAACAAAAGTATGTACTGAAACACCTATAAGCATAATGTAAATAGACTAATAATAATGATACTTTTCTATAAATGTATACAATAAATTTTTTTTAGTATTATGTATTGAAAATGAAAATTTCGTTTATACTTATACCTTTTCCATCCTAGGTATTCTTTTAAATACAGTTTGAAATAATAATGATAATAATAAATTTGTTAATTCTATATAAGATTACTTTAAAATAAAACTTAATTATACAATTCAATACATATAAGCCGAAGCAGTTAACTTCTACCGCGTATTCACGCTGATACACGCACACATTTTTATTTTGTTTCGAAAATCGACAAAATGAAAAGAATATGTTGGGTGGCATATTGGAGCACGATACGAGAAAGGTGGGCTTTTTCGACACTGCTCTCCCCCTTGAAAAATTCATGTGTCAGTAAAGTTTTAACCGTGATTTTCTACATTTAATCACCCTTTTTCGTAGAAATAGGAAATATCGTTTTTACTTTCTAATGAAATTTTTGGAGTTCAGCAATGGGACATTGTGTATATGTGTATGTGTCTTACTGTGGGAAAACAGCCCTAAGTTTTGATTAAATTCTGCTCAGCAATATCATTGGTTCCTGCCGATTCTAAAGACTAGTATTTTGATTTCTAAATTGTTGTCAAATATATGCTAATTAATGGATTTTACTTGATTTATCTGAATAGAAATGGAAATTATAAACCTTTAAAATTTAGTTTAAATGCTTTCTTAAATGATATATATCTATACTTGAATAATCTCTATGATCTTTATCTTTTATACTTTTTGAGTAAAACTATAAAAATAAATGAAAAAATATAGATTTTTTTAAAAAAAGGGGAAAATTTTTCTTTCATGTAAATATTTAATCTGTAAAGTATTGCTCTATTCCTTTTAAAATGTAGAGAAGACTATAAACTATATAACTAATAATCAAAGGCCAGTGATTTGAAAAATGTTTAAAAGCCGTTATTTAAGTACACTTTGAAAGATCGCTTAAATGCCTGTAAAAGTGAAGGACTGAAATAAAATTTGATAGAAATTTAAAATTGGATTTTTTGATTTACGTCGTACTATGGAATCTTTTTATTGACTATTACTGACAATCCGAGTTCAATTTCAAAGAAATGTTGTGGAAACAATAAAATAGAAAGATGAAAGTACTGCTTAAAAGAGATTTTTTCAAGGTTTAGTCATGGCAAATTCGAAATAAGAGTGGCTTTTTGAAAATATCCGAAAAGTTCTTTATAAGCAGATATATTTTTCACTAAACAAAATCGAAGTATTTTACCAAATCTATTGATCAAACGAGAATGTAATACCATGGTCAAAAACAAAAAGAAATCAACTAGACAATGAAACGATAGAATAAACACAGCTAAAGCTTCTTGGGATTTTTTTAAAAATATTAGATGTGAAGTGATATAATAAAATATAAAGGTTGCCCAAGTGAAAAGTGGACAAGTTGAATAAAAAGAATGATTTTATTGGAAATCAAAAGAAATAACTCTGGGGTTGTAACACAGGTCTCATCGTTTCGATAGCAGGTCTATGTTTTCACTCTAGAAAGAACGTGGTTGATTCTCGAGGAAATCCCACCCAGCTTTCTCCACTTCATCGTCCAAATAGAAAAATAATCCTGTCTTAGTTAGTGTAAAGACCTAAAAGTTACAGAGGGACAAATACGGACTGTACGGTGGGTGTTCTAACATTTCCTAAAGGTTTTTTAAAGAGGAGTTGGAAACCTCTCTCTATACTGACAATGTTAAATCGATGTACCTTTTCTCAAAATCTGTTATGTGTACATACTTGAAATCTTTCATACAGTTAAAGTGCACCTTTCTCATTATACTGAAATGAGCTTTTAGCTAATTTTGAATTTTTTAATAATTTATGAATTATTTTATCAAACATTGCAAAATTTGAACCATTTTTCACATAAAAAATTTGTAAAAAATAAATTTTTGAGTTTTTTTTACAAAAAGCTCATTTTAGTTTATATTAGCAATCATTATAAATATATCATAAAAAATGTACATACCTGTGAACAGTAGTTTCTCAGACAAAATACGTCGAACATCACAATTTACATTTTGAGATAAATTGATTTTAATGCATACAGTGAGATTTCTAATCTACTAGGAAATAAAAAAAAATAAAAGGCTCAATTTACAATAAAAGATACATGTTTTGGTTTACATCAGACGTTCAACTTTTAAGCAAAAACGAAGTACTTAGTTTACATTTTTCGCTATTCAAATGGGCGTGGCCCAATTTCTACGATTATTTAAAAATAGGTTTTAAGGGTTTCTAATTACCCTAGAGGTTAAAGTAAGGTATTTTTAGAAAGGCTAAGATTTATACAATTTGAAAATGTAAAAATCTCAAATTGTCAAAAAAATATGATTTTAGCTTTCCAACACTTCTAAAAGTTGTCTTGGTTTCACCGGAGATGTGTGGGCGGACATTGCCATGGAGATCCGATGTCATTTGCTGCCCTTTTTCTAAGACTTTTACACCAATTATTCTAAGATGTTCGACCTAAACAGTACGCTCCATATACTGCCAATGTTCGTCGTATTTAACTCACCTTCTGCAATCAGAAACCGTACTATCGCACGTTGTTCTGATATGAACGCATGCATATATGGCACGACTTTACTTTAGTTAATTCCCTCTACCACTTACAGGTTTCATTCTTAAACATTGCATTGAGTGCACACTTCCTACCGCCCTTCGTGTCCCTGTTTGGTGGCTCTGCTATAGCTGAACACATTCTGACACAATCGCATATGCCCACTTTTCATTAGGAAAACCCCTATAGCAGGGATGCGAACCTTTTTGGATCAACGTGCCATTTTTTCTAAAGAAATATTTTAATAAGATATAGAAGTGCCATCAAATTATTTTGACTTGTGATTATTGGAAAAATAATAAAACTAAATACTAACAACTCAAAACTCTTTATTTACTACAAAAAAACTACATTTTGTATTTTCTAGTAATAAATGTTTTACTTTTACGTGTATATCAAATTAAAGCAAGATTAGTGCGATTTTTGCTGTTTCAGATTAGATGAAAAATAACATTTATTGGGATTGTAAGATATTACTTTTAGTAGAATGCAAACTGAATTGGAGTCATCTGCCAAACGGTTTCTAAGCGAGTCTTTAATGTAATTCATCTCTGGAAATAATTGCTCGCAGGCATAGGTAGATGAAAATCATGGTTAAAACAGCATGGACTAGCTTCTTCAAACAGTTAAATGTGTCTGGAATTGAATTCCATGTTTCCAAAATTTCATTATAATGCTTGTTAATGTTTCTGTGTGCTTCTATCAATTCCAACTTTTTCCTTTTTTCAACAAATTTTTGAATTCATATTGAACTAGACGGAAAATCAATCACAGTTATGTTTTAATATTTTCAATTTCCAATCAATCGAATTGGGACAAGTTCAGTTTATTAAAGGAAGTCACATCAGCGTACATAAAAAACTTGAGCATTTCCGAGAATTCTTTGAAACCAGAAAATTTAGCTGAAAACTGCGACCCATCACTTGCGTTTGTTCATAATACTTCATGTTGAACTTTGTTATTTGGAATTTAAATGCAATCCGTTTTGATCGGTGGAGTGCCCAAAATATTGTGTCGCGTGCCATCAATGGCACACGTGCCACTGGTTCGCCATCCCTGCCCTATAGTTTTTGAAATATTCATTAACTGTTTTGGGTAATGTTTGCAGTGAAGTTATATATCTATTATATATATGATTTTAAAAATAAACAAAAGGTTAAATAAATTTAAAACAAAACATAAATGTGTTCTTTCAAAGAATATATACATACACATGTTGTGGTTCACATTAATAAAACAGTTACATGGCTACTGATATGAACTATTAATAATAGCGTTAAATGAAAAGGAACAATCTAATTTCCAAATTAATATAGTTATAAGCAGTTTAAGTGGAGCGAATACTTTAAAAGGTATGACATACAGAATTGATTAAATAAAATAAACTTTTTAAAAATTCATCAAGAAGTAACGAATTTGGTTTTTATAGCGCATTTAGTATTTTTAAATCCGTGTAGATTAATTTTAAATACTAAAAAATACGCTTTTCTCTTTCTCTAAAATAAGAAATATTTTAAATTTAGGAAGAGGCTCTTTAATTGAAAGTGAAGACAAATTTATTTTTGGAAGTTATCATGAAATTTCAAAAATATGCCCCCCGAAAACCCATACGTATATAAAAGGAACAGTGTACCATAGAGAATAAAATGACATGAAAATGTACTTAACTGCATAGTAAACTATGAAATAATTTCGAAACTAGGATTTATTTTCTAGAAATTTTAAGAAAACTAAAAAAAGGGAATTTGCTATCTCGAAAGAAGTCGTATCGTAGGGATTAAGGTTTAAGAAATAATGATCATATGATACGGAAAAATGTTTATATTTGTTGTTTTCCCGATAATACCACAAATCGCATCTATACATATTTCGTTCAATAGTAAACATAGAATCAGCTTAAAAAATAACCGTTTGTTGAATCATTTTATAGAATGATAAATCATGTTTATCTGAACTGAGTTTATCTTATCTACAAGCATCTCGTAAAATCAGAAAAGGCAAAATACATGATTATGGCCATAATATCTCAGGAATTAAACTAGAATTAAGTTAAGGATTATAGGTATAGACAGACACAAATATAGATATATGGATATAATTATAGATAGATGTATTGTAAGGAAAACTATATTATATAAACTGTTTTTGTAAGAAATGCACACACAACACCATGAAGGAATCATCAGAACTAAATGAAATTTAATGCACAAACGACTTGTATTAGTACAAATAAATGATAAAATTTTCAAAGCAAAAAAAAACAATATTAAACGTACTAAATCAGTATTTGGTGTAGCCATCACACGCGGTGCAATAAGTGCTGCTACACTACGTAGCGTGGAGTTAAGGTATCCAACTACGTTCGGATCTGTGATTTGAAAAAGTGCATAAATGGATAATATTTATGATATTTAGTGTTACTTAGATTAGAAAATGCGTATAAAATTGTTTTAAGGACATTATTACAATTAAAAATTATTTAAGTACAATGTTTTGATAAAAAGTGAATGTAGAATGACCCATTTTCAAAATATTCTCCTTTTATGAAAAATGTTTCTATTATAATAATGTTTTGCCTGTATATAGCTAAGATCTCTGTTCAGAGGCTCAACTAGAATTTTTGAAATACATAACTTAGAAGTGGGTTTATCCATATTTTACAACAATAGAGGGAAAAATTTTAAGAAAAAAACGCCGATAGTTATTTCAATTGGTGGTAACTCTGAAAATAATGTGAATTTTTCAAAATCCTAGTTCAGACTCTCTGGAGAAGTCTTTACTTTATATAAGCAAAATATTATTATTTTAGAAGCATTTCTTATAAAAGGAGAACATTTTGAAAAAGGTTATTCCAAGTTAATTTTTTTGCCAAAATATTGTATTTAAATCATTTTTTGTGTCAAAATGCACATAAATTTTATACATATATTTTAATCTAAGTGACACTAAATAACATGAAAATTATCCAATTTTTAAATCATGGTTCCGAACGTAGTCGGATACCTTAAACAGATTTTGAATGTCTGCTTGCCGAAAAGAATTCCATATTGCTTGCATGTGCAGCAAAAGTTCGTCTTTTGAAGCTGCAGGACACGGTTTACGAGTGAGACGCCGATCAACCAAATCACACACGTGCTCAATAGGCAACATATCCGGCGAATAAGCAGGCCTAGAAAGAAGTTGCTTGTCTTGGGCTGAACAGAAGTCTCGAACAGTCTTCGCAGCATTTGAGAGTGCATTATCCTGCTGAAAGATAGCTCCAGGGATACCTTAAAGAAAAGGAACAACTTCGGGTTGTATCACTTCACGGACGCACCTGTTGCTATTGAGACTACCCTCAATTCGTAGCAAATTGGATCGTCCATGATACGAAATCGCATCCCAAACCATAACTTTGGGTGTTAGGCCACTACGTCGTTTAATAATGCACTCTTGAAGGCAGCGTTCACCGGAATAGCGTCTAACACGAATGTGGCCATCATGGTCCCATAAATTGAAGCGTGATTCATCTGAGAAGACAACTTTGTGTTAATCAGCTTGACAGGCTCTGTTCTCATGAGTCTATTGCAGACGCAGCCGTTGATGGTTTGCCGTGAGGGGTATCCTGCATAAATGCACCCTTGCACTCAATCCACGGTGCAGTAGACGTCGACGAATTGACGAAGCCGACATTAGTACACCTGTAGCAGTAGACCAACGTACTGCCAACTTCCTGGAAGATTCTGTGCGGTCATTCACCGCCATGCGGAGCAGGTGTCAATCGCCAAACGCTGACGTCACCTTCCGTCGTCCACTGCCAGTTTTTCGAGTTGTTCAGTGCTCGTCGGTCCACTTCTTCCAAACTCACATCACTGTAGAACTATTCCGTTGCACACGAGCTTCTATTTCACGATAGGAAAATCCTCCTCCTCGAAGGCCGATAATCCTACCCCGTTCAAATTCCATAAGTTGTAGGAATTTCTCCTTATTTCATCATGGAGGCATACTTAGCTCTAATTAAACGTTCGCCACTAACAAATAATCATTAAATATTTTCAATGTCCCGCTACAGCCCTCTATTTATACGCTTTCAGCATCAGTTCAGAGAACGCTGCGCATGTCACACATGCGCGGTGGCTCTGAAACTTTATGTTTTTACGTAGCCTCCTATAATTGATATTTTCTGTACATTTCACTTAATTCTGATGATTCCGTCATGGTGTTGCATTTCTTACAAACAGCAGTGTACAAAATTAATCTGAGTTTTTTTACGTGTTAAATATTACAACATATGCAACATTTGATTTTAATTCTATTCGCTTATTATTTATCACTAATTATTCTTTCATGTTTTGTTATAGCATAACAATCTTAATGTCTTCCAAAAATTAAAATTGTTTTCATTTTTACCCGTGGTCTGAGCGTTGATTCCCTCTTACTGTCTTTAAAAGGTATTCACGTATTATTTTGTCGACCAATTTCGTTAAATCAAAAAGCGTTGCCAAATGCCACGATATACAACTATTAGTGGAAACCCTTCCCACCCACGATTGAACACAATAATAAGAACGATGAGAGCATTTGCGACAACTTTTGGATTGGCAATGTCCTGCCGTTTGGAGCAATTAGTCGACGGTATAATACGTAAGTAACTTTTAAAAATATAAACTACTAAAACGATGTAAATTTTGAATAGTGTAAGAGCGTCCCCCCCCCTCGGGTGCCCTTCCCTAGATTATCAGCGTTAGCTAGAGGTGTCGGAATAAATGAAGAACTAGAAGCTGCCATAATCTTAATATTACTTTATTAAGATCTTAACTTAAACCTTTAACAGATTAGATAATAATATATGATATGGAAGAGAATCTACGGTGGCTAAACACACAATATGTAAAACGAAATAACGTAACTCGGTTGATTGATTGATTGATTGAATATTAACGTCGCGCTGTTCAGCTACACGAGGGCTTTTGGTGACGGACCACGTAATTTTGAACCATGGTCAAGTGACATGGACGACACCTGAGCTGACACCCCCCTCTCCTAACTACCACACCACACCAACGGGAGGACGTTTCAGCTCTCGACAGATTTAACGTGCATCGCTGCCCTACACGGCGGGTCTTTAGTGGTACTGGGCTCGAACCCGTGACAAAGCAAGCCACGGTCCGATACCTATACCACTCGGCTACCGCGGCCACAACGTAACTCGGACCACTATCAATAACTAACTCGCCTAAGCTCAATTTCAATGTGATCACAGATCCGAATATTTAAATGGTCACTCCTACCTTAAAGTCCAACGAAACGACAATCCATCGGATCCTACTTGAAGTTGAGGTTCACTGGCGTACAATGGTATGCACCTTAACCTAAGGCTCTCTCTCACGGGTAACTTCTCTTGACTGTCACTTAACTTCTCGAAATACTCTTCACACTTGAAATAAAGACTATCATAACACTCCCCAAATGACACACCACTTACTCTAAACTTCTGTGTTATTTAAAAGCTTCCTAATTCGCATCTTTCCTTCGCGTTTTACTTCTCGGTTTGGTTGGAAAAGAGTTGCCATTTAAGCTGGCCCCAAAGAACCCAAAAGGACATGTTAATGAAAAAACGCGTGAGCCCGTCACAATACAGGTTATAGTTTCCGCAATAATACAATCATAGCTCAAATACTATGACTCAATAAACTGGTATGTTGAAATCTTTGCATTTTTTTATTTTTCTAAACCATAAGAAAAGCAAAGAATGATTTTCAATAACTACCTAGATCAAAAGTTTTCATTGAAATGATTATTTTTTTTAGTTAAAAATATCTGAAAGTATTTCACTTTTTATTCTGAAGTTGGCATATTCCAGTACAAAAGTTAATAAATGAATATGATTATTATGACTTCCATAAAGTGAAAAAATTCATATATCAAACTATGTCTAACTTTTAAAATCATTCAAAAATTAAAAAAAATGTATATAATAAATAATAAAGAATAATGAAGAGTAATCATCTGCATTACCAAGAATAATTTATTACAGACCAGGAATAATTTTCTGAAACCAGAATTCCACGAAAATAATCATTCCTAAAAAAAACCCTTAATTCAAGGAGAAAAAAGATTAAGAAACTTTGAATAAATTGTTTCACGTATACAAAACACGTACACTCCCAAATTCCTCCTTAATTAAATTAGATTATTATCTTCCACCAATTAAAGAAATTGCACTATTATCTGGTTGAAAAGAAGGAAACTTGAAATTTCTCGAGTGGATTGATATTACCCACTTCACCCTCTTCTTGACTGCGCCAATATTTGCCGCCAACGACGAATTTTTCTTTTCTCTTCTTTTTTTTTCTTTACCATGTCTTCCACGAAACAATTAACAATCCAAGTGAAATATTCCAACAATCCTTCATTGCGAATCAGCTAATTTGTTTTCATGCCACTTGGGCGAGTTAAAAAAACAACGTCAAACTCCATCCTCTCTTCTTTCAAGCATCATCGCCAAATCATACCGGAGACGATCAACGAAGCATAATAATCCTCATTATTAATGTAGCCGAAATTCTTTTCCCGCCAGACGGAATAAATAAAAGGGGGAAGCGAAAAGAAAAGAGAAAATAGCGCCTTATAACTTAGAACGATTTGTAAAAATGGAATTCGGCACGATCTTCTCAACCCCTCCCCTTTCAGGAGGTTTATTTTCTTCCTAAACGGAAAGGGGAAGGGGGGGTCCAGGGAAGATTCCAGGACATTTTCGGAATGCGTGACATTTGAGATTGAGGGAACCGATTCATTGGGAGAGGATAACCTTCAGAATTCGATCGATTGATAGATCGCTAACACGTCATGATAAAATGTCAGTTGCAGATTTTGGGACACCCCGGAGTTTTCTTAATTCTGTTATCTGAACTATCCCACACCACTGGCTATTATAACCCCGTCAAAAAAGAGACTTCAGTTTTCTTGAAAGATTTCCCTTTTTTTTATTTAAAAGTTCGACCATCGTTCTTTTTTCTTATAGTTTATGACAGAAAGATGATTTTATATCGGAAGTGACACCCACTGAGTTTTAATGGGAAAAAATCAAATGTGTGTAACTGAGATATTTCCTGTAATGTAATAATTTGTATAGTTACATTTTGTGTCCTCCTTATATACTTATTAATTATCTTCTAATTTCTTTGTTAATGCTTTTTCGCTAAATGTATGAGAGCTTGAACAAAACGTGGAACACATTTTCGGACAGAAAAATGCCTGTATTTTCATGAAAATTTGTAACATTGTAACTCATATATTTGCTTATAATGTAGTGTTTTTAAAATTTCGAAATATTCCACAAATAATTACTTTATTCTTTTAACACTCAAAGGGATAGCTCATTTAACATTACGGTATAGGAGAAAAAATAAGAGACACATTTTATAAAAGAAAAAAAAATTGTCAACTAGGATAAAAATGAGTAGTGTGATGAAATAAGCGATTCTCTACAGGATAGTGAAGCCAGAATATAATATTAATGTTGGAGCACTTTAAAATCTGAAAAAATATTCCGAATTCGGGTCCTATTCTTTAACATTAATCGATTTTCTTCCTCAATAACATATTTATATATATTAAAAATATAGCGCCTCTGGCTCACTCATATCACTGGTACTATTAGACCTACAAACCTGAAATTTGGCTGGCATGTTTCTATTTCATAGAGTAGAGTTCCTCTAAGGTCTTGCAAAATTCGACCCTCAAGGGGAATTGCGAAGGTTTATGGAGATGCGTTATGGATAAGAAAATAACTCCTGTTTTTGAACTGTTAGATTCACATACTTAAAGTTTGGTAAGCATATTTCTTTTGATGAAGAGGTATGCTATTTCTTATGAAGAGAGATCCGCTAAGAGCTGAACGGGAATAGACTTCTATAGGAGAGGCGAGGAGAAACTGGTGTATATTGTTAAAAAAAAATCCCGTTTTCGAGCTACTAGGTCTACAGTAATGAAATTTGGTATGCATGTTTTTGTTGTTGAATTGAAATCCGCCAAGAGCGTGTCAAAGAGAAATCGGCTCTCGAAGGGGGTTACGAGGTTTATCGATAAAAAAAATTACCGTTATCGAGGTATGAATTATTTATGCTATTTTAAGTAAGCATTAATTACACAAAATTCGTAACTATATTTTTAAGGCTTGAACAATTTCATTCATTGTTGTATTCATAAAACAGATGTAGAATTTTTCTACCAAAGAGCCCTAATTGTATTTTACCCATCAGCATCTAATTTCTCTGACTGCCTTACAGTCTTTATCCATCAGTCTTTCAGCTTATATTTATTTTTAAGTGAATACAAGTCGTTATAAATATTGCCAGAACACCACTGTACTTTTTTCCTCCGAAAACACTTAAAGTATAATCAGAATTCATTTAGTATACTAATAATGGAAAGCATTTTCTTGAATCTTGGTTTCAAATTACAAATTTGAATTTTAAAGAGTTATAAAAAATAAAAAATTAGTCAAATTTAAGTGAAAACAATGTGTTCAAATAACGAAAATCGTTAAAAAATCAAATCAATTTTTTTAGCCTACATTATTTTTTATATGTTTTTCCATAATCTCACAAAATTTGAAAGCTCTAAGTTAAAAAAACTCATAATTATGATAATTTTTATAATCGTATTTATTCATATCCCAATTGCAAATAAAAATTTTAAACTGATTTAACTCAAAAGCAAACAAATAAAAAATCACAAGTTTTTATTTCAAAAAATAAGAATTTTTTTTCCTAGTGTGTCAATTGCTTTGATATTTTTTCTAACCATTGCTATTATTAAATGTAATAAAGTTAAGTTACGTTTTGTTTGAAATCTACAATTATTTTTTGTGCTTACATATTATCGCAACCTATTGACGACATTATATGAAACGAAGCAATTGATTGCAAATTCAGCACATACGATACATGCGAAATGAGAGTTGCCAACTTGGCAAGTTAACTTGAACGTTGGCGATTGTTGCGATAATACGTATAAGTACCCCGTAAATTAAAAATAGTTGAATTCAGAATTTATTTATTTAAAGAAATTTTCAATTTGAATTCATAAATAAAAGTATTTCACGAAAAGTATTTATCAATCATGTTATCACAAAACCCAAAACTTTTGTTATACATAATTTGACGTATCTATAAATCAAATTTCATGTGTATACGTTAATTATTGTAAGAAGAGTAGAGTTTTAAAATTGTGAATTTTTAAATTTTTCCTTAAGATATTAAATGGTTAGCTTTTTGTGCTATTTTGAGCACGGAAACTGTTTTACGAGCTACACGTTTTTTGGAGGTAACCAAACAATTAGTGAAAACGATTAAATGAAAAAAAAATCATAAATTGTACCATGTCCCCTTAATTTATTTCAGTTCTTGAAAGCGCTAAAGGACTTCGGAAATAAAATCTCTTACCCCATTCCGAATTTCCGAGAAGGAAAAGAGGCTCTTATTGATTTCTAAGTTTCTGAAAAATAAGCTTGGATGATTGCCAGCGCCATTTACATGAACAAGAACAATTATTTATTATAATAATAAATGGAAGAATACCGTAATAGTTAAATGAAAAAAGGCCCAACAAGTCGACGATAACAAATAGTTCTTTTTCCGAAACAGAACAGTATATGTCCGTTCATTGTTTTGTTATGAAAAGAGTCGTATTATTGTGGTCATAAAACGGAAATTAAGTCATCCTGCTCATGACCATTGTCATTTGATCTCTTCATTTCATATTCACAGACCGAAAGGAAATGAATGACTTAACTAAGAAGTTTTAATTCTAATGTAAGGCCTTAACAAAGGCGAATTAATGGAAACTATAAACAAACCCAATCATAAATGGAAGATCTCGTTTATTTACTATTATATGTCATTTAAATTGAATGTAAATTCATTGGATTTTAACATATGTTCCTCTTGTTGGGCATAAGAAAATTAGAAAGTAAAACAGATTTATTAAATAATTTATATTGTTGCGAATTTGGTGTAGTTAATATTTGATTTCATCTCAAAATTGTGTAAATAATTTATATCTAGATGTTTGATACGGTAATATTACTTTCTGTTATATTTGTTTTATGATAAAATTGTAATATTCACAAGCAAGGCCGTCCCTTACATTATAAAGGGGACTCAATGGAAAATTGGCGATACAACCAAGTTGGCATCATTTTCGGCAACCAAATTTGGCAACTTGGCCACCATGTTGAAAGACCCTTTTGGGTGACTTTGGGACCACATTGATGCTTCTGAAAATTTCTGGAGAAATCTATTAGCATCATAATCTATGACTTAAGCGGACCTTTCAAGAAAGTGCTCGAAGACAGCCACGCAAATTATAAACAGCAGTCGTTTGTGGAAACTTAGTCAATATTGTTTCAGTTACGAAGAGGACGAAATATTGCTCATGGATAATCTCAGGGCCGATTTAAGCTAATTTCAGGCTCTGGGTGCAGGATCTACAGGCCCCCTTGGCACTGGAGGATCGAAATTTATTACCGGAAAATGTGGTTAAGTCCAGCTTATCCGGGTCATTCTGGGCCCCTGTGTGCCCGCCGCAAGCCCCCAATAGATAAACTGACACTGGATAATATTTAACATTACTTACTAGTATTTTTAGATACTAATAGTTGTGTTTGAGCGCTGTAGAAGGTTTGGAGATTTTCTGGGATTTATTAAGCGAATTTTAGTGCTTTATCCTGTCTTTTAAAGATTGTTTTTCCACAATACATTTTAATCGTGGATTTTTTTGCTATTTGAGCAAAGAAATCCACCATCTACATAACAATATCATCTAATTTTAGTAAGAAAATAGTTATTTACTGCTAAATCATAAAATGTTATGAATTATTTCCATGCTCTTGTAACACTTGAGAGATCAGCATTGATATAAAAGGAGGCAAAACTGCTTTACTCTTTTATTGATTTATTTATAATGTTAAAAAAGGGATTAATAATTTTTTTATTTAAAAAATTTAGTCATTAAATTTTTTCAAAATCCCTTGATTTAATATATATATATATATATATATATATATAAAGTGCCTATTTATTAATTTGAGTCTATTTTGGCATAGCTATTTTGAAGAGGTTTCTTTTTAATGTATATATATATACATATATATATAAGCAGTGTAAAAAAACTCGCTATATACTTTTACCGTAAATGAACTTTCTTCATTTAAGCTGATAATTAAAAGCTATTATAATCATAAATGTCTTTAAAAAAGGAAACTATCACATAATGCTTGAAAATAAAGACTGTTATTGTGCACCCACTTTTGTATAAGTTGTTGCAAAATTAGTAATATTTTCATCCTGCGTTCTTAAGAGAAATCTTAGAATGAGATGTGTAATTCCTCGCATAATATTATCCCTAAATGTGATATTTTTCAATCCAATTGATGTATAGTAGATTAACGTAAAAAAGCAATTCATTTTTCTGATAATAAGTAGCTAAATTGATTTTGTGACTTTCTGAATTCGAATTTAAATTCTCTGATTTTGATATTCTACACGTTTTACAAGTTTAATTTTTATGTATTGTTTATCTACTACAATAACATAATCATAAGAAAAAGTATTACCTCAAGCGAGGCAAAGTTTATTATGCGAACAAAATTTTCTTATTTCACTTCGAACACTAGGTTATAAGCTCCATAAATACGAGTATTCTACAAGATGGGGCAAATATAAATGGCTCGGACGAGTGGATACTATAGGACATGAATGTTACACTCACATCAAATGATCCGGAGTGTTACATTTCCTAGATCTTAAATCCATTTTTAGCATCTCTAACTTAAAATTGTCAATGTTTACCATTTGTGGCAATCTTACCTCCAACAGGATGATGCAACTGCCCATACATCCCGCCTAACCGTTGATCAAATTTACACAATCTTCACTCCTGATAGAGTTGTTAGCAGAGGCCAACCTATATTCGAGCTTCACTGGCCACCCAGGTCCCCTGATTTATCAGTGTGCAATTACTTTTTGAGTTATCGTAACAGCCCTCATAGTTTTCAAGAACTGCAGAAAAATATTTCTGATGAGATTTCAGTAATTTTAGCTTCGATCTGCTTTCCGTAACTTGCTGACCTGGGTCCATAAATGCCAAACGATGAATGGTGGTCATTTTCCTCTTCTTCTATAAGCAGATTAGCGAACTTTCTCTTTTCCTTTGCTGTGTTTCCTTGTAATTCGGAACTCTGTTCTCCGGGCCACTTTTATTCCCCCTGTAGAATCAGAATATCATTCACACCAAACTTATTCCATATTGTAACGCAAGGGTTCTAAGCCATGTTTAATGAACAACTCTCATTATTCTTTAAGAAAACAATATTTGATTGCTTTAGAGTTTCAGATGAGATCTCATTTAAGTAAGGTAATTTTTCTGATGAAACGGTTATAGTTTGAGTTTTTAAGTTTTATATCTGAAACATATTAAGATTTAGTTTAAAACAAAGAAGTATAATGAATTTTCTTACTTTATTTATTCATAAGGTGACTATGGCGCTAAAAACTGGGATTAAAAAAAAGAGTATATAAATGGATTTTTTTTTGTATATTTAGTGTCATTTTAATTAGAGTATATATATAAGATTTTTTTAGATTATTACAAGAAAAAGTTATTTAAATACAATTAACTATTTTAAACCCATTTTTGAAACATTCTCCATTCTATAATAATAATATTTTGCCAATATATATAGCTAGGATATATATCTCGGGGATTGAAATAAAATTTTAAAAATATATGATTTAGAAAGGACTTATTCATATTTTGTTGTGTAAAAGTAAAGAACTTTTAACAAAAATCGCCCGTCGTTATTCAATGGATTGTAACTCTGAAAATAATGCGAACTTTTCCTACATAAAGAGATAGAGAGAGAGAGAGAGAGAGATTGTAACACCCCTTTGCAAAAGATGTTACTACAGTTGCTTTTATTTTTATTATTCGAGAGTCTTAAGAATTTTGGTAAGTTAAGATCTTGTTGTTGGCTTATTGTTTGTTTCAATATGTAACATAGTATCATTTTACAATAGTCATTCAATTCAGTTTATTTTCTATAAATAGTCCTTTCGCTTACACGTGTTATTATACAGCTTGGCTTCGTTTTTTTTTTCTAGTTTCCTCCCTATTCTTTCTAGAGGCTTCATTATTCCAGTTTTTCTTCATTTTCTATCGCGCTGTTATGTCGAAATTTTCTATTGGAAGGGGAAGGTTGGATCTTGTAAAGCAAGCATAACCCTATTTCACTGTCCTAAATCGGAGACAGCTCTAAAAAACCTAATAGTTTTCCATTTTAATCGAATAACTTTTTAAATATCTACTTATATTTTGGCGGGGATTTTTAGGTTTTAAAATCCATTTTCATTCATTCCTAGCGTTGAAGGAATTACACAATTTGTCTTTTATTAATATATATATATATATATATATATATATATATGTGTGTGTGTGTATGTATGTATATATGTATATATATATGTATGTATGTATATATGTATATATATATGTATGTATGTATATATGTATATATATATATAAATATATATATATATATATATATATAT
Organism: Trichonephila clavipes; assembly: GCA_019973935.1. Classification (NCBI taxonomy): domain Eukaryota; kingdom Metazoa; phylum Arthropoda; class Arachnida; order Araneae; family Nephilidae; genus Trichonephila; species Trichonephila clavipes. The sequence continues at coordinate 373,811 of BMAU01019642.1, read as the reverse complement.
ATATATATTGTGTGTGTGTGTAAGTAAGAATAATTAAATTAGATTAAAAATTAAACTCCCTATATCTAGCACTTAACTTTTATTTTTCATTATATCTTCAAGTATCGAATTAATCACCCAATTATTTCTTCGAAACAGATGGCCTAACCTTTAAACATTTCTGAGTTCATATCATTGTATTTAATAGCTCTACATGTCAGCATTAATTTTCAAGTATACATTTCATAAAATATGGATACTTCACAGCTGGCGTAAGTAGTAAAACACTTAGATATCACTGTGGTGTTCTTTTTCTCTCTGCTCTTAGCGTCAGAATATGTCGAGAATTATTTGAATAAAGACCTTTTTAAGATTAAGTCTGATTCGGCTCCAAAACATATATATATATATATACCATCGTTTCTAATAAGATAATCAAGGCTATCTTAATTTTGCAGTATTCCAGTAGAAATAGCGTGAGCTTCAAAGCAGCTGTAAATCACAGGTTAACAAAAATCTTGTGTCTACAAATTTTCTCTCACTATCTTCAAAATGAGTGAGTGTGTACTTAGTTTTGAAATATGTCGAGAAACCCATTAGTATAAGCTAATAATACTGGACACGCCTTGTGTTTTTAATTTTGACCCTTATTCAGGCTTGGCAAGTCAATGAAGGTATTTAAAAGTCGATTAGAAGTGTTCAAATTTGTTGTTATTTTGAGAAGGTAATTAAGAAAAGTGTAATGGGTGTGCAAAGTAATAAACGAGAAAATCTAAAATTATCCATGAACTATCTCTAATGACACACCAGTCTAATATTTCCAAATTATTTCACAAGAGAACTTTAATTAAAGCTTGCTTGTTTCGATTAAATGTTTGGATTTAATTCTATATACTTAATGAAGTTACATATATAAAATAAATTCTTTTATACATAAATTTTATTGCAGAGATATTACGTTTGAAATTAAACATATGGCAAATAAATTTCAAATTTAAGGAAATAATTAACTATTTCTAAAATAAAGTTTTCTTACAAATTTTTTTATTCGAATATCACCTGCCTTTTTCAAAAATTTAATGTTAATGAAGTAAACACAGATAAAGTGCATTCAATATTAAATCATTTCTAACTAAAACGTTTCGTTCGTAGTATTTAAAGCTCTGTAAATATGTATATTTTTATTTTCTCCTTTAAAGTCAAATAAATTAGAAAGTTTCCGCATGGAAAGTTCCAAGAATGCTTGGGCTCAATTAACTTTGCTTTAACCTTTTAACCGGCTTGCCCGTACACTAAGAGTGTCAAATACACAAATGCTAACTTGGGCCAAACAAACAAGGTTTAACTGTAGGTGGGCCAGAAAAAAAATCAACATTTATAGAAACGTAGTTTATTTAAGGTATCCGAACACGTTCGGAGTACTCTTTGACAAAATAACATATTTAAACATTATAAATGCTTTTATAGGACTTAATACCAATAAATATTAATATTTAACCAACAATATTTAAAATAAATTGCCTAAACTTCACAAAAATCACAATTATAACTAAAATTTTAGCAATATTTTTGTAAAACTTCAAAGCAATTAGAGAAAAAAGTAAGAAACTTATATTAGTAAAAGTATTACCCAAACAAATTAGATGCATTTATCTAGAAAATGTACCAAAATTTTAATGTTTTATCAAAATCGGAAAATTTTAAAGGTGATTGAGTAATTATTACAAGAAAAGTCACATTCTTTATGAGACCATTACTTAAATACCCTTACCCTAACTGAAAAAATATTCATACAATAACAAATATTTTAGTACGTTCTCTAGAAAATAGCATAAATATCAGAATCAAAAAGTTTTTTAGAAATACATTAGTAATATTTTGAGTTATCAGACTCGCCATGATAGATTTCGAACAATTTAAATGCACACTTCTGGTAGATCAAAGACAAAGTATGTTTTGTAAAGCCACAAAGATAGCTCTATTCAATAAAATAGAAAACAAAAATATCTGTCTTGACCGAATTTGGTCTTTTTCAACGTGTTCTGATTCCTTAAAATAATACATCATAATAAACATATACAAAAGAATATCACCAATGTAATGTTTGCGTCCTGATACTTCTCTCTCTTAACTTCTCTACTACTATCTTTCCTATTTTGGGAGAAATTTTGTTCACAGTGATTACTTTCAAAACTGATCCAAAGTGAGCATCATTAATACTATTTCTAACAGAAGATTTATTTCCTTTCATGACTTACAATAACTGCTCGTACCGTTAGTACTTACACACATGGAAATTATTTCAAATGCGAATTTTTGCGTATTTTCAAACGTGGCTGGTAAATATTTGCAAAATCTGAGCACACCCACTTCAATGAATTTATCCTTCAAGTTTGAGTTGTATGGAATCTCAATCACCTCCATTTGTATATGGCTGGGTACTGAGTCTTTATTCATTGAGAAAATTGAAGAAAGCAAACAAAATTTATCTTCTAAAGAATTAAAATCTGAAAATCTTGTTTTAAAAATTCAGTTCTAAGATTTGAAATATTTTTCTGCACATTTTGGATGCGATACAGTATCAACTGAGCTTGATTTGTTCATGTAGCACGTTTGGAAGTGCGTTAAATCTTCCCTTTTCAGTCGCTTTTCCCAAAGATTATGTATTATTGTGTGCCGATATATTGCCTGCACTGCAAAAATGTTCATTGCTTGCATTCATTGTTCATTGTTCGTACAAAATGTTCATTGTTCGTACACCGTACGGGCCTGTACCGTACACGTAGCTGGTCACAACCGGTTTGCCCGTACTCTGTATGGGCACTAGTATTTTCTTCTTTCTATCATAATTTCCACAGACTTTTAATTTTCATAGAGAGATTATTTGTGCTAATATTTTTAAGAGGTGTAGTTTTCATTGAAGGCAGGGATATAGATCCTTGAAAATGTTCGATAAAGAACAGGGATTGGCAAGACATTGTGCAGTTTGTTGTTTGAGAACAAATGAAAATGGAAAGATAATCAAAAAAAAAAAATCGATATTATCTCTGTCCGCGTTGCAATGTAATACTTGGTATTACTTTATGCTTCAAGTTGTGCGTGTGTATATATATACACACACACAATTCTCAACCGTTTGTAAAAGAGCTACGAACATTAAATTTTTTTGTATAAGTATGAGAGAAATTCTTGTAAGATATACGAAACATTCTTCATGACATGTATAATGTACTTTTCAAAAGCAAACATTTAGGGGAATTTGCATTCCACAATTATAAAATAAAATGTAGTGTTGAAATTTTAAAATTGAAAATTAAGATAAAATTCTGGAACTTCATAGGTCTCAAACGTTTTTTTCTAAACCTCACTAAAGCCAATTGGACAGCGCTGGGGTCACTGCACGGTAGAGGTAGTCCTGGGCAACTAGCAGCCTACTAGTTATGATCATGGCGGAATGTGCCACATGGACAATAATTTACATAGATAAGAGACTGGTCCATTGCGAAGGGTAATGGGCAGTGTAATGTCTACTCATTAGTAGAACACTCTCCAATAATACTTGTTCAGATTGACGTACGAGGTGCCCACATGGGACATTGCATCTCCCAAAAAAACCGGCTATTCTTCTGTCATGCCTAGGGGACGTAAGCCGATTCGAAAAAACGGCTTTGATGTCGCCACACCTTTTCTTTCTCTGACATCCAGACGATCTATATGAAGGAAGCTTCAATGAACAGTTCACATTGTGTTGGGTTTCCCTCGCACATGTGGGCCACAGAAGACTTGAATGAAGAGGAATGTCAGCCTGTCGTAACAAAGACACGCCTTCAGTGTCAATTTGACAAGGTGAATTATAGCACTCTAGATAGTAAACAGATACAGCGTCAGAGTCAGGATCAGACTTGCCGTCTTATTGTCTCCAAGCACGAATGGAGTGAAACTAAAGTGAGGAGAGCCGTGTGCAGATCTGTTACGCTCGCTAATGAGAGGTGATTGGGGGGGCGGTGAAAGTGGCCCGCTCCGGGAGTTTAAAAGGTCGCCTCGCAAATGGACGATGCTCTCGATCTCTTCCAATCTTGGAAATAACTGCACTCTTCAATTTTGTTTCTCATCGCAGACACTCGGTAGAGTTTGCAGGGGCAGCTGCACCTCAAGGACCAGGAGAGATGAGCCTCGCGGGCTTATGAAAGACGGAGTGCCGGAGTCGGCGGAGCAACGGTTGGAATGAAATGAATTTGAACTAGAACTTTTCTACATCAGAAGGCTGGGAACTTTAACAATTTAGTAGTGAATAAATAGACTGATTTTATTTAATTTTTGAAATAAATGTCTTTTTGGCAAATATAGCTGTGTGATTCCTCACGCTACCGTGTTACGAAGTAATTTAAAGGGGTCACGATGCCACAGCAGCTTCACTTGAGGGAGGAATCACTAGGGCTGAAGATTGACTGAACCTCAGTGTAAGCGTGCAGACATTAGCCGAGCAATGCCTCAGCAATGAATAAATTTTATTTTAAAAAAGGGGATAATTATGAGTTTGATTTAGGAAAATGTTATTTTGAAACTCTCACATACTAAAAAAATTGCGTACTTGATAGAAAAAAACTAAATACCATAAAAACATCTATATAAAAAGGGGGAAAAGGGCGTGACAAATTCTTCATATGAAGCCTTATATTATTCCATAAAAATGCCATTCAACGGGAAACAATAAAAAATTAGTTTTTTATAGAATTTTTTATGAATATTGCTTGAGAGAAAACTCAAGTTCCATTAAGTTATCAATCAAAATTCTTTTCCTAGTGATAATGGATCCAAACCATATCCAAGATTATTTTTTCAGTCGGGGGAGGGGCTCAAGTCTATACGTCATTGTCAATTCTTTAGGATGATATGTAAGAAATGTATGTTAAATTTTCCTTTTTTTCAGGAAAGAAGAAGAGGAGTGGAGATAATCTCTACCCTTATATACATCCGGCTGTGTTCAGATTCCATGAAAAAAATTATCCCATTCTGGTGATAATGCATCTCGCAGTTTATAATTATTTAAGTTTGTTTTGTATAAAAAAAATAAATTCTCAAAAATAAAAGAAAAAATTTCTTCCTCACAAACTCTTTAATTTAGAGTTCTTTTCTGAAAATAATAATTAAAATTCTCTTATAGAAGGCATTTTTGATGCCCATTACAGATCCGCTATCATATTAATAATGTAAAATGAGCATTAAATTACGAGGATTGAAATTGACTGGGTTTATTGGGAGAGAAATAGTACAATTATTGAACAGAAAGTGTTGCCAGCTTCAGAGCTGAAAAATTATAATACCCGTTTACCTCCCGAGTTCTTGAAGGTATATTAAACTTTCACAACGACGCAATAAAACTTTAATAAATGTTTTAAGTAGCAAGATCAATTCAATAAATTCTTAAATTTCGAAGATATTTCAGTAAACATCCACTGAATGTAAATATTTGTACAATAATTACTAGTAAAACCAAGGTAGAAAATTTATAAGATTGCACAAGTTGAAATTAAGTGATTAAAATGATATTATCCTTTGTTCAATATCGTTATATTCAAAAGTAAATCAATATAATAGTAACAGTGTTTGGCAACAACTCTCTTCTTAGAAAATAATGTGCAGTTTAAGGGGACACAGTACGATTCAATTGACCAAAATCGGTCAAAAAATCAAATTTAATTTCTCTTTAGCTTAAATTATATATTCTTTATATATATTTCTATAGCCTCACAAAATTTGAAAGCTCTAAACCTAAAAAAGGCAGAATTATGACAGCTTTCACGTTCGTTTTTATTTACATCTCTATGGCAAATCAAAACTTTAAACTGACTTATCTCAGAAAGATAAAATAACTCATATGTCTTCATTTAAAATGCTAAGGCTTTTTTTCTATTGCGCCTGATGCTTTGAATTTTTTTTACCTATTTCCAATAGTACATGCAACAAAAGTTGGTATGCATTTTTGAATCAAAGAATATTTATTTTTTTAAAAATAATTGAACTCAGAATTTATACATTTTTTAAGGAATTTTTAATTAACATTCATAAAAAGAAGTGTTGTATGAATACCAATCACATTAACGCAAAACCCATACCAACTTTTATTAGACATACTTTGACGTACTTGTAAATCAAATTTCATGCATGTACGTAAATTTTTGTAGGGGAGGAGTAGCATTTTAAAATCACTTCAAAAATTTTAAGTTTCTTCCTTAAAAAATTACATAGCTAGCTTTTTTGAAATATTTTGAGCACAAAATCTGTTTAACACAGTATACATACATAGGAGGCAATCAAAAAATTTTTAAAAATCCTTTAACTAAAAATTTTTGCGTAAATCGTACAATGTGTCCCCTTAAAATATTTAATCTCTCTTATGAAATTTCTTCGAAGAGCGCTGCTAAGTTACTAAGCACGCAGTTACTGGTATGTCGACGTGAAGAACTTTGATATATGAACTTGGGATGATTGGAGTAAGGAGATTCAATGGAAAAAAATAATATGCAAAAAATGAGAGAATGTGAATTATTCTAAATGAATTATACCGCTACTTGCATCGACTCACGAAGTAGTCTTATTTTCTACTGCTGATTCCCCTGCATTAAAATTATCGTCTTGTAAAATAAATTAACTTAGTAAAATATCGATTCCCTGTGAATCAATTTTAATCACATTCTCTCCGTTCTTTCTTAGTGTTGTATGTTTTGTGTCGGAAACGAATTTAAATAATTTATATGTTCTGCCAGCCTTTCATGCCTTCAGTAGGTATATAAACGAGTACCAAGCTTGCTTGAGACTTAAACACTGGGGGTTTAGCGTCAGACTAACTACCTAACCGGAACGTATGCTCATACACCTCAGTGCCTAAGGTCATGAAAACTAAGATGGGCTGTTGGGCCACTGAGTTTAGTTTATATCAGAGGTTCTCAAACTTTTTTTTCTCATAGACCCTTTACCATGTTTTTTGGCTTAGGGAAGACACCTACTTACCTAATATTGAATCTTCCTAAATTTATCAAATTTAATGCCTTAACAGCTGGTATAGAGCTACTTATTTTTAAAGATTCCAATTTTTGACTCTAATGAAGTATAGTGTTTAAAACTTAAGAAACACATGCCAATTAAATTAAAATTTAATAAATACATAACTCACCAACAAACAAATGTTTAAAATGCAAGGATGAATCTGGTGCTTAGTAACAAATTTTCAAGATTTGGCATCAATCTTGTCAGATTTATCTTTAAATCTCCTCGATTAATAGAGTCCAGTCTCTTCTTTCTTTTTTTTGTATTTTGGAGAGTGGCAACCACACTGAAACACTTTCTCACTAGAAAAAGCTATTAAAAATTTTTTTCACAATACTCCATAATTCGGGATAAATAACATGTGTGTCTTTTTGAAACCAAAATTGCTGACATCCGTTTTTAAACTTTAAGATCTCCGCTACTGCCTTTCCTGATCAGTGCCTTTTTGTAATATGGCATTTTTTTTCAATATGACTATGTGAATGCATTGCCTGCTGTGCTAATTACCATAGACAAAACATTCTTAAACCTAGTTTAAAAATATGAATATACGGCATTTAAATGTCGAACGTAGGTTAAAACGTCATTTTCCTAGAAGAATTGTCTGAGGACTATTGAGAAACTGGGAAAATTCGTGACGTCCTCCTTTAGCTTAATTCTCGCAAGAAACGCTGAAATGATGGTTCTTGTTTTCATAAAACTTATGCTGTCACCTTGTAACTGCAAATTAACTTCATTAAATTTGGTAAATAAATCTGTTAATAGGTAAAATCTGGTTACAATTTGATTAAATTTTCTTTTAAAGTTATTGTCATGATCTGGTTTAATGAGAGCCACTATTGTAGACCCTTTTTTACACCTCATGAACCCCCAAACTAATTTTTTGCTGACATGGACCCCTAGAAGGTCTTCATAGACCCTGGGGTTCTATATAGACCACTTTGGGAGTCACTGGTTTGAATGTTTTACATTAAAGCATAGCATAACAATTTGTGAACAATTGGATTCATTAACATATCTTTCCTAGTAATGTAACTTGTAATGACTGGCTATATTAAGTATTTTCTTAAAAAGCTGTCCGACATTTATCCATTCGCTGCCTGGTAAATTTAGAGTGTCTAGTCCTGAGTGCCAAAGTTTTATTTTAAAGAAAATATGAAATTTTACAAAATATAATAATATTAAGTTACTAATATAATATTGTAACGGCATGTACGGTAATTTTTATTGAGAAAAAAAACATTACGAGATAACTCGTAGCTGACATCATTGAATAAGATTCCTGTGTTGAATGCCATTTACGAGTTATCTCGTAGTGGGTTTTTTTTTCAATAAAAAATTTCATATACAAAGCTTTTCTTTTCATTTTGTTTGATTTTACAAGCTCGCCACCTAATTTCTTCTGGAGACAGCCTCAGATATATAATGTTAGGTCAGATTTTCATACATACGTGTAATGATGCTCACTGAGAAAAACCCAGAAGACGATAACAGTGAAAATAGTTGTAAAATAACACAAAAAAACCTGATAAGTAATAATTAGTAGACCACAGGAAAACCATCCGCTGGTACAAGAAAATCGCTACATCCTGCTTTATGCGTACAAGTTCTATAACCAAAATAATAGAGGGAATAAAAAGCTGAGGATGAGTCAATTTGGGAATCAGTTATGCATTTATTTGATGGCGGCGGCAGCAATGCAGGAGAAAGCAGCAACTATAATACAAATATACAACTTATTTTCATTTCTTAGAACATCTTACAGAAAAAAAAAGGTGCCTAAAAAGCCATGTCAAATGCGTACAAATAATAATAATGAAAAAAACGTAGGGGTACTAGTATTTTTGTCTATTGTGTCCCAACAACCCAGCACTTTGCGTTGATCCTTGCTTTAAAGCAGCGGTTGCCAAACTTTTTGACCTCCCGGATCAGTAAATTCATAATTTAAATCCCGCGGACCACTAATAGGATTTTTTGATATGTTAAATTATTCTTCTGGATTGAATTATGTCTCAATGCATCTTAAAACATAGCTTAACGGGGCGAGTATATATATTCCACATGTTTCGGGGGACCAGCGAAATTTTCCCGCGGACCACCACTGTGGCGACCTCTGCATCAAAGGTCACCATACACAGCAACAACAATAAAATATTTTCTTAATTTTTGGAATACATTCATATATATATAATTATCACGTTATAATTGAATCACCTGAGTTATAATTTTAAAAATAAAAATTGATAGTTAATATGTTTTTTCCACTGTATAATTTTTCAATCAGCTTTTCTAATAATTTTTTACTCTAATTGTAATCAATCTAAAATTGGAGCACACACTACGAAATATCTTGTAACTGGCAGTTTTGGTATACACACTTACTATGAGATATTTCGTAGTTGACAGTGAATGGGTTAAGCAAAAGTTATACCTTAGTACGAGGGCTATTTTTTAGGTAAGGTCCGTTAGTGCGTATAGTTCCCTAGTTCACGCGTCCGCCGCAACGAGTTTCTGCGTCACTAACCAGCATCCTGTGCGAACACATTAGTGCCATTTCCAGCTCTGTGGCAGTCGTGTAAGATTCGCTGTGCGTCTTTAAAATGTTTAAGGTGATTGAATCGCCCGCCAAGTGTGAGATATGATCTGTTATCCGTTTTTTGACTGCGAGAAACATGTCGGCTGCAGACATTCATCGCCAGATAACAGAAGTTTATAGTACTGAAGCAATGAGTGACAGCAAAGTTTTCGAAAATGGGTCAGGAAGTTTAAAGATGGGTGAACAAATGTCCATGACGAAGAGCGCTCTGGTCGGCCCTCTGTAATCATTGAAGATTTGATGCAAGCAGTTGAATCTGTGTGGCAAGAAAGACTGTGTTTGAGGTACCTTTTCCAGTACCTCAAACACAGTATCGGCGGGAAACGCTTCAGCGACAACGAAGAAGTGAAAGCGTCCGTGAACTCTTGGCTGTCCGACCAGGCGGCAGACCTTTTTGAAGAGGGTTTTCAAAACTTAGTTTTAAGGTATGACAAGTACATTAATAAACTCGGCAACTGTGTAGAAAAATAGGCAAAATTATGTACAACCCTAAAATAAAGGGGTTTTTTTGAAAAAAATATTGTCGTTATTTTTTTTTTTAAAAATACGGACCTTACTTAAAAAACAGCCCTCGTAGAATATTAGCAAGAATACTGAAATTACTAATTTTTTGCGAAATAAAAAAGTTTACTTATATATAAAAACCTGATAAGAAGCAACTGACATCTGAAAATATTCCATCTATAGAAAATTGCATTCTAAATAGTCACTTTAAAATTTTCTTGACTAAAATTGAGATTTTAACACGTTTTGAATTTAAAATGAAGTCAGAAAGTTACTGTTCACAATTCATTAAATAATTGTTTTACCATTTAATGAAACATTTATCCTATGTAATGTAAAAAACAGCTTTAAAATTTCAGGAAGTTTTTCGTAATTTTTATTAAAAAAATCTCACAAATTACGAAAAAATAGATTTCATGAATTTCTTACAATTTAAATAAAAACAACCGATTTCATAATTTGTTCACGCACAATTGATTAAAATATTGCGAATTTTTCTAATTTCTGCTCGTATTCTTATTTTTTCTTTTAATTTAAAGAATATAAAGCTAATTAATCTAAATAAAATTAGTTTTTATTTGGACAAAATATATGAATTTACAAGTATCTATCTAAAACAGGTAACTTCAATTAAGTAAATTGAATAGCTGCCGATTTTTAAAAAAAAATTTTATTAATGTTATAAATATATCACGCGCATGGGAAATCGTGATCTTCAGCGACACATTTCAGTGTGTATTTCTTAGTTCTCGGTTTCCAAACCCTGCAATTCTTTTATTCATGCTTTCTCTCTTTTTCCCACCTGCCGGCGTTAGAATTGCAAAGTGAAAATAGAATACCATAAAATTATATATATATATATATATATATATATATATATATATATATATATATATAAATCTACCCGTTTTTTCTTTCAAATTTATTCTTAGCTTAAGGTATCCGAACACGTTTCGAGTACTTTTTAACAAAATAACATATTTAAACATTATAAATGATTTTTTTAGGACTCATTAGCAATAATACTATTATTTAACTAACAATATTTAAAATAAATTACCTGAATTGTACAAAAATCACAATTATAAGTGAAATGTTAGCAATACTTTTGAAAAACTTCAAAGCAATTAGAGAAAAAGTAATAAACATATATTAGTAAAATTATTACTAAAATAAATTAAATGCGTTTATCTAGAAAATGTACTAAAATTTTAATGTTTTATTAAAGTTTGAAAAGTTTAAAGCTGATTGAGTAAACATTATAAGAAATGTTACATTCTTTATGAAACCATTATTTAAATAACAAGCCATAACTCAAAAAGTATTCATACAATAAGAATTATTTTAGTACATTCTCTAGAAAATAACATAAATATCAGATTCAAAAAGTTTTATAGAAATACATTCGTAATATTTTGAGTTATCAGACTCGCCATGAAAGATTTTGAGCAATTTAAATGCCCACTTCTGGTAGATCAAAGACCCACTTCCAATTGATCTCTTTCCTTCTAACCTGAAATCTTAAGATTATATATAGTAATCTTAATTTGCACGCTCACGTCGTCCCAAAGTGTCATCCACTGCAAATTTTAAAAAATGTATTTGAATCGGAGTGGATGAATAAAAAGTATTTTATTAACGATAGAAAATTTGAACAATAAATAAATATAGGGAGAGTGTGAACTAGTAGCAGGAACTGAAAAACTAAACGCGGTCCTACATCTGTCGTTTTTAATGAAAATTCGAAACGAATAGCAGAGAGAAATCACTTCCCAGAACAATATAATATCCCACAGGTATGAATCTGCCGTTAAACACCGGCGTTAAATAATACGACATACTGCCAGCACCATTACGAGAAATGGAATAAATGGAAGAACCCAATCATCTATCAAAGCTTACGATCCCATTACATATTTTGGCAAACGTTTTGATGATGACTCGAATAATGCCCTCAATCTGATATCAAATGAAGTTCTATTTGCCCGCCTCGTTTAATGCAGCCGATCAATATCGATTGGGGGAAAAGCACTTTTCATTTTGCGAGAGAGGGAGAGTTATTTTTGAAGCTAATCATTACACGTGCTGCGTATGAAATCGGCCATTAATCTTCTTTGCGGGTTCCATTCAAATCCACGAACAACGCCTGAATGCGGCACAATTAAGCAGCTCTTAATCCGATGGGTAAATCTTGATTATTGCGGTTTCAAGAGCTCCGACTGCTATCGGTTACAGTAGGGGTCTTCAAGCCGTGGCCCAGTGAAGGCATTTTAGTGACCCCTTATTTGAATTTCAAGCAATTTAAAGAAAAAAAAAGTTCTCTAAAAAAATTTTTTTAAGTCAATTCCTACTTAGATCAACAAAGAATTTTTTTTTTTATTTTAGCTACTTTTTATTAAATAGTTACAATTAATATAAATATGTATATACATATGACAGAATCACAACATTAAGTGGTAATTAATTTTTGTTAATTATCATTAAAGTGTCGTATTGTCATCCAAAACAATCTCGTGTATTTTAAATTTCAGTTCAACTGAATGCTTTAAAACGTGAGAAAAAAACCTTTTCAAGTTTTGACACAAGTCGCCAAAAATGATGCCAACGTTACTGTATTTGTAATTCTTTAAATAATTAGTTTTAATCAATTATTTTTTATTAATTATGATTAAATTATTGTATTGTCATCCAAAACAATCATGTATATAAAAATTCAGCTCAATTGAGAGCTTTAAAATGTATTTTATTAACGACTGAATATTCCCCCAAGATAAATAAATATATAGAGAGTGTGAGTTATAAAGTAGGAATTGAAAAAATAGAAAAAAAATGGCTTTGTTTGCTTTCTGTTGTTATAAAAATGGTATTTTTTCTGTTATTTTTGATATTTAAACATTTCACTGATGAACTTTAGTATTCACTAATGTGTTATATCCATTTGAGATGAAATTTTCTGAAAATGACAATTTTCAAAAGTGTCACTACATCGTAAATAATTTCAAATATAAAAAAAATCTAACAATTCTTAAAATTTCAGAAATTTTCCGAAGAAAAGGTGGACCCTTATCGACTTAATTCGACTTCCATTTAACTTTTTGAATCCCGCGTGTGCGTGTGTGAGTGTGTATATATATAAGGAATCCATTTTTATCTAAAACCAAATCCTATTTACCATTTTTTTCCATTAAATTTTCGAATCTTAAATTAATCATTTCTCAGAAAAAGATATTCTAAACATAAGTTTCCAATCTTAGCTCATTAATTTTTAAGGTCTTCTCATATACTGCCCCCAGCCCTTTATTCTCCAATCGAAACAGAAACTAAAAAGTGATGATTTAGCAGTTCTGGAAACAAATATACAACCCAATTAAAACTCGGGGCATTTGGCTTTGGTTTGCCTCACTGCTGAGATCTGTCGATCGCTGGCTGAGTAAAAACTGTTTTTCCCGATAAGTTCCCGATGCTTACTCAGAATCATCAGCATCATATATATATATATATATATATATATATATATGTTTGTAAATATGATCTCGCTTCACTTCAAAACCGTTCAACCCATCACTATAAATCTTGGCATGCATATGTATTTTTTATGTGGAGAAGCTTTTTGAGCTATCCTCTTCGTTGCAGATCTCCACCAGGTGGCTCTACAGCATATAAACTTCTGCGCCGTTCAATCAACCGCTAAATTGCCAATGTGGTTGCCAAAAATGATGCCAACTTGGCTCTATCGCCAACATTTCGCTGTTTCCATTGAATCACCATTATAATGTATGAAATAGCGTTGCTTGCGAATCTTACAATTTTAACATGAAATAAATACAATAGAAAGTAATATTAACGTATTACACATCCAGATATAAATTATTGATACTGTTTTAAGCATTCATTGCACAAAATTTGTAACAATGTGTTACTTTTGCTGAGCAGAGATCAGCTTAGAAGGGTGTTTTAAAAAATCGACCCACAAAAGAGTTACAGGGCGTTATAAATTTAAAAAATCCTTTTTATCAGCTATTAGATCTAAAAATTAACAAATATAGTTTTTTTGTTCAGCTGAGATATACAAAAAGCTTTTTTCTTTTGGTTTAATTTGCAATTCACGTAAAATTGAATCATTAAAAACTTCTTTATCCTTTAATCTATTGTTTATTTTTTCAATGCACCCGTGCGAAGAATGGGTATACCAGCTGGTATATACATTGTTATATTCGCACAAATCTGTAAATACTACCTTTCCCTTAGAATAATTTGTAATCTTGTAATACAAACCTCTCTTTTTTATATAAATTTCCTGATTACAATATTTTTTGACAGTCGTGTGGCCCGCGGATCACTGTGAATTTATTGATGTGGCCCCCGGATAATTATAAATTTGCCCCTCCAGCGTTAAAGATTGAAGACCCCCTAAGTGACAGTATTGGATGGGAGAGTGGCTATGTGCACTCAGTGATTACCTTGTGCATCACCTATTGCTTTTGGAGAACCTGCTTAAAACGAGTAGATACGTGGATTCGCTCAGAATTTTTCTATGCGCATAGGACGCAGGACTATAGATTGGCATTTTCTCGTGATCACTTTGATGCATAAGATAAAAAATAATAAATAATACGACCAGAGGGTTTGTAGAATTAAAAGCAATATGAAAAACTGTACTGAGAAGATGACTATATTCGGAATCGAGATTTTGAAAAAGCGTATAAATGAATATTTTTTTTGATGCTTAGTGGCGGTTGAATTAGAATCAGTGGTCTTCAACCTCAGGGCCGTGGACGGGTCCATCGATCAAATGGAACCGGGCCTTCCAAGGAGCATTAAATTATTTCTATTTTATTTGCTGTAGAGTATTTCTCTTGGGTTAGCCGGAGCGTCATAAGGCACAGGCCAACTAGCCCAATTCGTCTCGTTTTCAACTATCATGATCATGATTCGAATAATTTTAAAGGTCATATGTTTTTTCCGGTTGTGCTCTCGGGAAAACTGGGATTATCGGACAATATGTCAACTGGCTACATGTGATGATGATCGTCCATGATATGATGACACCATCATTACTAATTCAGTCAGTCGAGACGGTTTGTACGATTGAAAGTCATGGACATTTATTTTTTCGGGTTATTGTTTGTACGAGTATTTGACAACGTATGCTATGTATTGTCTACTTTTAAGGGTCATACGGGGACCTACATTTGTGTAAGGGCACAGGCCCTGAAGAAGTCCTTGAGGGTTTGTACGATTTGCCATAGAAATCACTTTATGTTCATTTTTTGGTGTAACTGTATTTTATTCGGAACGCATTTTTAAATACAATCAAAATTACTAAATCAAATTAATATAAAATATAAACAATCAGCTTCCCACCCTGGGTGATCGGTAAAATTATTAAACGTTGACCTGCCAGCGGCGATAAAAGGATGGAAAGCACTGAATTTAAATATACATTTAAAAATGTTTTTAGAATATTATTACACGTAAATAAATAAATTATTTCATTGCAATCTTTTGGCAAAAAGTGAAGAAAAAATAGCATACTTCCAAAACAATCTCCTTTTATGAAAAATGCTTCTATAATATTTTCCTTATTTATATACTATCCGTTACCCGTCCACTTCGCTGGGTATTTCATGAATTTGTACTGTTTATATACATAAATTATTGATATACCTAAGGCCTAGCATTAAGAATGCGATTGTATTGAAAAATATTCTTAGAACTCTCGTCTCTTGATTTAAAAAGAAATGAACTCCTTAATAATTTCTAATAATCTCTAAAATTGAAGCAGAACTATCTTTCACACTCACGAAGCCCCTCTACAACTGGATTTCTGCAAAACTCATTTTTTAGAGGGTCTCTACTCAATAGAATAAATATGGTTGCCAAATATCAAGTCTAAATTTAATAGCTAAAAAAAGGAATTTTTTTATCAATTAGCTCCAGTAACCAACAGAATCGATTTTCGCAAGACACTTCCATAGCAGATTTAAATTCAACAAATAAAACATGCATATCAAATTTTATTACTGTAGGTCTAGTAGTTCAAGGATGGAATTATTTTATCAATGCTCTCAGTTGTTCCCCGCTCCTTCCCATAGGAGTTTATTTCCGTAAAATTATTTCTTAGCGAATCTATGATCAACAAAAGAAACATGCCTACCAAATTAAAGTCTGTTAGTCTAACCGTTCAAAAACAGGAATTTATATCTATAACGCACCTTAAGCCTTCACAAAAACCCCTGGAGGTTAACTTTTGAAAAACCTTTCCTGCAGCGGATCTCTATTCTATGAAAGGAACAAGTCAATCATATTTAAAGTCTGCGGGTCCAATATTTCAAAAATGGGGATATTTATTTCTAACGTCCCTTAAATCCTCGAAATGCCCTTTGGTGTCAATTTTCGCAAAACTCCTTCTGTAGTAAATCTCTATTCTATGAAAGGAACAGGTCTACCAAATTTCAAGCCTGTAAGTCCAATACTTCAAAAAGGGGAATAATTATCATTAGCTCTCTCAACGCCTCTTGGGGATTGATTTTTGAAAAATCCGTTCTTAGTGGATCTCTACACCTTAAAACGAACCTACCCAATTTCAAGTTTTGTAGGTCTAATTCTACAAAAACTGGAATATTTATCTATAGCACCCCTTAAGCCCTTGCAACGCCCCTTGGAGAATTTTTCGCTAAACCCCTTCTGTAGCGTATCTTATAATATGAAAAAGTCTAATAATTTTCAAGCCTGTAGGATAATATTTATCTATAAAGCCAATTAAGCCCTCGCAATGCCCCTGGAAGGGGGGGGGGTAATTTTTGAAAAACCCTTTCTGTAGCGTATCTCTATTTCATGAAAGGAATGGGTTTACCGAATTTCAAATTTTGTAAGTCTAATAGTTCCGGAAATATCGTGATGAGTGAGTCGTTTTTCTCCTTTATAATATCTATCTATATTTAAATGGATGTTTGTATATATGAAATCGCATCGATCCAACACCGTTCAATTGATCCTATGAAAATTGGCACGTATATGTATTTTTTGTGGACAAGATTTTTGTGCTATCCTCTTTGTTGCAGCTCCCCACCAGGTGGCACTACAGCATATCAACTTCTGCACCATTCAATCAATTGCCAAGTTGCCAACAGGGTCACCAAAAATGATGTTAACTAGGCTCTATCGCCAACATTTCGTTACGTTTCCATTGAATCGCCACTTTAATGCAAAGAACGGAGTTACTTGCGAATATTTCACATTTAACATAAAATAAATCAACACAAAGTAATATTAACACATTACTTATCCAGATATACTATTTTAAGCGTTCAGTACACAAAATGTGTAACAATGTGCTACTTTAGCACAGCAAAGATCAGCTTAGAAAGGTTTTTTCAAAAATCGGGGCGTTATAAATAAAAAAAAAACAACTTTCTATTAGCTATTAGATCTACAGACTTAAAATTTAACAAATAAGGGTTTTTTGTTCAACTGAGATAAGCAAACGTTTTTTTTTGTTTAATTTGCAATTCAAATAAAATTAATTCATTAAAAACTTCTTTATCCTTCAATCTGTATTGTTTAATTTTTCAATTCACCCGTGCGAAGAATGGGTATACGAGCTAGCAGATATTAAATTTGGACCCATTACAAACATTTATTGGAGTGAATTCTTTTTAAAAAATGGAATTAATTATTATAATTGTTTTCATTATTTTTCATGCACATGTTACCGTTAAAATGTGAAATCCGTTATTTCATAGAATAACTAGGTGAAGTATAAAAATTTTTCCTCTATTATATACTTTAACTAACTTATCCAGTTACTTCATGTAATGACCTAGTTATTCTATGAAATAACTGAATTTTATACACTTTAACGGTAACATGTACAATAAAATAATTTCATTATATCGGTCACAAGAACTGTAATACACACATTATCAATTCACCAGAAATTTAATTTAATAATGAATTTAATTCAATCTTGTCTCAGTCCACATTAAAGAGTGAAAGGCATCGATTTTGTTGTTGAAGTTTTTTTTTAATACGATTTTCCCGTGTTTTGTTAATGTCTTATGTTACATTAAATGTATCATTAAACATTTTATTGAGATCTTAATATTTTTTTATAGTGTATAATTTATTTCAACTGTAAAAACGGTTTGCAGACATTATAAGCAAGTACTATTAAAAGAAAAAAAATCGAATATATCAATGAATTTAAAATCATCTTTCTTCGACGAAATCGCATACATACACTGGATAAGAGAATGGCATACATCTGATTGTGAAATTAAAATAATTTGTTGTGAATAACATGAAAGTTTTTTCCAGCGATACTATGAAAAATGAGTGAAATAACAAAATTGATTCCTCAGCTTTTTTTTTTTTTTTCGGATATACTGCCTAAAATCTAACCTAAGAGAAATCAATACTGTATTGATTCTGGATTGAATTGTAAACCTTATTACAAAATATAAAATTCAACACAGTAATCTCAAACCCATATGTACATTCTCTGTATGCCGATCTATTGGTACTAGTCTTGAATGGATGGTTAGTATATAGTGCACATGCATTTCTTATGCCTTTCATTTATAAAAAAAATATCTCTAATTTAACTTGTTATAAACAATTGAAAATATCACATGAAAAATTACAAAGTATACATGCATGCAATTTTAAGCTATTATCATCAGAAAATTTGATAGCCTTCTTTAACCTCGTAAAAGAAGTTTTGTTTTTTATTTATATATAATTATCTTTCTCTTCAAATTTAAAAAATAAGAAAAAGATCATGACTTTAATCATTGAATGCTTATTAATATTGCAAAGAGAAGCATCAGGAGGACTAAAAGCGTGCACAACTGACCTCTTAAATTTAATTATGTGTAATAATTTCACATGCTGGCTGGTAGCGTAGTTGGTTTCTACGTCTAAGGTTGCAGGTTCAACCCCGGCCTAAGTTGATGAATTTTCATGATGCAGAAAATCGAAAACATCCATGTCGTATGATTATGCAGCACGTTAAAGATCCATAGATTGCCTGTTTGGCTTAGGCGTTTTCGGCAAAATTAAATTCTTAGAACCATTTCGCATCGTCAGAGCTCAGGAGCCGCCCTTTGGGGAGGATACGGAGCGTCAAAATTACCTTGTGGCGATTGGTATTTCACCAATAAGGTGCCGCAATTAAAAGTAATACTAACTTTTGGGGAATGTACTAGGTCTGCAATGGTAAATACCAATCCACATCCCCAAGGGGAATAAAAAAAATAATAACTTAACATTTGTTCAAATTACTTAAAAATGTCCAATCTTTCCTGAAAGATTATACTTCTAAGCAAGAAATAAATATAGCTGATATAGTAAAAAATTAATTTGCAGTTAACAAATGACAAAGAATAGGACAAAACCAACTTTGCTTAACTGTGAAAATAATTTTTCACAGCAATAAAAAATAAATTAGGAATATTATGTAAACAATATTTCAATACTACAAAAATCTAAACAAAATAAAGGTACATTTTAAACATTCTTATGTTCAATGTGTAGAGTTACTCTTATAATAAAATTCAAATATGAAAAATAAAATAAATAACAGTAACAGCTTTTATGGGATCATTAAATCTATTCCAAAAAGACTCAGAACATAAGTTCAAATTAAATTCACAAATTAAATAATGATTATTCACTTTTTTTAAATTAATCATTAAAATTAAATCATTATTTTGCAAATTTATATGCAAATTCTATTCAGAGTTTCATTAAGGAAATTCCTTCTTATTAAGCTATTCACTCTGTTTTTAAGCTCTTATGAAAGTTTTTGGGATTTTCCTAATTCATTTCTCCAATTATAAATATTAAAATTTTTTCTAAAGCAATTAAGAACAAAAATAGTTGTCTTTATGGGAATAGAGCCTTTATGTTTTAATTTATCGTAATGTCTTAGTATCAAAATTAATTGTTAATTTAATATGGAAACTTTAAATTTGTTTATATATGTAACCTCCAGGTAATTTTTTTAAAAGTTTCATAAGGCGCTTATTTTTTAAATAATTTTTAATTCATTATTATATGTAAGCTCACATAATAAATGTCTTCATCCTAGAATTAACTTTTATAGAAAAACAATATTCATATATTATTCTATGAAATGCTAAACATTTTATATTAATTCATTACTCATATTCATCCAGTAATTTTTAATTTATTACTACCTCATTACCAGATTATAAATAATTACATCCTAGAATTAACTCCCAAGAAGAAAAATGATTTTTATAATATGAAATTTTACACATTGTGTATTTAAATCATAAAGTGAATGTACTGTAATTTTATGAGGTTAAAAAAATCATAAAGTATTGTAATTTTAAAGAAATGGGTTCAATAATTTAGAACACACAAAAATACACAATTTTAAATGTAAAGACTAGTTAATTCTTTATTTTGAAATGTATAGCACATACTGTTGATAATATTAAAATCTATAAATTCACATTACTGTACATTAATCAATAGCACATTCACATAGACCCTTTTTTCATAATACTATACTAATAAAAAAGAAACCTTAAACAAAACAATACAAAAAATAAAAATAAAATATATTTGTTCAGAGCAAGGTAAATGAAATTTTGTTTTTTTTTTAAAAAGTGAACAAAGAACTGATGTTTGATACTTCTGCTGAGATCAAAATGATCTTTTATACATTATGTGAAACATGCACGGCATACGTAAATACTCCTTAACAATATTACAAAAGTACAAGGTCATAATAAAAAGGAGAGTTATGAAATTTTTTGAACTTTCACCAGGTCGCTCTAAGTATTAACATCTATCTTCATGTATGGCAGTTCTAGGAGCATGTAATATTTTTATTTTTGAAAATTTTACTTCTCAAAAAAATATATTTTATGCAACAAAAGTGTTATGGATTCAGTAATTAATAAAAAATTCAAAAATATTAACTAAATTTACAACAGTAATCAAAACATTAATTACTAAACGAATTTTTTTTAACCAGTACCTTTTTTTATAGATGAAAATAACATAGAACAAATTCAATTAAACATCTCTTGGGATAAATCAAATTAATGTCTGATCATATAAATTAATATAATGCACAGAGGATTAAACAGAATAATGTATTACATATTTTATTTTGGTAAAGGCATTCAGGTAACACCTACTTTTTATTTCCTCTATAACTATTCTTCTTGTACATGAGTTTAACAAACATGTATTCAGTAATAATTATACAAATTGTGCATGTTGAATATAGGAATGTAAAAATAGTTAATGTGCTTAATCAGTTGCCTACAGCTCAGATAGTGTGCAAACTATAAAGAGAGAGAGAGAAAGAGGAAGATAAAATGGGAAGGAAAATAATAGGAACAACAAACATAAAACTAGCTTAAATTCTTCCCCGAAATACCTTTCAAGAAATAAAAGCATTATAAACAAAATAAAATCATTCTATATACATTTATAACACCAACAGCCATGGTATAAAGACACAATATACATCTGAATGAAATACATGAACATTTGAAACACATGCAACATAAATAAAATTAACGATAAAACAAATGATTATTTTTGATGAAACTCGCAATAAATTTTGTGTATCATTTTTTTAAAAAATATTAGTAACTTTGGATTAAAATGATAGCACCTAATAAAATGTTAAAATCCTATTTTCTAGAAAACAGTGCATCAATACAATTTATGAGAGATATAGTCCAACTACAAAAGTTGCACACCATTTAACTAGACGTATAAGTTGTTCAATAAACGCTATTGTTGCACAGATGAATGTAAATAAACACTTTGATGACGCATCACATCACAATTCTATGTTCATGATATGAAAAAAGACATACAAGCCCACACTGACAAATAGAGTCACAAGCACAATGATTAATTTTGTGTAATGTTACAGCATACTCAGAATATAATGCTTTCAAGTATAAAACTGTTTAGGAACAAATCAATGATGACTAACCATGGAGAACATTACCTCAAACGATATTAAAATAAATCCTCATTTTTAGTGGTTCATAATTTATAAATAAAAACAAAATTAAATAGAAAATAAGTTTTTTTCTCTAAAAATTTTTTATATTAGTAGATATGAGAATATAAAAAAATATTATTTTATATAAATTAATTAAATTCGAAAAAACGTTTTCTTTTCAAGTTTTTGATTATTAATACCTTAAAGACAAACACATTTACAAAAAAAATCAAGTGTGTTTGCGGGGGAATGGTTTAATAAAATATTCTCTAGAAAAATTAACAGCACTTTTCATTGGCAATTAAAGAAAGCAAACTAATACGTAGTAAAAAAAAAATTATAACATTGATAAGAAATATTCTAACATGAGAAAATAATAAATTTAATCAAGGAAGGAAAAAAAAAAGAGATAGAAAAGAAGGCTGTAGAAAGAAAGAGAGGAGTTAAATAGAGAGTATATCTCATAGATACTGTTTATAAGTACCTACAATTAATTTTGAAAGTATAAAATTTTAAATAATAAAGAAACTTTAAAATTAAACTAAAATTTTACAACAAAGTAACAGAATTATTACTTTATTAAAATTCTATACTTCCTTTTCAATTTACATATAAAAAAGCACATAGAATTACAAAGGATTCTTTTAACGTAGTATCAATGATATATTTAGTTAACGTGTAATAAATACATTAGCAAAATTAAAATAAATTATAAAAATTTGAAAAACAGATTATAATTTTTCTGTTGAAACACAGATTTAAAAATAAAAAAAAAACTTGGATTGTGGTCAAATCATTGAAAATTACTGCATTATATTAAAATGAGTTTACTGTAACAAAATAAAAGAATCTGCATTGTCTTCTAAAATTATGCTTCAAAATATTGTCTAAAAGTAAGATTTTTAATCTTTTTAAAAAAATTAAACAAAAATCATTCATGAAAAGTAATTAACAGCACTATTATAAAAATGCATTGAAACAGCTTAAAAACTTTTGAAACTTGGACAATTTGCACAAAATTAAACGATAATTATTTTCAAGCATTTATAGAAGTTCAAGTTTTTCATATAAATACATGGTTTAAATATGAAAGTGAGAAAATAATACATAGCAAAAATATATAATAATAAAATTTAAAGAATTTATATTACAGCTTTCCCCAAAATTGCTGCTAAAATAATTTTAAAAAACTATAAATTGTTAAATATAACATAATAAAAGAGAAAATAGAACTATCTGCTCATAATTACATCAAAGAGAATATTTCGTTTTATTTATATAAAATATAAATTATTATTCGTTGTTGAAGCATTCAGTGTAATAAGAATTACAGAAAAGTAATATTACTATCACAGAATGATATTTTAAAGTTCCACTCAAAATATAACTCTGATTTCCACACACAGGTTCATTGAACAAATGTATTTTTATACAAATAATGGAATATAGTATTAAATTATTTTAAATAGCATAATATTTTGAGACATAGAATTAATTAGTAAAAATGTATAGAAGGTAATAAACATGATGGCTATATTTCATAATTTGAAGAGGAAAATGAATATAAAATTTCAGAATAATTAAAAATTATATTAAAATATTTTTCCATTTCTTATACATAGCATATCTATAAAAGAACAAATATCCCACAATAATTATGCAAACAGAGTCGATAACTAACTTCTCATGAAATGTTGATTGCAATGAAATGGAAAAGAAATGTAATATTTACTTTACTTACATCAAATATACACATAAAAACATAGCAGAAACAATTGATCTCAAAAGAACATGCCCAAAGTATTACAATGATATTTTTTTTTCACATTAACTATTGGAATTTTAAAAAATTGTCTTTTAACTCTTAGAAACAATAAGTAATACAAATTTGGTGTGTGGGTCACTGGACATCAAACGGCACTTAAAGGACTTGATGAAAAAGCTAGCTGCCTCTTCACATGTGATATGTGACTTCAAAAACAGAGATGCTAACACAATCTTGGATAGATTAACGATTCACCCAACGTCGCATGGTCTCTTCCCAATCAGTGTTGCAACCATCATCATCGTCGTCTGTTCGCACATAGCTCTCATCATCAGTAGTCAAGGAAGAGTGATGTTGAAATAGATCCAGGTCCTACAAAGAATTGAATACTGGACACGTTCTTGTGGTCGATGCTTTATGAGGAGATCATTAAAGTTTGTGTCTGATGGGGTGCAGGAAATAGTGCAGGACAAAGGAAAAAATAATAAAATTAAAGTGAATTAAAAGGATAAAAACGCAACCAATCAAAACGAGGAAACAAAAACATGAAAAAAATTCAAAACCATGCAAAACATATTTTAGTTTAAGGTAAAAATAGGAAATAAAATAATTAAAAGCCAAAAATACAAAACTGATTGAACTTAAAATCATTCTTAAATAGATTATAATATGCAGTCAGTAACAAAAACAAAAAATCATGCAGTGCAAAGGAAAAGCGAATTTCAAGGTAACACATTCCAAAACTTTAACTTGAAAACTGTAATTTGTGACAAATAAAAAACCCACTTTATTTATAAAATATTTAAAAATATATTTTTAAACACATAACTGTACATAAAAAAATAATAATTCATATATATTTTCACACAGGTAAATGTTTATAAATCTTTAACTGTCTTATATCAATATCTTTTTTAATGAATACATAACTAGGCTAATTCAACTATTCTTTTCCAAAAAAATGATATTCTAAGACAGGCAAGAGTAAATATTCTACAAAAAGTATGCAAATATATCAGCTTGAGATGAAAAATAGAATATTCATATTCTTCACACAATTATTTGCCGATTTGAAGTAATGCAAAATGTTCCTGAAGATGTAATTAGCATAAATGAGATTTTTATTATGTATTCCCACTAAAATTTTAATTGTTGAATAAGGCACTTTTAAAAAATTGATATTACATAATATTTTGTTATAATTATGTGTTCAGCTTTTTTTTTTTATATAAAAACATTTATATTTTCGTTAATCAACAAGAACATTTAGACATAATAGATGCTAATTGTGTATGTAGCATGAATGTGGTCGGAAACATTCATATATTTGAACATGAATTTAATATTTTACAGATTGAAATTTCTGTACTTAAGATTTTGGGCCTTACTGGAACCAAATGTTTGAATAGTTTGGTTATGCATGTATTTAGTCATTAAAAGGCAGACTAATTGATTAATTTACTAAATTAAGAAGGAAAAAATCTTTCAACTCAAAATTCTATAGTTTTTCAAAAAAAAAAATGTAATTCTCTGACATACAATGAAGTTTATATAAAAACAGTATTAAAATAGAAAAATTATATTCATACTTTACCTTAAAATTAAATAAAAACAGTGGTAATCTATCATGAAACATTTTTTTGAATAAAAAGTTTAAAAAATACACTATTTTCTTCAATTACTTAAAATGTTTCCCCCAATTCCTTGTGTTATAGTTTTGAATGGTACTGCTCTCACAGAAAAGTGAAATTCAATACTTACTCTAGGATCATTATCATATAATTCTTGATTATCTTCTTCATGACTTTTACTTCCATCATGGATTGATGAATTATTACGGGCTTGAATTTCTTTCAGAAAATGATTTTCTTGAGCTCTTTGACGCTCTTCTCGCCAAAGAGTAATTCCTCCTTCCAAACTTTCCACAGCACTCTCTTCTTCTGTTTCAAAGTCTATGGAGCAATCATTAATAAATTATCTAGTAATAAGAATAAAAAATAGATCTTTCAGAGTTGAATGTAAAACTTTTAAAGTAAAATTCAGAGAGAAAAAAGTAAAAGTACAATAATGATTGAATTTAAGTATTAAAGTAATTTTTATTTAAAAAATAAAATTAAAAAATCAACCTCTACTACTGCTCAGCACTTTACTATCACAATTTCCATCTTCATCTTCAGAGCCTGTAAAGGGAAAAAAGTAAAAGTTATTTTAAATTAAAAATAAAAATATTATAAACCTTGACGAAAAATGAAAGTCTAACATTCAATGCAAACTAAGACATTA
The DNA here is from genome assembly GCA_019973935.1 of Trichonephila clavipes. Taxonomy (NCBI): domain Eukaryota; kingdom Metazoa; phylum Arthropoda; class Arachnida; order Araneae; family Nephilidae; genus Trichonephila; species Trichonephila clavipes. The sequence goes on along the minus strand of BMAU01019642.1, from coordinate 347,633 downwards.
GTAGGTTCAAGATGTATATATGTATGCAAATATATGTATACAAATATTCACTGACATAAAAAAAAACTTTTCCGCTTCCTTTTAAAATGTTTCATTACATAACACAAAGGTTGATCAATATGATTTAGCACAAAAAATATACATTTTTAAAAGAAAATATTTAATGATAGTACAACTATTGAACAATTAAACTACAAAATCTAGACTAACTTATTTTCAATTCTTAAATAATTGAAACAAAATTCTACCTAATTAAAAAACCTGAAATTTTACATAAAACTTAATGTAACTTTTATATTTATTATTTCAATATTGAAAATATGCTTCTATTCTGCATAAAAAGTTTTTAATGTTATATATATATTTGCAGTACATGATAATTGTTAACAATGAAGAAAATAACTAATCAATATACAGTACAGTATCAATAAATTGAACACTAAAATTTGTTTCATAGATTTCAATTTTCAATCCTTGAAACTTGATATAAGAAACTTGCTAAAAATTGTGATTATTAAGTGTAATGTTTTCAAGTGATAAACTAGGAAATTTCAATAAAATCAATTAAGATTATTTACTACAACCATTTACAACAAAAGTGAAACACATTAACTTAAAATGAGCAAAATAAAACAATTTTTTTTAAAAAATACTTTCTTACAACTATATGTTTTAGATAACTGAACGATTATAATAGTTAAAAAAATATCAAATTAAAAGGAAAAAAAATCTTTCTTCAAATAGTCTCGATTATTTAATGTAATTTATCAAATTGAAAGCAATGAATAATTTCTTTTACAATACCTGAATTTAATTCTCTTACTAGAGAGGACATGGCATTTGTGACAGAATCGGCAGCTACCAACAAATCATTCCTAAGACTCCTGGTACTTCCTGATTGGTCATATGCCATCATGACATTATTGGGTGCTCCAGCAGAACTTTCAGAGGTTGGGGGATTGGTATCAGGAGTTGTTGGAGCACTGCGGGATGAAGATACAGGGTATGGAGTTGACAGAGGAGGAGATTTGGATGTTGCAGAGCGAGGAGAACTATTTGGAGTGGATCGAGGTGATGTCTGATGATTCTGCAATAAAATTTTTAATGAGTTTATCCGTGCATCAAAATTATAAAAAGCAGACATTTATACTCAATAACAACATGAAAAAAAAAATCAAATACGTCATTAATTATGATACTTTATATAATTTTGTCATAATCTTTAGTATAATATGTCATACTTTAAATATGAAGTTTATAAGAATTTTAACTAGATTTAATACAATATTGTATAAATTTACAAATACAATATACTGTTTTCACCTGGTCTAACATTATTACATAATTTTAGAGATATTAAAACCCTATACAAATTCTACAGAACTTCATAAATATAAAAAATAATGCTACAAACTTGTACTTAAAACAGTTGAATTTTAATGCATAAAAAATATTATATATTTTCATTCTTAAACTGACCATCTAGGAATCATACTTAAGTAATGTTATTGATTTAAAATAATTATTCTGCTTATTATTAAAGAAATTCAATAAAAAGTATAAAAAACTAATTGTATTAGGAACAACCAATACTTTTAATTGATTTATTAAATTTGAATGTTTGAAAATAAAGGTTTTCACTAATTTTTAAGTAGCTTAAACAACCAATGAAAAAATATAGCATAAAATCTTAAAGAAATTACAAAACCAATTGAAGAAAAAATATATATAATAATGATATAAAAAAAGATATCACAAACTTAATTGAAGTAAATATATATATAGGAGTAAATTTGAAATATATATTTATTAAACCAATTAAATTCACATAAATACATACAGATAAAACAGGCTTCAAAATAATTTATATCAGAAAAGTATGAAATTGAAAATTAAACTGCTTAATTCCCTTTAAAGTTAAACTTTTTTTAAAAAACTTTTTCAGTTATATCTTGGTGATTGGTTTGATGTATCTGTTTTAGGTAGTCTTAACCTGTTAATGCATACACTGTAATTTCTCTAACTTTTTTTTGAGTTTATTTCTAAGCTGAATTGGCTTGACATAATTTATGGCATTCAAAGATAAAGGTGATTTCATAACACTACAGCTATAAAAACACCAAAACAGAATTATTTAAACAAATTTTAAGTAAATTTTGAAAAAAATATTTGCAAGGAGCAAAGCATCAACATATATAGTTTGAGTTTACCAAATTTGCATGAAAAATGACGAAGGCTGTAGCAGAATTAGCATTACCCAGGGTGTACCAATGAGGAGGACTGCTACACTACACCCCTATAAAGCCACTACTCCTTAAGCCACAATTAAGATCGTATCTGGCTACAATCTATTCCTATCAAAACTTGAGTTTGAGTGAAAACAATTCTTATCAACTCATTTCTTTGCACCGGAAGAGAGGTTGTTCTCCAATGGATCCCATCTCATTGTGATATTCATGGAAATGAACAAGTCAACAAGCTGGCCAAAGGGGCTTCGACGCTGCATCCACCTTGCCATCCGATGCCTCCTCGAAATGCCAAGCGACTTTGCGACAGAAGAGAATTTCCACTCTTACAGACCTGGCTGTTGGCAAATCTTGGTCTCGCCTGCTCAGTGGCCAAAGACGTTCTCAGTTTTCTGCCCTACCTAGAGTGGCATGTTTCAGAGTCATCACCGGACATGATTAGATCTGTTTAAGATTGGTCTGGCTGATTTACCGCATTGCTCTCTCAGTAAATCTGGGCCAATGACTGGGGAGCATCTATCCAATTGCCCCGCTCTACTTCATGTTCTCTCGCAAGACAACTGTGGAGTTCTCCTGGCTAGAGTGAAATCTGCTTTATATTGGACTGCAAGATGCCTTATGTTCGAAAGGACGTTGGCAAGCGTAATTTTTAAAAAAAAGTTTACCAAATTTTATGCACCACATATAAACTTTTTATATTTTTACAGATTTCATGAATGTCCACCTATTTCCAAAGCAATACAATAAAATGTATCAATTTCAGTAATTTTATTCTAACAATTATAGAGAGCTTAAATTTTTCATTACTAAAATTCATATAATTTTGTAAGTACTTCATAATAATAAAACCATGTTTTTTTTTTAAAAAAAAATATTTAAGTTTCAATCAAGATCTCATGAGACTCAATAAAGAATTTCTCACCTTGAGCATTTTCATCAGAGCTTCCAACTGGACCATTAATTCTCTTCGACTCTCCTGGAGGGTAGACAAATGACTTTCTAATTCCTCTTTTCTTTGTCTTAAGGCTCTTAATTCATGCAATAAGGTAGGATTCTGTTCATTTTGCAAAACCGCATCCTCTTGCTCTTGTTGTTTTCTTAATCTTACGATTTCTCTCATAATTTCCCTAAAGCAAAATATGGTACAAAGAATTATGAAGGTTAAATTTAAAAAACTAATGGAAAGACACATAGTTATAAATTGCTATATTTGTTACCTATTTTTTGATTCAAGCTGAGCTATAAGATCTCTTTGTCTAGTAGTATCCATGTTAAGACTCAGATCTGATGGGCTTCTCATCTAAAAATTTAGAGGGAAATTAGAAATAAAATTTCACAAATTAAAAATTCTCTAACACCATAACAAAACAAATAGTTTCAACAATACAGAAAAATGTTCTTCTCAAATTTTATTAAAAAATAAATACATAAATTCAAAATTATTAATTTAAATACAACATATTGTAACAATAATAGTTATAAACTGACAAGTTACCAAAATGTATTATAAACTAATTATTTACCAAAATGTATTATAAACTAATTATATACCTTATAGTAAACTATATCTATTCAATAAGGAAAAAAGAAAGCAGAGTATATTTATATATATATTATATATATACAGAAAAAAAATAAACCAGCAATAAAAATAAAAAAGTTATATATACATTTTTCATTGCTGAAATATAGGATTTTAAGTATCATACACAAATTGAATACATATGTACATGTCACAATTCAAAGATTTAAAAAGTAGCTGATTTTTTTGCTTCAACTCTATCATAAAGATTAAAAAAAATCTAATAATTTATCAAAGAAGAAAAAATAAAAAGAAAGAAAAACTAACATGACTTACTGTACTTCTTGTATCTGCTAACCTGGCAGCATACCTAGCAATTAACCTATGCTCATCATCTCCACGATTTGATTCCATGCTTGATGAAAAAATTATGAAAATACAAATGAGTATTTTAATTGTTTCAAGTAATATAAATACAAATTGGTAGCAAAAAAGTATCTAAAAGTTTTGCATTTTCCTTCAAAGAATTACTAACACAGATTGAAAAAAGTTCCAGCAATACTTTACAGACAATATTTACAAATTTAAAATTCTTTTATTCCCCAAATTAATATTTTTTATTCCTTTCAAAGACAATTTCACAATTTGTATTTATTACATAATATTTCAATAATTGCAAAACAATTTGACTAACATTAATAAATAATATAAATGTAAAACATAAAACTTTTGAAATTCTATTATCTTCTTTTTCATTTTAAAATTAAAACAACTATATAGTATATAGTAAAATCACCCATCCCGTATAGTGGTTAGCGATGCTGACTGCTGTGCCGTTGGGCATGGATTCAAATCCCGGAGAAGACATGGATGTTTGTAAATGTATAGTGCCTTCGCAGCATGGGATACTTTAAATAGCCGTTGAGCCACAATTCCTCTAGTGAGGTTGGTGGAAGGCCCCTGACCATCTCCAAGGGGTTCTCCCTCAAAATTGAGGTGAAACCGAGCTAAAGCAATCTGTCCCCTGTATGGTGCTCAAAGCTATGGCTAACAACAGGCCCATAGCCATAGCCCTTTGCCATGATGAATTTCGTGGGCCTTGATCTGGCCTTTGCCAATCAGGTGGCATTAGTAACAACAACAAACTATATAGTACAACAATAATCATTTGTGACTGAACAAAATTGTACCTAAACTGTAAAATTATTATACTATAAAATATTAAAGCAACTAACAGTAAAAGAGTAAGAAAATTTTGTATAACTATGAATTACCTTCTCGTTGTTGATCTACCATCTAATGAAGACATATCAAATGAATTATTAGCTACATCATGAAAACCATTGTGACTGGGAATAGGAGAAGGAGGCCTAGAGAAAAATTAAAAATTTCAAAATGTTTTTAACATTTTAGTAAAAAAATTGCTGTTATTTTTATACAGCAATATTCAACCAAAAAAGAAAAAATTGCATTAGTACAGTAAAATTATATAAAATACATTAGTTTAAAGGTCAATATTTCAAAGAGACATTTTATAATTGTATTCTCCAGTACTTGAATAGCATAAGATTACATTTTTTCACCAAATAAATATATAAGTACTATGTTTTCTTAAAAATAAGATCTAATTGAAAATTAAGCTCCCCAGCATGGTTTTTCTAAAAACTCAATATGTCCTATCTTCCAGAAAATACCTTTACTAAGACTGCCAACCAAATGGATTCCAGACAATGCCAAATGACCAATTGAAATTCAGACATAACACAAGGAACACTTGATAAATAACAGATTTTGATGTGACTGATTAGAAGCCTTGGTATTCAATATATCATGATGTTACGGACAATTAGCATTTGATTGAATAACAAATTCAAAGACTCACTCCAGGATAAGATGAGTGCAAATGGAGTTTTTTTTTTGTCGAATATAGGAAAACAATTATGAAGGACTCAAAGGATAAAAATCTTACAATTTTCTGTGAAGAGAACTCGGATATTTAAACAGCTCAAAAATGAAGAGTATGTTAGTTTTCCCCAACTGGTAATTAAGGGAAATACCAAAAGGCCTAAGTGTGGATCATGTCTCAGCAATCACTATTTCCTGAATTGGAAAATGTAATCTGTAACAAGGCTGCTGAAACCAAAGAGCAAAATGTTTGGTTGTTTTGCAGTGTTAAACTTCAAACTTTGTAATGAAATCACAGTAAGATTAATCATCAGAAAATTTGAAATATCACAACACTGAATGGATAGCTGCCATGTCAGAAAAAGATGATATGACAGCATTTAATTACTAAATTTTTATGCATTAATACGAAAATAAATGTGAGGCTTGTGTATAAATAAAATGTAAATTCATGACTACGAAAAATAAGACATATCCAGAAAATAAACCCTAATGCATCTCTTACAAGGAAAAATAATATTAAAGAGGCTTAATTTCAGAATAAGTATATATATATGTCATTTTAATATTTGACAAAAATTAATAAGCCATTAATCATCAAAAGAGTTAATAAAAATAAATATATTAATTGAAAAGCTGTTAATTATACAGCAGAGTCTCAAAAACTTATTCTAACATGGACCAAAGAGTGGCCAAGTTTGTGAAAATGCTGGGTTATTAAGATTGGGATTAAAAAATAATAAGTACAAGTGTTTCATGAGAAAATATTGTACATCACTTATGTATATTACTTGAGAGTACAAAAGAAAACTAACTGTCTAAGTATTGTTAAATAAAGGAAAAGTACATACTTTATGAAAGCATAGAGCATTTACTGCATGAAAATGAAAAATAATGAATATTTAGCATACAGTAATTTCCCTGTGATTAGATACACTTAAAAAATACTTTATTAAGGTATAAACCTGTCTATAAGAAAAATTAAGTAGCCCACTTTGCAAAAATTGTCTAGTAAGAGTTCTTTTGGGCCGAGTCATATGGATTGTTGTGTTATCAAGTGCCAAATTCTTGGGACTCTACTGTATTATTTATACCATCATTTAATGGATTAGATAAGTAGATAAATAATGAGTAATTGTTTTCCTTTGTAAATTATTATTTTATGTTTGAAAGAGCAACAGCAAAATGTTATTTGAAACGTTAAAGACAAATTTTCTATAATTAGAGTGCAGGAAAATTTTGATGTAAATAAATATATTTTAGTCCAGTTAAAACTATCTAAAACAGTTTGTAAGCATAATGTTGCAGACATTATTAAAATATTAAATTATATGCTATTTATAAGCAATAGAATAATTTACAAAAAAAAAAAAAAAAAAAAAAGGAAATTTACTACTTACATACATATAATTATTTTTTTGATTAAATACTTGAAATTAAATGTAATTTATACCAATGAAATATCATGTTTTCCACAAAACTTATTATATATTGAATTCTAAATCTGTCAAAATTACTTGAATTAGAAAGCCCATTTAAAAAATGTATGTTTTTATCTGTAATATAATACTAAACATTTCAAATATGCAAGTAAAATTGTATAGCATTTACTAATATATAACATGAATGCATAATTGTACCTACACAATATGCTGTAAATTTAAAGTCTTTTCTGGTTCTTCAGGAAACCTAGGAATTGAGGTGGTCTGCTTTTCTGGTACACATCGGAAAGACTTTTTCAGAGAATGGCCTAATTGTTTACTAGGTGATTTCTACAATATAACCAAGTTTTAAAATTAATAACAATTATTTTAAATATTGATAATAATTTTATAATTGATCATATAAACAACAATATATGCTATAGATGAGAAAACTTGCATAGTATGTGTATTCTTTCATATCATGTTGACTAGTATGATTTCCAGAAACTCTTCCTCTCCAAAAACAATCTTGGCACAATTGATAGTTATAACATTTTTGGCATCGGTATCTAAACCCCAAGAATGCTTCTCGGTTGCAACCATCACATTGAACTGGATGTAAAACTATACAGCAACAAGGAGAAAAAGAAGAAATAAGAAAAACTTATAGAAGTAAAATTAATACTTTGTGTTTTCATGTTACAAAATACATTATATTCTGCAATTACTAATATCAATCAGTATAATGTGAAAGGAATTGAGAAGGATTGCATTAATTCTATACAAGAAAAAAAAACCAATAAATCTTCAAGAATGATACAAATATAAATTTTTAAAAATGTATTAATCAATATGGGAAAAAGTATGAAGATATGGATTTAATTGAAGGCAATAATTTCACTGATTTGAAGATAATAGCATTATCAACATTTTATAAATGGTGATAATATATTAAAAAACTAAAACATAATCAACCTGATATATCAGAAGCCTTCATTATTTTAATAAACATAGACTATACATTTATCCATATTTTTAATTTTATTTTAGAAACTGATTTAAAATTTATCATCTATAAAATCTGTGTTACATCTCGCTCATCTACAAATAATATGATTCATACATTTATTTATTTTAAAAGAAAGTGGAAAACAAACAACATCATATAAATATTTGTAACATAGCTTTATGTAATTCAAAATTTACAAATTCAATAAACAAATTGAATTTCTGTGATTTTCTTCTCATTATAATGTATTTATTAATCTGAAACAAAGAAATTTGAATGAGAACACATGAGCTATTTAAAATGAATTCTGACTGAATACACATAATTTTATATTCCATCATCAATGTGAAGTCCAAGAATTTGAGAGACATTTGAGAGAATTTTATATTAAAAAAATGCTTTTTTTCACTCAATAAATTTTTTATACAAAAATTACATACATTGCACAATCCAAAGGAATAAAAAACCCCCCAAAGAATCGATCAGCTATACTAGTTAAATGTGTTACACACTGTAATAACAATTAAAAACATTAAATAAACAAGTCAAAACTTACCATTTTCTACACTTGCCAATCTATGTAACAATGGTAACCAAACTAAACAAGGAGGGGCAGGATCGGACATGATGATATCCAAAAAATCATTTACAGTCACTTTACTTTGCTGAAATAAAACATTATATTACCATCAAGACTTCATTTGATTAGAAAATAAACCATAACAAAGCATAAAATAACACATGATCAACATTTTGAGAGATTCTTTACAGAATGCAGGGACAACATTACAAGAAAATTCTCGAGGCAATACATAATTAACATTTTAAATTTTATAAAACATTGTATGATATACAAATACTTTTAAAATAATTTAAGGAAAATTACCCAGAGAAAGCTCTACTATTGTATCGCGACATGCTTTATAAAAACTCATATACTAAAGTAAATTTAATGGCATGCATACAGTTACATACAAGAAAAAAATGATTTTATAATGAAGTGGCTTTTATAAAAAATGCAGTAAAAAATTTTATATTATACTTAGAAGAAAAAAATTACACACAGAGAAGTTAGTGACAAAGCTGATATCAAAACTAGAGAACCAACTGATAATCGTAGAGTACATGAATGCTTTACAATTTTTTAAAGCTTTTTTACTGTGCAAACTTTGAAAGCTTTATTGATGATAGAATATACCCATGAGCATTCCATCAACTTTTGAGCAGGTTTTACTTGATTTCTTTTTTGCAATGTGCTTTGGAGTTTTCACATGATGGATAATATATTGGCCACCAAGAAAAATGCATTTATCAATACAAAATACATCGCTAAATGCATATTTACCACCCTTTAGAAAGCAGTAACACAATAGAATTCCTTTTTACAACATTTTTTTATATATTTGGAAGAATATCTTGCCTTTGTTAGACAACATGTTAAGCAAAAACAAATTTTTAGCCATATGAAGCATAAAGATTACAAACATGTATAAAACATAAAATGAGTTAGAGTTCTAGAAAGTTGCTACAGTTGAAAAAAAAAGCTTCCCTTTATAAAATTGCTCCTATGAATCAGTAAGGAACAAATAGACAATTAAAAACGATATGCAGGAGGAAACACAAGTTTCCTCTACTTATTTTCTGATCACTGTGAACATAAAACAATAAGAATCCATAGGGGAGAAAATAGGTAATGGAAATTTTATGAAAATGTTTAAAAATGGACGATCTATGAGTAAAAGCATAACCAAAGGCTGAAAAGCATAAGTTTTATGAGCAATGCTTAAAATGTGGCAGGTATGCATAGATGATTTATTACTATCAGTTATTAATCAGTAATAAAATGATTGATTAAACATTCAGATGTAATGATTTTAGTACAGAGTTAAGCAGAAAAAAAATGTTCACAAAAGTGTCAAGTTGAAAAACATTCTTTGTATATAACTTTGAGAGCTGTCTGATTTTAATCTATTCTTACTCCCAATAAGGGATAAAAGTAAATCAGGCAAAGAAAAAAGTTATATTTTTACTTCAATTTAATTTATTTAACAGATAAAATTAATGATATGAACACATACAATCAATCACTTCATATTCCCATAATGAGTTATAAAGTTAAAATTCATGAAGATTCTGTAATGAAAATATAATTAAAATGTACAAAAATCACCGAACAAAATTATCAAAAGATAGTATGAGCAACAACATAACTATCAGCAAAAAATGATACAAAAGGCTACTTCAAAGATGAATTATGTTGATTATGATATTAAAAACATACAGAAATTAACAAATTTATGTTAAAATGATTGAAGTTACACAATAAATTTTTTAAATGTCTGACATTATGGCTACTATAGGAAAATGAAGAGGAAAAACAGTATATAAAATTCTCCTTAAAAGAAATATCTAGCTCATTATTGCATTCATGCATCATTTTGATGATGAAGAGATAGGCAGTAACACAGAAAATTAGAACTCGGATAACTATATAATAATCACTTGTAATTTTAGAATTACATTAAAAGACACAATATAATTTAATATCTAACATAGATAATTATTAGTAAAAATTTTAAGTGCAGTATATTTTTGGAATATCTTAATTTAGCACATATTATAATTTTAAAAACAAAATAGTGCATTAATATGCATATTTGTGAACACTAACAACATGAATATGTATTTCTATTTTAGAAAAATATATGGACAAATATCAAAACCACTTATCCATAATATAAATATCATATTCATTAAATAAATGCTATTATTTATTTGATACTTGCTTCTGGTTAATCATTCTTCCAAACATCTGAAATAAGAATATTATTAAGAACACTGACTGGAGAAAGTTAACATTTTGGCACTTTGATTATTGAGTTACACATTTCAATCATACATCAAAAAAGAATCATAAAAACAATCAAATACAAGTACCCCATCAATAATCATTGAAGGAAGATTATCACGATAACCAAAAGTTGGAGACTCATGAACAGAACATGGAACTTGTAAAATTTCTCTCAAAAAATCAGCAAATTTAATTTGAACTAACAAGCCATTATTGTCACAGATAAGAGAAAATGCATCTGAAAAGAAAAATAATGATTTTTAACAAATATTAAGTAAATAATAAGTATAAACAATTTTTCAAATATATTCAGAATAAAAAAGGTTGAGATATTAAAAAAAATGTCAGAATATATTAAAATATATCACACACACATACAATTGCAACAATATTCAACAAATGACATGCAAATATTAAAAAAATATTTTTTTATATTTCTAATGGGGCTACTGATTGGTATTTTACCATTGTAGACCTAGTACATTCTCCGGGAGCTGTTATCTCTTTTTAGTGTGGCGCCATATAGGTGGATACCAATTGCTGCAGGTAATTTTGACCACCAGTTTCCTCTCCAGAGGGAGGTACCTGAGCTCTGGCGATGCGAAACCGTACTCAAGGTTTTAATTTTGCCGAGAGCACCCAAGGGATCTTTTAGATGCCGCATAACCATACAATAAGGCTGCTGTCGATTTTCTGCATTGTGAAAATTCACCGACTTGGACTAGTGTTGAAACCGCAACCTTTAGTGTACAAGGCCAGCAACAAACCAACTACATCACTCAGCCAGCTATTAAAAATATACATGCAAAATTATATTATACAGCTAATAATACTTACATCTAAGCTTATCCATCAATTTCCCAGAACACATAGTAGCTAAGGCAATTTTTATAGAAAACACTCTAACTTTACCAGTTTCTTCCCTAAAAATTAAATAAATTTATATAATGATTTAAATTTAGTTAAAAAGGAAAGAAAATATTCATTATTATGTAAGTTGAAAATATATCAATTAACAATAAGATTATAAACATAAAAAAATGGCTGCAAAACTTATACCTAGCAAACATTTTTTTTAAAATGGCAGAAAAATTCTAATGACAGATTATTTGGAAACAGTTGTAGACAAAATGAAAGACAACAATTTTTTAACAGGAATTTTCCACAAAATTAAACTTCTTACTCTGCAAATTAAAAACAGAACGAAATCAAACAAAATAACACTTGCTTCTTCAGCACAATATACAGCAAGCTACAATGGTTCTCAAATCATTTTAGAATGAATCATGAAATATTCTATCCCCTTGCTTATAAATAATCATACTGATATATATAATACTCCATTTCTGTTACAGTTTCAATCACTCTCACCCTTTCCTTAAAAAATATTATATAATTATTATAGCTTTAAATTTTTCTGACATAATAGATTTTATAATAATTTTTTAAAAACTAAACGCTAGAATTTTATGAGTAAACAACATATATAACACAAAGATTTTTGAACGATAATATGAAAAGACAAATTAAGTACTTGAACTCCTTCTTTCCAAATACTATTTACATATTTAAATACTATTGTAGGACAGAATCAAAGAAAATGTAAGGAAGGAGAAGAGTACATTCAGTACACTCACAAAAATAATAAATAGTATTCAATTTCAAATCATCAAACAAATAACACAGCAAGTAATATTAATTATGAATCATATATATCAACGATTTCCTAACAAAATGTTTGTCAATAAAGGACAGCTATAGAAATCGAAATAAGATATTAAAAAAAATATTTTTGATTGCATTAGATCAAAAAATTGATCTAACAATAACAATAAATTTTATAGAAATATTAAACACTCAACACGTTATTTACCTGTGACTATGTTCGTTCTGAATCATTATTTTTAAAAGCATATAAAATGAATAACTTTTTGGTATTTAGTCTCAGTTGAACTAGAATATATATATAAAGTCGATTTAAGAATATTATTCTGAAAAAATTATTTAAATGCAGTTTTTTTGGCCAAAAATGAAGAATGACATTTTCAAAACATTCTCCTTTTATGTGAAAAATTCTTCTTTTACAATATTTTGCCTACATATAGGTAAGATTCTATTCAAGGGCTGAACTAGGATTTTTGAAAAATGCACGTTATTTTCAGAGTTGCGAACAATTGAAATAACAACAGGTGTTTATGTTAAAATTTCTTTATTCTGATTTAACAAAATATGAACAATCCCACTTCTAAATTATTATATATTTCAAAATTCTAGTTCAGTTCTTGTACAGAAGTTCAATACATAGGCAGAATATTATTATTACAGAAACAATTTTCATAAAAGGAGAATGTTTTGAAAAAAAATGTCATTTTTTTTCCTAAATTTTTTGCCAAAAAATTGCATTTAAATATGTTATTATTATTTTTTGTAAAATATATTTAAAACAATTTTTTGTTTTTTCTCATTCAACTGTGACTTAATATAAGAAAAAAGTATCCATTTATACGCATTTCAAAATCACGGTTTTGAATGTAGCCAATCACCTTGAATCGAAATTAGACATGGAAAGAGAGAAAAATATTATAAGTACAGTCAGACCTCTATATAAGGAAGTTGTTAAATCCTGGAAAAAGTTCGTAATATGCAAAATTCGTTATATAGAGTTTACTTTTAATATACTTTAGAAACCACATAAAACAAATTTTAAATTCATAAACACTAGGCATTAAAAAAGTAATTATTCACACCCTCTTTTAAATTAATATATGTTTATTTTATATATCTTACACATCAAAAAAGAAAGAAAGAAAGAAAAACTGCAAAGAAAACAAGAAAAAAGAATGTTGAGAAAAGAGAATGTCACTGTATTTTCAATATTAAGAAAATAATTTTATACTAAAATTAATGAATTTTTAGGACATTGTATAATTTAAAGCATACAAGTAATATTAAACATACATTATTTTATAATTAGAACACGGGACAACTTTACTGAGTCTGAAAGGCGATATCGAAGATGTTTCTAGTGAACTCGGCAATGGGGGTTAAAGGTTGCCCTTCTTGGATGAACCGTCCAGAACTCTATTGCTCTCGGCGAGTTAGGATCTAATAAAACCAGTTCAAGATATATGACACCATAAAATGTGTTAAGGAGAGAATAACTTAAAATTTTTTCAGAAATACTTTTAAAAAAATGGAGAAAAAAAATGAATCACAAAAGAAAAAGTTCGTTATATAGAAAATGCACTTCACTATAGAGAGGTTATTTTACAAAGAAAATCGTGAAATGTTCAAGGTTCCAGGAAAAAGTTCGCTATATAGAAAAATTCGCAATATAGAGGTTCGTTATATAGAGTTTCGACTATATTTATTAGCATATAAAATTTTCTTTAAAGTCACCAATTTGTACATAAATTTAATAGCCTTATGTTCTTTTTACTTTTTCCTTCATCAGTTGTAGGTTGAAACACAAATCTCTTAATTATTTTTTAAGTAGAAACTTAATTATTAATCAAGCGAAGCGCACTTACGGATCATAAGCAGACGTAAGCCAGTTGAGCAATAAGGAAGTACATTGGTCTAAGTCGATCTGTTGTGTTGATGGAAGGCGCTTATTAAGTTGAAAATAAATGGAAGTGACAAGGGTTTCCAAACGAGGAATATTGATTTCCATTCGAGGTTCTAAGGAATTTAAGCCATTTTCTCGAAATGCTTCAATCACATTCCATATATCTACTGAATGTACTGGGGGAAAAAAAAAGAGTAGACACATTTATCAACAGCATTACAACAATACACAGAAATGTAAAAATTCAAATAGCATTGACCAAACAGATTGTGTACGATTAAAAATCTTTGACTGTTACATTTTACAGCAATTGGATTCGAAAATTAAGTTAGGTTTTTTTTTTGTTAGAGTACTTTTGGAGGAGGGGCGAAATTCGCTACGAAAGTAAAATTTTAAATTAAAAAAATAAATAACCTTCTCAAATTCTTATATTATTGATTGCTTTATTTCATGTAAGAATATTATTTCTGCAACAAATTTTCTTCAATAACATGTTAACACATAACCAGTAGCGCACACAAAAAATTTTCAAGGGGGTCAGGGTCGAAAGTCCGACTGTTTGGAATCATGCTCCAATACGCCGCCCAACATATTCTTTTGATTTTATCGATTTTCAGGAACAAAAACAATGCAAAATTAATTATTGAATAAATAATTAACATTAATTAATAAAATTAATCATGAATAACAAATACATATATAATTAAATTTTACGTAATATATACATAAGGTTATAACTAATCGAAAAAAATCAAGGGCTATGGGGGGGTCTGGACCCCTAGAACACCCCTTGAAAGCGCCACTATACATAACTAAACAAGTTTGATTCTAATTTTCTTTGAGATTACTATTAAGCTATATATAAGTTTCAAAAAAAAATTACAGAATTTTTTCCCAATCTAAATCTATATTATATTCAAAGCCGTTTCATTTAATTACTAAGTTAATGTTCAAGAGTTCCTAAGATAAAGAATCTGTTAATAACTTTTACGAAATGAATATAAAAAGCTCTAAATGTCCCTAAATATTTGAAAATAATGGGGGCGCATGAACAACAGCATGGACCTGTTAAAGTCATATACTTTCCGTTGTATTTTAACAATATTTATTAATTTGAGGTGAATTATAATAAAAGTAATCCAGAAGAATAGTGAAGCCCAGTGGCTGATTGGCTAGTGCACCGCGCTTCCACACCACAGGTCCGAGGTTCAAACCCCGGGCTGGGCAAGGTTGACTCAACCTTTCATCCCTTCAGTGGGTCGATAAAATGAGTACTAAGCATGCTTGGGAACTTAACACTGGGGGTTTCAAGTCAGACTGACCTCCTGACCGGAACATCTGCTCATGCACCTCAGGGTCCAAGGTCGCGTATACTGAGTTGGGCCACTGAGTTAAGTTAAGAAGAAATGTATCCGTTGGTATAGCTTGCTCTATACATCGGCTTTGCATTGGTAATAATCGCATGGAATTTTTTAAAAAACATACAAAAATTGTGTAAATTAGCATTGGAAACTTAATTATTTGTGCATGCCAATAAGTTTTCTTCCACTTTTTCTTGCATATTTTATTTTTTAAAAATTAATACTGCACTTTGAATTTGTACAACAGCTATTAGCAGACAAAGTGATAATTTTGAACCATTGTCAAGTGACGACGATTACTGCACTTTCCCAACTTCTACATCATGTCAACGTGAGGACTTTGAGGTCCGACAGATTCGATGTGCATCAATTTCCCTACATGGCAGGTCTTTAGCGGCATCATGACCAGAAATGAAGATTATCAAAATTGGACAATGCCTGCTACGAGCTCGCAGCAATAACTACCTATCTAACGCAGCCACTCACTTATTATTATTATTTCTTATTTAGTGAATTGATTTTATTTTACATTGCACTCTGAAGCAACACGAGAGATATTGGTGACAGACCTTGGGTGGCCGCGGTAGCCGAGTGGTATAGGTATCGGATCGTGGCTTGCCTGGTCACGAGTTCGATCCCAGTACCACTAAAGACCCGCCGTGTAGGGCAGCGATGCACGTTAAATCTGTCGAGGTCTGAAACGACAACCCTTGGTGAGAGATGTTGGTAGTTAGGAGAGTGCCAGATCTCGTAATTGTCGTCCACGTCACTTGACCATGGTTCAAAATTACGTGGTCCGTCGCCAAAAGCCCTCGTGTAGCTGAACAGTGCGACGTTAATATTAAATCAATCAATCAATCAGACAGACCTTGTAATTTTGAGCCACGGTCAAGTGAGGAGGACAACACCTTAAGTAACACGAGAGATATTGGTGACAGATCTCGTAATTCTGAACCACGGTTAAGTGAGGAGGCAACACCTGAAGCAGAACGAGAGGTATTGGTGACAGACCTTGTAATTCTGAACCACGGTCAAGTGAGGAGGACAACACCTTAAGTAACACGAGAGATATTGGTGACAGATCTCGTAATTCTGAACCACGGTCAAGTGAGGAGGACAACACCTGAAGTAACACGAGAGATATTGGTGACAGACCTTGTAATTCTGAACCACGGTCAAGTGAGGAGGACAACACCTGAAGCAGAACGAGAGATATTGGTGACAGACCTTGTAATTCTGAACCACGGTCAAGTGAGGAGGACAACACCTGAAGCAGAACGAGAGATATTAGTGACAGACCTTGTAATTCTGAACCACGGTCAAGTGAGGAGGCAACACCTGAAGCAGAACGAGAGATATTGGTGACAGACCTTGTAATTCTGAACCACGGTCAAGTGAGGAGGACAACACCTTAAGTAACACGAGAGATATTGGTGACAGATCTCGTAATTCTGAACCACGGCCAAGTGAGGGGACAACACCTGAAGCAGAACGAGAGATATTGGTGACAGACCTCTTAATTTTGAACCACGGTCAAGTGAGGAGGACAACACCTTAAGTAACACGAGAGATATTGGTGACAGACCTTGTGTGTGTGTGATTCTGAACCACGGTTAAGTGAGGAGGACAACACTTGAGAGCTGGCACCCGTTTTCCAAACCTTCCCACCACGACAGATCAGAATTAGCGTGCATCAGCCCCTTTACATGGCGGATCTTCAGTGCTACTAGGACTTAAATCCACGCCTGGACAACGTCGGACACGAGATCGTGATCATGACTTATTTATTTTTTGAACTGCCCTATGTAATAGAATTAAGGTTTCAAGGTCAAATTTACTTTTAGTATGAATAAATAAAAGCTTTCTCTTAAATTTAATACTTGTTAATTTTAAGGAGAGAAGATATATTTTCTGAGACCTCTTACTCTTATAGTTTGCTCAGAAAAAAAGTTGCATATAACTTTGATTAAGTGCCTCATTTTAAACTTGATGTTTTAAAATTTAAAAAAAAAGGTAGGAGTGTGGCTTACATTACCTGAATTTTACGGTATGCTACTCGATAAAATAGAAAATACAATTATATTCTATAAAAATAATAAAAAATGAAAAGTCACAATATTAGCATTTCGTTTATATTAACCAAATCTAAATCAATTGATGAAGAAATAAAACCCAAAATTCAACTTACAGCTAATTCTTTTTTGTATGAACCTGAGTTTACATGCTGTTCGATAAGAGGAAAATTTCATCACATCAAAGTTTTGAGCCTCTGAAATTGAAGAAAGTCCAAATAAATAAAAAAAATTTTTAAACTTTATCATTTCTTTTCCGATGAATGAATTTATTAAAGAACTTACTAAGTTCAGCCATAAGATGGCAATAATCTGCACTTGGTCCCTGAGATACAGAGCCATAGCTCATGTTGTCAATGAACTGAGCAGAGTCCATATGCAACAAAACAACTAGAGGAAAAAAGATAAAATGTGAATTACTTCATAAACACAACATAAAAACCAGTGGCGTAACGGAGAATATTAGCCCCCACGTGCAAAATTAGGTGATGGGCCCTAAGCCGGATCTTACAAAGGGTAAATACTATGTGTCAGTCCGGCTTTGGGCGCCGTAAAACCCTAAGAACTACGCGATGCGGGGGTGTACGTTACGCCACTGATAAAAACAAAGCTTAAGTTAAAATATAGAAATCTGTTAATGTATCTATTCAAGTATCAGGTTGGAAAAAAAATTAATAGGACTAATCAAGGACAGAGTATTTACGGGACATATAATGACTGTGGTATTCGCCAATGCATATAATATATATATATAACAATTAAGAACATTAATTAATTAAAAAGGATTTTAATGCGAGTCATTCAGAAAAACAGTTCAGTAGATTTTGTGTGCCAGCTTACTTCTAATTCTATTCTACCGTGCTGATGCCAATAATTACGCGTACCTTTAATTAGCAGAAGTTATGCAACTTGATTTTACTCGAACTGTTATTGTCGATGCGCCACTCATCAAAAATATCAACTTTTCTGGAGTCGTACAGTAAATTATACAAAGGGCTGCCATTCTTAAGTCACTCGCTTTCCATACATATCACGCCAGAGGACCTAACAGTGTAGGCCAGTGGTATGCAAACTTTTGGAAAGAAGAGCCAAGTTGCAGGGAAAACAAGATAACTGAGATGTTAAAGAGCCACCCTTTGTAATATAGAGATACTTATTTTATTAATTTGGCACAAATTCAATCAAAAATGATAATAATCGTGCCTTTAAATAAACCCAGCTATTTGTTTGATTCATTTATGATTACCCTAAAATTATATAAAGAACTATTGGCAACACATTTCGCATTATTGAATCTCGGAGATTGATTGATTGAATATTAACGTCGCACTGTTCAGCTACACGAGGGCTTTTGGCGACGGACCACGTAATTTTGAACCATGGTCAAGTGACGTGGACGACACCTGAGCTGGCACCCCCTCTCCTAACTACCACACCACACCAACGGGAGGACGTTTCAGCTCTCGACAGATTTAACGTGCATCGCTGCCCTACACGGCGGGTCTTTAGTGGTACAGGATTCGAACCCGTGACAAAGCAAGCCACGGTCCGATACCTATACCACTCGGCTACCGCGGCCTTATTGAATCTCGGCCAAGTTGATATCAGAGTACATATCCCATTATCATTATTTCATTTCTCATGAGAATTAAAAAGAATAGTTAAGATTCATTGTTTTACATAGCGTTTAACACTAGAAATTGTTTCCAGTTCGAAATTTTCAGACTAAAAAAAATAATTATGTCTCTAGCTAACTCAGACTTTATGAACTAAAAATTCTAACCTTGAGAGTCGGAGACCTTACACCAAAGATGAATCAACGAATTAATATTTCTTATATTTAGAACAGTATTATTTTCAAGATAAGAAAAAAAAGGGGGGGGGGGGAAAAAACAAACACTGTAATACTTTACTTACAGTAATGAAATAGATCCTACAGGTAAACAAAACCAAATTATAATAAAAAACACTGAAGAAAAATAAATATATATAATGCTGAAAAAGAAATTGAGATTCCTAAAAGACTACTTTTTGGAGGAAAAAAAAATTTAAATTATTATTTTTTAAGAAAGAACTATACAAATAGAATTACAGCTATATGAAAAGAAACGCTTTGGAATTTAAGATGTCAGGAATTATAGTGGACTTACTGTATTGTGGCCATCTTTCAAATAACGTTTGCAGCTATAAAACCTTTAATGTCTTTATTTGTCGCATTTTTTTCAGAGTATGGGTTTTGGTAAATTGGAAAGCATGATTTCGGAATATTGTTTTCTTTTTGCCAGTGTAACGGAGAATATTAGGGCTGTCCTGCAAAGTCAGGTTTAGGGCTCCAAGTCGTACTTGGCATCAGTCATTCTTTATGCCCCCCTCGCGATGCGGGGGTGTACATTAAGGACCTCCCTGCAAAGTCAGGTTTGAGGCCCAAAACCCAAATACATACTTGGTGTAAATCAGGCTTTGGGCTCCCTTGAACCCCTGCCCCCCAATACATTATGCCACTATCCTTTATATGTACAAAGAAGTACGTTTAGCGCGAAAACGCTTACGACGAAATATCGGTTAACACGAAATAATACAACGGGTCCCGACCAGTAGCACACACAAAAATTTTCAAGGGGGGTCAGGGTCGAAAGTCCACCATTTTAGTATCATGCTCCAATACGCCGTATAACATATTCTTTTGATTTTGCCGCTTTTCGGTAACAAAAACAATACAAAATTAATTATTGAACAAATAATTAGCATTAACTAATAAAATTAATTATTAATAAAAAATATATAATGAAATTTTACGTAATATATACATAGGATTATAACCAGTCGAAAAAAAAATCAAGGGCTATGGGGGGTGTCCGGACCCCTAGGATACCCGCCCCCCTTGTGTGCGCCACTGGTCCCGACAAACTACTATGCGTTTTCATGCCTTTTTCTCTCTTAACACGAAAAGATTTTACTTCTGGGAATGAACAAAATGCGGAAAACACCAGCCGCGCAAGCAAGATTTAAGAGGTGTTTGAAAAGATAGAGAAGTGATCTCCTATGCTTCGTAAAAAGAAGGCTAACTTGGGTTTGAAATATCCTTGGAATAGCCTACGAAGCAAGTCAATTTTGTTTATCAAAGCTATTTTCACTTTCCACCCTTATAAATGCAACACAAAAACATCTCACCTTTGATTGATTGGTTTTTGGAAAAGCTCAAGGTTGCAATGATAATTGATAGCTGTCCGGCTCATCCCAACGTTGTATAGAAAGTTATAAAGCTTATCTTTTTGTCTTGCAGCCTGTGATCAAGGGATTATACAAAACATGCAATTTTTCTACCGAAAGCAATTGTTTCGAAAATATTTACTCGCAATCGAAGCACGAATGAAGATTTCTCGATCAATTTATTAGATACCCTTGGATGTGTAGTGATATCTACATAAGCCAGTAACTGATTCCGGGCAGGAGTGATCACTTTTGTCAAGTGGTTATATTACTCGCGGCTTCGAATCAATAGGTCACAGGTTCTATCCTCAAGCCGGAAGTGATCTGAACACGCAACCTTCTGATTTTGAGTCAGACTCAATTGACGCAGCAACCAAAGTCGTCAGACCCACTTGACGCAGCGAGCAAAGTCGTCAGACTCACTTGACGCAACACCACCAATTAAGAGCAACAACACACACGCTCGCCATATCAAATATATCTTTCGTTTGCCTATCCATCAATTCGCTGGTTGGGGAGTAGTGTAGAGGTATTTACATAAACCAGTAACAGCCTTTGAACAGGGGTGATCACTTTTGTCTAGCGGTCATGTTACTTGACTTCGAATCCATAGGTCGCGGGTTCTATCCTCCGAAATGCATCCACCACAGATGTTAATAAAATGTACATTAATAAATCTTTTTGTGTGTGTGTGTTGTTGCAATATTCTTTAACTCGAGAAAATATTTCAGCCCACTCAGTTTCGTGTTAAACGATTTTCACATTACATTAAAAAATAAGAGACATTTCTCATGGAATTTCGTCGATTATTCACTGATTTTTAAATTGGATGTGAATAATATACATCAGAGTGATTCTCAAAGTGTAGTATTAAAGGGTTAGCGAAGACAAAAAGAGAAAATACATGGTTAAATCAATCGGAAGCAATACTCAAAAAACCAACATGTGAATACTTTATGAAAATCATATCTTGGAAGTGAGTCAGTGAGTGTTGTCGCTCTCCAAAGCAACAACAGGGCTACTGGCGACGGACCTCACAATTTGGAACCATTGTCAAGTGACTGCGGACGACACCTGAGCTGATACCACAATTTCCTAACATCCGCACCATGCCAACGGGAGGAGACTTTATTCCACAGATTTAGGGTGCATCAACCTTTCCACACAGTAGATCTTCAGTGGCACTAGGCTCAAGTTCGTGACACATCAGCCAGGAGTCCGTGACCATGACCCCAAGGTTGTCGCGGCCACTTTTACCTAAGAAGTATGTTTGATTTTCTTGTCGATTAATAACAACGATAATAATAAGTAAAATGGGTTCAATTCATGACGGTCACATGATAAAGACAAACACGTGTTCTCCTTTGAATTCCAAGCAGACATCAAGATAATTGTACTTGTACTATTTTTAAAACTTGGTTAAAATTTCAAATTTAATAATTGGGTAAAAATGCTCAAATTTTATAACAAATAAATTGCTTTAAAAGATCTTAAAATCGAAAGAAAAATCTTATTTTATACATGTACTTTTAAATACAATGCATTTTGTCTACCTATGTGCATTATGGTTGTTGACAAATTTGTATTTTTGAAGAGAAATTTTCAGAAAAGAGAAAAGTTGGCAACATCGAGGCGCATGAACTGACTAGCTGAAAACACATGATTGCTTTTATCGTGTGTCTATGACGTCACGAGTTTTCGAACTGATTGGCTAAAAACACGTGGTTTTCATTATCATGTGACTATGACATCACATGATCTGAGCCCATTCGGCTCAAAATATAAAAAATTCAAATTCTTTTAAACTTGAAACATGGAACATCCAGTTTTGAAAATAAGTCTTATAAACATGTACTATTTATTTACACTGCGCAAAACAACAGAAATATTTTTAAATATTTATAGAAATAATTAACAATATTTTACACACAACATTTGAAATAGTTTTTTTTTAAACACAACCATCGAGATAATGGAAAAAAGGCGTTTAAAAATAAAATTGCGATAAAGAACTAAGGGAAAAAAAATTTAAGTATTCAGTATTTTTTTTTTTTGACTATCCTATATTCTATTTTTTTTAAAAAAAGATGAACAAAAAACTCAATTACAGAATAAAAATACAACATAATTTTTGAAAGACATCAATTTTGCATCATAATTCGCCAAGATCCAAGCCAAAAAATATAAAGAAATACGTTTCCAACTTCCGTCGCAAACATGAAGAGCTGGTATAATTTATACCCAAGCGGAAATCTGTTGCCTTTCAACGAAGCAATTCAATTAACTTCCACAGCCGATCATAGGCCAAGGTGAAATTCCACCTCGTTCTATTTTAGGGAAGTTAGAAGCACCCTGAAAAAACATCTGCGACAGAGAAAAAAAAGCGTATGCTCAGGTC
Source organism: Trichonephila clavipes (assembly GCA_019973935.1). Lineage (NCBI taxonomy): Eukaryota > Metazoa > Arthropoda > Arachnida > Araneae > Nephilidae > Trichonephila > Trichonephila clavipes. Next base: position 324,067 of record BMAU01019642.1, on the reverse strand, counting down.
TGCACATTTTGACTTCCAGGTAATTTTATTTTTCTCACGTGCACTAGGTACAGTGAAGAATACATATGTTGCCCGAAGTTGATTTGCTTTGATTAATTTGTATCAATGCATGACGGTAAACATCAGATACAGTACAGATTTCATTACAAAAGATTAATTATCAAATAATGGCATGAATAAAATTAGAAATGCTAAAAAAGGTGGTATATTTTGTTCAACAATGTGGTCAGAGTTGATAACAAAAAAAGATTTTCATTTAATATTTTTTTATTTATATGATATGACTATCTTTGCTCCTACAAATTATGGAAAAAATATTCAAAATCTTTCTCCAATGATTCATAATCAATAAAGACACATATAAGGTGATAGTATAAATCCTGAGAGCAGTACGACAAAATGCCCGGCATTGAGTCAGCGAATGAATACTAACGTCGCACTTTTCAGCTACTCGAAGGCCTTTGGCGACGGACCTCTAAATTTTGAGCCATGGTCAAGTGACCTGAGCTGGCACCCCCTCTCCTAACTACCACACCACACCAAAAGGAGGATATTTAAGTATCGACATATTTAACGTGTATCGGCTCCTCTGCACGGTGGGTCTTCAGCGGTACGAAGCTCAAACTCATGACACGCCAGCTACGAGTCCATAACCTTGACCACTAGGCTACCGCGGCTACAAAAAACCCCGTAGAGCTTTAGAGTGACTCTTGGGACTAGGATGATTAATATTACGTCACAATAAAAACAACAAGAAGGTTGTTGGCACTAAACTGAACCACATAATTTTAAATCATGGTCAAGTGATGAAGACTACTCTCCTAGCTCCCACTGCACGCCAACATGAGGGCATAGAATCCCGACCAGTTAGCAAACATCAGCCCCATCATACGAGGATGAGTGAGTTAGTGGGAAAATATTTATTAATCGTGTTATAATTATGTCTCATTACTATTATTTAATTAATAGTATAATTAATTAAATAATTATGTTAATTATTCTAAGGCAACAACAAAGCTATTGGTAATGCAACTTGTAATTTTGAATCGCGGTTAAGTGACGTGGGCGGCACCTAAGCTTGCATCTAACTCTCCTAACATCCCCACCACGCCAACGGGAGGACATTGAGACAGATTTAAGTGCATCTGCCTCTCTACACGGCGGGTCTTCAGTGACACTAGGGCTCTAACTCGTAATGAAAACCGCTAGACTAATGCGGCCTATTGAAAAGTATTCAGGAGCATCTTTCCTAAAAAATACGGCATACGTATCATGTGTAACGTTTTCCCGAATCGCAGCTACAATATCAGATTTCCTATGCAAATAGCATGCCACCGTTCATATCTACACGTGTACCCTTAAAATATTGCGGGGTCCTTTCATCTGACATTGCGGCGACAACCAATGGCCGTGAGAAAACCAACGGCTGGATGCCACCTGCGAGCCGGACCTCAAGTGAAATTCGAGGTGTAAGAAGGGACGCCCTTACCCCAAGAGAGTGGAGAAAGTGTGTGTGAAAAACTCGACAAGAGCCCGAGGTGTGTTTTGCCTCATCCATCACAAATAACATATTATGTAGTATTGAAAAATACCCAATAGCTTGAATAACTTGTATCTAAATGTAAATAGGTTAATTAATAACTGCAGACGCGTAATAAATGGACAATTTCAGAAGTTTCACGCTACGCATCAATTTTCTCAAACGTCACAATATGCAGAATTTTCCAGATAAACAAAACGTAAGTTAAAATATATAGATTAATTTGATGTAAGTGCAATTAAGCTATCATAAAATTTAAAAACACTTCCCTATATAAACTTTGTTTCGAAAATCTCTTAAACCTGTGGACTTCAAATGTAGCACCGTATTCGACAAAATGTTACAGAACTTTTTCTGTGGGTCGAATAAATTACCATACAGCAATAAAAACATAATAAAATTTCGGTAACTTCAATCAAGTTCTAAGACTTCATTCCATAGCTAATTAGGACACGACGGGACGTTCATTCAATAAAGGAACAGAAAAATTTTATTAGAGCCATAAAAACACTAATTACAATAGGAAATTACTGCAAGCTTTGACTAGAACCTAATTATTACAGATTTTATTCTTCTTTAATGTTATGAACGAACCAGAAAAAGAGTTTATGAAGTCATTAATCCTATATATATATATTTTTTACCAGCACGTAATTATGTGTAAACTCATCCAGAATTAAGTTAAATCACATTAAATATTTGCACACTTTAAAAATGGATACGATTAATTAAGGACATGCCAAACGTTTCATGCTTTTAACTAAGTTGAAAAATCAAAAGTATTTTAGAAAAAATCAAGGCGACGAAAAAGAAAAAAAAATATAGAATCAAAGAAAGAGTAAAATACCGGAAAATCTGAGATGGAAAAACTCAATCCTTTTCGGATTCTAAAAGATTAGATTATGGGGGGGCGTTGAAAATACATATTTTTTCTAAGAACAAAGTTTATTAAATAACAGTAGCAGTCGTGGGACTGCCGATAGAAGTGAAAATGGAACTATTAAGTTGAGAGTAATTAAAACTATATGCAAAAATTATATGAAATTTTTTATGTTTTATTTATTAGTTACATATGATGGGTTAAACAAATCATGAACAAAATATAAATACAAGTGGTTGAAAAAATAATTAATATACAATTATCTTAATTATACATAGTATTTATATTTACACGAATTTCAATGAATTCAAGTTTGAACATTATTTTCATTATTTACATCATTGTCATCATTAATTTCGACAATACTTAGATTATCTGTTCGTTCAATCATTTCATTGTATTCTAAAAAAGATACAATAGGTTTATGGTAACTGAAATAAGAAATAAAAATGTTTGATTGAAATTTATCTAAATATCGTATAAAAACAGCATCGATAGTCGTTTTATACTTTGTTGTACTGACTTTTCGATCATTAGACATAGTCAAACCTAATGTTTCATTCAAAAATTCAATTAATGATAAATTTTTGTCATCTGCGAAGTTAATATTAAAGTCTCCGCTTAATATCATAGGTATGTCGTCAAATTTTTCGCCAAATCTTTTTCGAGTAATTCAGAACCTTCTTTTGTGTAAATCATTAAATATTCGAATAAAAATTGTTCTATCTGTTGACATCTTCAAGTTTTTTTTTTTTTTTCTCGTGGGATTAAGGATCTAAACAAGTATAAAAAATAGAAATTTAGAGATTTTAATTATGTTACAATATTTTTCTAATAGTGAAATTAAATTTTCTAAGTTCATAAATAATTATTTGGCAAAAAAATAACAAAGCACGTATTTTATATCTAACAAATTACACAAACAAACAATAACTTCGTAAAATTGAATTTTACAATAAATGAACATATTTCATAAAATCTAAAATTATTATAAAAATTTTTTAATTTTCCAATTTTAAAATCCACGAAAAATATTATCAAATAACTAGAAATCTATTTTACCACGCTAGTAAAGATAAATCTTATACCGTAATAATACTCATTTCATGATGAAGAGGTTAAATATTAAAAACATAATTAAAATGAATAATGCTAAATTTTAAATACAAATATTCGTACAAATATTAAAAATGTTTAAAAATATATTCGTTGTTTTCATTATTCATTTATCTGTATAAAAATATTAATATGTTTCATACTCACTTTTATACTGAAGTCAATGAATTTAAATTCAATAAATAAACAGTCATCCTTCAATTAAATAATTACAATAATAGTCAAATTAAAAATTCACTTAAATAAACAAAATCCAGTACACACAAGTTGAACTTCCCACGTGGTCAATTTAACTTTACTTATGTATATAACTACACTCTAATACTTAATGTACAACGCGTCACATTTACAATTACAGATGTACTGCTACTATAACGTATTGGTGACGTGACTCACAAAATTATACTTATCCAAAAAGCGTCCAACGCGCACATAATACAGTCAGAAATAGTCGATGTATTAGTGTATACGTGTACACAGGCTACTGCGCGTGCGCTAGTCTGGCTCTCCATAGCTATAGATATACTATTATCATTAGCATGTCGGTGACGCGAACCAAGGATTTTACCCTCTACCAAAACGCTCAACGCGCGTAAAGAAGTTTTCACTTCAAAAACATTCTTCAAAAGAAACGCGCATGACATAAAATTACCTAAAACACGAAAGACAGTATAATGCTACTGTAATATTTGAAGGGGTGTAAGGTAAAAATTTCTCAGGACAGTGGGCATTTAATGGTGGCCATACTAAGAATTTATCAACAATTTTTATGAATTTTTAACTAATGAATATGCAAATGAATAGTTAAAACAAAAAATATTTTAAAAGGGTTAAATTCATGTGACGCCATAGTCACATGATAATTGGAATCACGTGTTTCCCGCCAATCAGTTCATGTACTATTCCCAACTTTCTTTTTACATAAATTTTCTATTGTACGGTTCATATTTGTCAACTATAATAAGGCCCATAGGTGAACAAAACAGCACTTGATTTTTAAAGTACACGCATGATATAAGTTTTTTTTTTTAAATTTTGAAACTTTGAAAAAACAATCTTAATATTTTATAATCTTTCATCAGAATATTTTTACTTAATTATCAAATTTGAAATTCTATCTAAATTTTACAGAGGGCTGTTGTCTTCTGTGATTCAAAAGCGGCGATTTTTGCTGTGAACTCAAATTCAAATCCTGCCTCCTCTAACATTCTTGATTGTAAAAAAACTGCTGCAGAGTCTGTCTGAGTACTCTAAGTAAGTCGTCTTGCAGTGTATCCCTGGACACTGCGGTGTAATTAGTAATGAGTTAAAAAGAAAAGCATAAGAAACCAAAAGAAGCAAAGAAGGGAGCTTCCATTCAACAGACAACAAGGAAAGCTGTCCCTATTATCAGTGCCAAGCGTATTATTAAGATGAATGATCTCTCTTCAAATCAACACACAGAGAGAAATTCCAATAAGATCATCTTCATCGAATTCATGTTGCACATGCCCCTTTCTGCACGCTCTGTGATATTTGGGAGGACATGGATACTGACCACATTCTCCACTGCCCAGCACTACAAGACTCCTCTTTGTGCGATCTTTATTGACAAGCTAGGGACTTATTGAGTTCATAGTCCCTGGGTTGTTTTGTCTGTTTTTGTTTTTGCTCCTACCCCTCTTGTGGTGAAGTGGTCTTTTGTAACCCCAGCCATTGGAAATAAAAAAAAATCTAAAGTTTACAGTATAATAATAAGTACAAATCTAATTACAGTTTTGAATGCAATGGAAGACACGCGGTTGCATTTATCACGTGACCGTTATGAATTTAGCCCATTGAATTTAAAACTGACATCAGACTTGTGCATGTTGTTCTACTCGTAACATTTTGATAAAATTTCGAATTTAATAATTGGGTAAAATTTATCAAATAATAACACGTTTTTCAGTACTTTGAAAAGATCTCATATAATACTATAGTATTTTTCAATCAAGTTTATTTTTTTCATCTAAGAACGTTATTGTTGTTGACAAATATATGTCTTTTTTAAAATAAGGCAACAGCGAAGTGCATGAACTGATTGGCTGGAAGCACGTGATTGTATTTATCACGTTACTATGTTACGTGAACTTAGCCCATTGATATATTACTTTGGGAGAAAATTGTTTTCCATATGTGTTAGTAACATAGTAGGTTTTTCAGATCAGTTATCGTCATTATATTAAACGCTATATATTACAATTCTATATACTTTTGTTTAATCAACCATTTCGTTAAAGGTCGTACAGGTTCGTTGTAATGGATTAAAAGGGATGCGTCTCTGTAGTAGATAGTAAATAAAGACAGAAACAACTGGTACGCAGGAACGTTTTAAGGTACGTATCAACCGGTCCGTCTAGCTCTAAGCTCAGTCTCAAAACGAGCATGATTCGAATAGTTTTAATCGTCCGATGTTATTCTCAGACGTATTCTCTGTAAATCTGGAAATTTTGAAATATATGCCAATAGGCAAAAGCGACTGAGTGAGCGATTATTAATGTCGCGCTTTTTAGCTACATGAGAGCTTTTGACCTCGTAATTCTGAACCATGGTCAAGTGACGAGGATGACACCATACCGAAGGGAGGACGTTTGAGTTCTCGACAGATTTAAAGGGCAATGCTCCCCTACAGGCGGGCCTTCAGCGGTACTAGGCTCGAACTCATGACACGCCGGCCACGAGTCTGTTACCTTGACCACTAGGCAAACCGCGGCCACAGGTAACAGTCACAAGATTTCATTATTATGCCATATCTGTCATTAGTGTCAAAGCCATTATACACCATCAATACTCATAAATCGGAAGGCGGCAGCTTGTGTTGTGAGACGAACATTTATTTGCTACGGGTTACCGTATGTACGAGTACTTGACAACATATATATTCTACCTACTTGTTTCGTGCTTTTGCGGCATGGAGGTACTCTAAATAGCCGTCGAGCCGCAAGTCTTCTCGTGAGGTTGGTGGAAAGGCAAAAGAATTGAGAGACCCCTGGGGTGTTCTAACTCAAAATTGGGGAAGAACCGAGCCAAATCGTACTGTCACCTACATGGTGATCTAAGCTACGGCTTATTATAGGCGTACATCTAGCCCTTTGCCACGATGAATTCGTGGGCCTTGATTTGCCAATGTTAGGCAGGCTGCATTAGTAACAACAACCTACTTAAAGGATTCGCAGGTAGGACCTTCTTTTGCAATAGGGGTTCAGGGCCTTGTGACGTTTGAGAAAAATAATGGTAGCGTGATACTTATTAATATAAATATTTGGTTTATTTACGTCACAGGTATTAATTACAGTTTTTTTTATTGAAGTTATTAAAAGGATTGGTTAGTTCGTCAGACTTCTAATTCTGTTGCTTGTGAGGAGGGACATTGCGTCCAATCTGTTCGAAGTTTTCCAACCGACTTCTCTTCTCTGCCCTCTCTAGGGTCTCGGAATGGTAGCGGTCGGCCTTTTTATCCTCGAGTTAAATCCGGCTTGTGGGCGGAGTTGATGTTGCCGGGGCGATGACTAAAGACAAGACCTCGCAATATTCTAAGGGTGCACGTGTACATTAGAAGGCGATTATTGTATACACACAAAAAAAAGCCGGCTTTTCAGCTGTGTAGCGGGGAAACGTCACAGCCTTAAGAAGTCTTAAGGCGTCACTGTCTGTTGTAAGGTGTATTCATTTTCCCAAGATATCAAAATTCTGACTTGAGTTTTCATCTGCCACAATTCTTGTTTTCGTCGGCTTTATTCAAGCAAGAACCATCATTAACCAAGCATACGTTAATTTGCTGGAACGCGTATCTGTAAACTAAACTAAACTCTTAAAGCAAAAGAAGACAAAGAAAGAACGCCAAAGAGAAAAGTTAAAAATAACGAAAGATAGCTAGGGCATCCCAAGGGCGCGTCACTTGTGTTTACCAAAGATAGCAAGCCCCATGGGAGAGAGGAAACATCACTCAAACATTTTGGTATTGGAAATCTAGTACTTATCTGCAGAAAATTCAAGCCTCAGGAAAGACTAATCAAAACACGATTCCATTTTATTATAAAAATATATGTACAAATAATGAGAACTTAATTATAGTTCATACAACTAGGAAGACAATTAATCAATGATACAATTTAATACAATGAAATGATTATCATTACTGTGTAGTGTAACAGAATATTCTACACTTTTTTCAGAATTTCACAATAATTATTATATGAAAATTATCAGAGCTGTTTTTCGAAGAAACTGTTTTGGAATGAAGGAAAAATACATTAATATAAACATGGCAAGAAAGTGACTTTTAAAAATCAATGAAATATTTTTGTAAGATGACGTAATATATGCTGTACAACACAGCTAAAAAGCAAATTGTTCTCTGTCTTTCTTGAAAGAAAATTGCAATTCGGTTTTTAAAAAAAACATTAAACGAGACTACGCAATGTAGAATATTAGGAAAAACTGTAATTCAAAGAACATCGAATATCTCTTGTTTTAGATTATTTCGAATTATTTATAAAAATTGGATCATATTGATTTTCTACTAAAAATCTTATCACGTTTAGTTTTTATGCGAATTATATTGCCAGAAAAAAAAAGATAGCACAGTAATAAACAATATTATTAATAAAGTCAAAAATGTTCACCACAAAATATTTGTCCTATTAAATTATTGCGAATAATAAACTATTTAAAAAGCTAGTTTTATGATATGTATATTATTAAAAGTGACTGAGATAGGGTGGGATAATTCAAAATAAATGTACTATTAACTATTCAGGAATTAAAATGGAAAATGCAAAACTCAAAATTTGAAATTGTAGCCGTTCTTGTCATAATAACTGTATGACAATGCTAAGCAGTAGAAGCGTCCTCTAGCGACTACATATTTTTAGTAGAGGTCAGGTGAGGAGACAACGCAATCTCTATGAAAAACAATCCATGTTTTTGTCCATTATTTTTGTTAACGATGTGTTGTCTTTGTGTGTGTGTGCCCTATCTTAAATTAATAATTCTTCCACTAACAGAGGCTTCATAGAACCCAACCCCGAATTTAACAAATTTAGTTTAATCTTTTAACGTCTAACACGCAGAGGTTCCCACACTTTTTTGTCTCATAGACAGACCCCTTGCCCTGTTTTTCGGTTTGGGGTAACTCCTACTTACCTAATATTGAATTTTTGCAAATTAATCAATTTAAACGTCTTTTTGACAGCTAGTATAGAACTACTCACTTTAAAAGATTTAAATTTCTAACTATAGTGAAGTATAGTGTTTAAAACTTAAAAAAGACACTCATATTAATTTAATGAAATCAAAATTTAATCAATGCATAAAATAACTGACATTAAGTAAATGAGCAACAAACAAATGCTTTTAATAGGATGGATGAATATTCTGGTGCTTCCAAAATTGCTGATATCTGTTTCTAAACTTTACTTTAAGAATTTCGTTAGTGCCTATTTAAATATTCCACTTGCAATCTGGCAAATTTGTTCCCCCCCCCCTTCAATGTGACTATATGAATTCATTGTCTGCTGTGGTATTGCCATAATCAAAGCATTTCCAAACCTTGTTTCAAAATCTGAATAAAGAGCATTGAAATGTTGAATGTAGCTTAAAACGACATTTTTCTGGTAGATTGTCAGTGACAAAATGAGAAACTAGGAAAATTTGGGACGTCCAATATTATACTCCTTACCTTAGTTCCGGCAAGAAACGCTGAAATGATAGCCCTTGTAACTGCAACCCTTAACCTCATTAAATTTAGTAAATAAATCAGTTAAATTAGTAAATCTGGCTTCCACTTGATTAAATTTTCTTTTAAAATTGAAGTTACGATTTGGTTTAATGAGGGCCACTATCGTAGATCCCCCTCATGGACCCCCAAATTATTTTTTCGCTGACGTGGACCCCTTGCAGGTCGTCATAGACCCCTGGGGGTCGATACGGACCATTTTTGGAATCACTGGTCTAACGCCTTATAAAATTAAATAACGAATACAGGCGGTAATTGCAATAAAAGAAATAAATCCTGTAATTCATAGGCATCAGGATGGACTAGATTAAAAAATATGAAATATGAAAAATGTCTCTTAACAAACACGTTAATCTTATTATTTCACGTCTATTGCATCATATGCAAATAAACGTAGACTTTTTTCCTTCATTTTTAAATAAAAAATAACAAAATTAAAAAGAAAATTAATACTATTAAACCATTACTCAAGAGTGACAGATATTAGATTTATATCAATAAAAATTTTAGTCGTGGGCTTTATAAATCCATAACCCAGACACACTTTAACCTTTGTTCCCTCTATACGATAAAAGTAGGTCTAGCTCACAGTTAGATTAGTTTCCAACACTAGAAAAACACGAATAATAAAAACCGGAAAGAAAAATGTCGAAATAGACGTGGGGGCACTGAAGGAGTGAGCCCGCATGTATAGAATCACAGCAAATAGAACGGAGCCAAGTTCCGGTAAATTGAGTTAGTTTATGAACACAATAAAGTCGAAGATGGAGTTGCTATGACGATATACCCAGATCTGCTGGTCGTCTCTCTGTTGACAAAAGGTTTCAAGGCATCCCATCATTCAGAGTTTAAGCTTTGACGACGGGGGATGATAAATATATGGTGAAGTTATTATTATCGATGTTTTGTGTGATATTCTAGCAGGAATATTTGAAAACGACGAGCGAATTGAAAATAGGAAGTGTTAAAGCATTGTAGAATGAGATTTATATGCATCGTAATAATGTATTGTTTTTACAACGTAAGTAATGTTACATACATTATTTAACTCATTATACAATAAATTTAGTAATAAACCAAGCAATAAAAAAACTAAGAATTTATTAACAAAAGGCGAGAGAGTGAGAGTTATATTAACGTCGCAATATAAAGCAATACGAGGGCATTGGCGACGGACTTTGTGATTTTAATCTTCTGTCAAGTGATGAGGACGACACCTCAGTTGGGATCACCCTTCCAACCTACAACTCCACGCCAACGGGAGGACATTGAGCCTCGACATGTATAACGTGCAGCAGCCCCTCTACACTGTGGTCTTCAGTGTAAGCAAGATTCGAATCGGTGACATGCCGGCCACAAATTTGAGACCATAACCTCTAGGCTACCACGGCCACACTCGAAAATGAGTCGAATTATTTTAAATTAAAGGAACACGGTACCCTGTACACAATTCTTTATTAAAACGTATACACCCCACTATTTTTTTTTTGTTCTAGCACGGATATAAAAAAAAAACTGGGGATTCGTGCCCTTTGGATGAGAACGATTTGATCGAATTTATGATAATAAAGAAGTTGATGATAACAAAGTCGAAGAGGTAAAGTTAAGCTATTATCAGCTGAAGTAATTCGCGAAGGCTTGAAATTTGCTACAAGTATGGAGTAACATTTTCTTAATCATGATCCTAACATAGAGTGTACATTAAAGTTTAAGTTTTGTGCAGTAGGATATTATGAATTATATAAGCAACTTAAGCTGCTATTAACAGACTTCATGGCAACAAAAATAATCCACAGAGGCCTTTAATAATGAATGAATCTCTTCATTTGAATCAAAACCGATAGTTCCTTCTGTAAAGTCGCTTCTCCGAACATCAACATCGAGAGGGGTCGGCTTCTTTGTGGACCCGACACCCACACGTGCATCTTGCACCTGCAACGCAACCCCTTTTTGACACCCGAGGAATCTAGCCCCGTCGACCGGAAGATGAGGGGAGAGATGCTTTGAACTTGCACGGGAGCGGTAACCAACGAATCCTCCTCTCACAAAATATTGGACTCTAACAATCTATAATTAAATTTAATAACTTTAATATGTATCATTTAGTAAATAATTTTCAATAGTTGTGACGTAAATAAATTCCATATTTTAATTAACCAAGAATACGCTACCGTTATTCTTTCAAACGTTACAGCTTAGAGTTTTGGTGGCAGCGCTTTGGGATAAAAAGTTAGCATTCAGGACCCGTGAGAGGAGGAAATTTTGGGTTTTTACGGACGGACCGCAACGCAGGGAGAGAAAAAGACATCTTCGGAAGCCGTGCTGCAATTGAATTCAGCTTAGGAGAAGGAGAGCGTCCTGCTCAAAGAAGATCATAGTGTTTACAGCCACAGTGTCCGAAGGAATAGCGATTTTCGGAAGCCGTGCTGCGATTCAATTCAGCTTCGGAGAAAAAGAGCGTCCTGCTCAAAGATCAAACTGATCTATAGTGTTAACGGCGAGAGTGTCCGAAGGGAAAGCTATTTTCGGAAGCCGTGCTGCGATTGAATTCATCTTTGAAGCCGTGCCACGAGTGAATTCAAGGCTGGTCAAACTGACCACACTTATTGTTAAGGGTGAAAGATTCAAGATTGGTCAAAAGGACCATTGTTCACACGCAAGAGTTCAAAACCACTAGTGCCATATTACTGCACATAATTTGCTTCTGACATAATTTGCTCAGCAAGCTGAGTACTTCAAATGGGTGAGTACTGTTATGTTTTTGAGTTGCAAACTGCATATTGTATTAGGAATTTTGTGGTTAAAATGTTCTTTACAAATTTTGAAATACTTAGTGTTTTTTCTTGCATGGGAACAGTGTTATTTTGTTTCAAGAGAATTGTAATTGTATTTCAAGAATTGTGTGCAATTTTAGCTTAAGATTTATTGTGTTTTAAGTCTCTTGAATGATTTTGATTATTTTTAGTGTTAAGTTTTTCTTTGTGTATTTCTGTGTATGCATGGGACCAGTGTTATTGTATTAATAGAGAATAGTAACAATAGTGCAAAATTTAGCGTGACATTTATTTGATATTGTTTAAAAAATGGCTTTCCTTGGTAAAGGGAAAAAGCAAGACATGTTGCAACTTGCTGAGGAATTAGGAATAAATGCCACTTTAAATATGACTGTCCCTAGCATAAAAATTGCAATCACTAACAGTGAAGGTTATAAAGAGGAATTTGTTAAAAATCTGTATGAGACTATCATTGCAAACGGAAAAAGATTGGAGGAGTTAGAAAGGGCTGAAAAAAAAAGATTGGAGGAGTTAGAAAGGGCTGTAAAAATGAGATTGGAAGAGTTAGAAAGGGCTGTAAAAATGAGATTAGAGGAGTTAGAAAGGGCTGAAAAAATGAGATTGGAGGAGTTAGTAAAGGAGCAGGCATTAAAAGAGAAAGAATTACAGCTGAAATTTAATTTAGAAAGGTTGAAAATAGAATCCGGATTTAGGGTAAACGATGAATCAAACGATTCTACAAATGCATGTTCTGTAACCTCTAATTTAAACTTAAAAAAATTGATCCCAGATTTCGATCCTAAGCAGTCAGATATTAGTTTATATCTAGTGATCTTTGAACGCCAGGCTAAAAGGGCGTCAATAGAAAAGAAAGAGTGGGTGGAGCAATTATTGGGTTTGTTACCCCTAGAGATCGTGCAATTTGTTGCTCGCGAACCGGAGGAACAAGCCGAAAATTACGATTATGTAAAGAAATTATTACTTAAAAGATTCAAGTTAAGTCCGGAGGTCTTTCGGCAAAAATTTGTCCAACACCAGAAAAAATCCGATAGCACCTGGAAGGATTTCACTTTTGAAATTACGAATTATCTAGATGAGTGGCTGATTGGCTTAGAAATAAATACCTTTCAAGATCTTAAAGATCTAATGGTGGTAGATCAATTAAAAAAACGCGCCAATGCTAGTATGAAAGATCATTTTTTAGATAATTGGGCAAACCTTAAATCAGCTACTCAAATAGCAGAACTCTTTGATAATTATGAGGACGTCCGAAAGGTAAATTCGAAACCCATGGATAGGTGGGGCAGAAATGATAAATTTTTGACATACTCAGGGGTCAAGGAAAAGAAAATAGATTTGGGAAAACTTCCCCAGATTAGGAGCTTCTGTTCCGGAGAGTACTAGAGAGAGAACTTTTGAAAAACGCGTGATGCAAAGATGTTATCATTGCAATATGCCCGGACATATAAAAGCCGTTTGGCCTAAATTAATAAAAAACAAAACGACGGAAACTCTCAATAATATTGAAGGAAATGAAAACCCGGATTTTCTTAATTCATATACAACAAAGGGCTCTGTGAATGGTCACGAGATAGACATTCTTAGAGATACGGGAGCGACAACAGATTTAGTATGTGCAAAATACATAAATCCTTCTTTCTCTGGTGAAAATGTTTGGATAAAACAACCGTTAAGCCCAGAATTAGTTTGTTTACCTTTGGCGGTCGTGGAAATTTCCGGAAATTTTGGAACGGTGCAAACTAAGGCAGCTGTTTGTGGAAATCACTTAAATCAACGCGGTCGATATTTGCTTGGAAATAAAACGGCCGAGCTAATAAAAGGAAATTTAGGCTATAATTTCCTGCCAGTCGAAATATTGAATGCTGTCCAAACAAGGTCTCAAGTCAAAGTGGCTAGAGAAGAAAGGGGAATAGATAGTGGTGATGCTAAAAAAGGGGAAGATGAGGTTATAATTGTTTTTTCGGATGCAGAGGACGAAATTTTAATACCTGCACTCCAGGAATATGTTCCGGAATTAGCGCTGCTAAGGGTTACGCGAGAAAATCTAATCAATGCTCAAAAAATAGCGAGGAGATTAAATCCTTATACGAACAGGCAGCCAGTCAAATGCAGGTTACCAATCAGGTTTATTCGCTAGAGAAGGAATTATTGGTCAAAAATCGTGAAGATAAGTTAGGTAACGTGGTGAAGTTAATAGTAGTGCCGGAAGAGTTGCGCGACCTCATTAAATCCTTGTGTCATGAGGGAACATCTGCACACCTGGGAATTACGAAATCCAAAGACAAATTAAACCGATATTTTTACTGGCCGAATTGCTATAGAGATATGGAACAGTTTGTAAAAACTTGCGATCAGTGTCAGAGGGCTGGGAAGCCCAATGATAAAAAAAGCTCCACTAAAATTGGTCCCTGTTATTCAGGAGGTTTTTACTAAGCTAAATATTGATGCATGTGGGCCTCTCCCGATCACATCTAAAGGGAATCGATATCTTATCACGGGCATTTGCATGTCATCAAAATTCCCTGAAGCTATTCCGGTGTCTGATATTAGTTCCGTTAGTGTCACAGATGCGCTGTTAAACATCTTTAGTCGGATGGGGTTTCCCCGTGAAATACAATGTGACCAGGGTACTTCTTTTACTAGTGCTCTGACTACCGAGTTTTTTGAAAGATTCGGAATACTTGTCAGGCATAGTTCTGTGTATCATCCACAGAGTAACCCTGTTGAGCGATTTCATCGAACGTTAAAACGACTCTTACGAGTCTTATATGTTTAGATGCAGGCTCCGAATGGGACAAACATCTTCCGTCAATTCTTTTAGCGTTACGAACTGTATCTCACGAAAGTACAGGGTATACACCGTCAGAGTTGGTGTATGGGAAAAATTTGCGAACCCCAGAGACGTTAGTAATGGAACATTGGATGGAACCGGAAGAAGGTGATCTCGTCACTGAATATATGTTTACGTTAATAAATAGATTAAAAATATGTCAAGAAGTAGCTATAAATAAAATGGAGGAAATGCAAGTTAAGCGGAAAATTTGGTATGATAAAAACGCAGTAAAACGTGAATTTAAGGATGGGGATTTAGTCCTAGTGTTAGCTACATCCCGAACAAATAAATTAGCAGTGCAGTGGATAGGTCCTGGGACAATTTTAAATAAAATTTCGGAAACGAACTATTTAGTCGAAATTCCCGGCAGACGCGAATCATCTCAAATCTATGATATAAATATGCTAAAACCATATTACAAAGGGCCAGAACACGTTAACGTAATTATTAATGATGAAACAAAAAACTCTCTCGCAGACCAGGAATTAGAAATCCCATACTTAGAAAACAATTCTCTCGTTTATGATTTCGAGGACGTAATCCAGGCTAGCGAGTTGAACAAACACCTTCACGACAAACAAATGGATCGACTGCGCGAATTATTAAATAAATACTCTAAATGTTTTTCAAACAATCCCGGTTTAACTAATCTGGTTGAACACGAAATCCAGTTAGTTAGCGATCAACCAGTTAGGACGAAGCCCTATCGAATGTCGCACCGACAAAATGAAATCTTAAAAAACGAAATTAACCGAATGTTAAAATTAGGAATCATTGAGGTAGGAGAATCGGATTACATGTCCCCTATGATTTTAGTTGAGGTAGTTGGGAAAGAACCTCGTCCATGTATAGATTAAACGGGAATCATTAGAACGGAATATTTTCCTCTTCCGAATATCGAAGAACGTGTAGAAAAAGTATCGGCGGCTTAATTTATTACCGTCTTAGACCTATCTAAGGGATATTGGCAAATACCTTTGAGTAAAACTGCACAGCGATACGCAGCCTTCTGTACTAGCTTTGGTACATACAGACCCCTAAGGATGAGTTTCGGATTAAAGAATGATCCATATTTCTTTAGTAAACTCATGGCTGAATTACTTAACGGACTAGAGGATTTCGTTGTCCCGTATCTAGACGATATCGCAATTTATACTTGGGAGACGCAAATTAAACATATGGAAACGGTTCTGCAGAGAATAAAGAGAGCTAAGTTAACGATAAAACCTTCAAAGTGTAAGTTTGCGCAACAAAATGTCAAATTTTTGGGTCACATTGTGGGTCACGGTTTTCGCACCCCTTCCGAGATCAAAGTTCAGGCTGTTCTAGAGTTCCCTACCCCTCGCTACACTTAGGTCTAGCAGGTTATTATCAAAAATATATCAATCTGTTCTCGGTAATCGCTGCTCCGTTGACGGACGCGTTGAAGGGAAGAGCAAAGAAGGGAGAAATTACGTGGACGACCGAGTGTGAAAATGCATTTCGAGAACTAAAAGGGAAACTAATTGATAAGCCCGTCTTGTACGCGCCAAATTTTGAACGAGAATTCATTTTGTTCAAACGGACGCTTCAAACGCAGGTATGGGAGCAGTTTTAACTCAATTAAATGAACAAGGTGAGGAGCATCCAATCCTTTACCTGAGTAAGAAATTTTCAG
Organism: Trichonephila clavipes; assembly: GCA_019973935.1. Lineage (NCBI taxonomy): Eukaryota > Metazoa > Arthropoda > Arachnida > Araneae > Nephilidae > Trichonephila > Trichonephila clavipes. The sequence goes on along the minus strand of BMAU01019642.1, from coordinate 307,488 downwards.
AGGTAGAGAAGCGTTATTGTACGACAGAGAAGGAATGTGCTAGTATTGTTTTCGCAATTAAAAGGTTACATTATTACTTAGATGGAAATTCATTTTTAGTTATGACCGATCACAACCCGTTGGTGTGGTTAAATAGAAACGTTAGTTCTAACCCTAGATTGATGCGATGGGCTTTGGCTTTGCAACCATATAATTTTAGAATTGTATATCGATCGGGTAAAAGTTACAAAAATGCAGATAGTCTCAGCAGATCGGTGATAGATAATTAGGAATTGTTAACAATGTTCTCTTGCTCATGAATAATAATTGTTGCTTATAATGTTTTTTTAGTTAAAGGTTAATAATTGTATTAATTTTATTTATTTACTAGTACTGTATATCATATCGAATGGAGATGCGTGTCAAAAGATAAAGCCATGAAAAGCAAATGTATTAATATGCTTAATTTTGTGTATAGGGTTTTAAAATATACATGAGTATTTTGTGTGTAAGGTTGTACACTTCGCATATCATATCAACACACATGTCGTTAGTATAATTTTTATTAAGTATTGTGGCGAAGAATATTTTATGTGTAAGGTCTTACATTAGCATTTGATATAACATGTTGTTAGTATAATTGATAATAGGCATTGTGATAGGAGTGTTTGTATTTTTATTTAATGTTATAGTATGTTTTCTTACATTGCTATTGATCATTTTCGTAATATGGATTTGTGTAAGTTCCCTAGCAAGAACACTCACTCACTAGAAATAAGTAATTCCAAATTTAGTTCAGCGTTTTCTTTAGTTAAAATTGCAGCTCAGAAATATAGTGGTGCTTGATGAAGGGATGTGTCGGTAATGTGTCAGTTGTCTCATCGTCATTCCATTAAACTTTTCTCAACGGAAAAGTTCTATAAGAGAGGGCGAGAGCTGTAACGTCGCTTCTCCGAACATCAACATCGAGAGGGGTCGGCTTCTTTGTGGACCCGACACCCACACGTGCATCTTGCACCTGCAACGCAACCCCTTTTTAACACCCGAGGAATCTAGCCCCGTCGACCGGAAGATGAGGGGAGAGATGCTTTGAACTTGCACGGGAGCGGTAACCAACGAATCCTCCTCTCACAAAATATTGGACTCTAACAATCTATAATTAAATTTAATAACTTTAATATGTATCATTTAGTAAATAATTTTCAATAGTTGTGACGTAAATAAATTCCATATTTTAATTAACCAAGAATACGCTACCGTTATTCTTTCAAACGTTACACTTCCTTTCTCAGTGGCATGACAGTCCAGGGTGAGCCTTGGCCTTTTTAAGAAGCCTCCAATTCCTAGTTCTTAAAACTAGGAAATCTTTTTCTAAGCCATCAATCCATCTGCGATTTAGCCTGTCCTTTCTTCGCGTGCCAATTGGTTGAGCATTGAAGACTTTTTAGTGGTGCGGTCTTCGTTTATTCTGATAACGTGGCCTGCCCAATTAATTCGCTGTATTTTGATGAAGTTGACAATGTCAGATTCCTTATATGATCGATAGAGCTCTAAATTTCATCTTCTTCGCCATGTTCCATTTTCCTGAATTCCTCCAAAAATGGATCTTAAAATCTTCCTTTCGTAGATACTTATCATATTCTCATCTGTTCGAGACATGGACCAAGTTTCACATGCATAAGTTAAAAAACCGATAGTTAACGCTAGACATATCTGACACATCTTCAGGTCCATTTTTGATCCAGTTCATAATAAACATGAACGGTTGTTATCAAGTAGTGATGAGTAGTTGTTAGTCAATAGTTTTAGTCCTAATTTTCGTTTGAATTTTAATGAGTTGTATGCGCTTATAGACTAAGTTTTCACTAAGAACACTAATTCCAATTTTTTTTTTGTAATAAAAATGAATTGATTTGTTTAATGAATATGTAACATGGATTTTATTATTACTTCTTTTACACGGTTTTATAGGAAAATATTTAGAGATTTTTCATCTTACACAATTTTTTAAAGTTGTGGAACATATCCCCAAATTTGCCATGTCGCATGTATTTTTAACCCGATTTTCTTTGCACGGTTTTATAAGGAGCGTATCTACCGTATAAAAAAAGAGTTGGGTGTATATACTTACATGTACCCTATTTGAACACATGAAGTACAATTTTCAGAAAAGGAAAACACTAGTTTTAATCCTTTATCTACCACAACGGTACTTATAAGTACCACTCACAAAAGTTTCATAGAATAATCATTTCTACGAATACTCTGACGATACTTAGCAGGAATATTCTTTTCAATCTACTTTTCCAAAATATATAGAATAACGAGTTCTATAATGAGTATTTTAGCGGGGAAGGGGAAGAGTTTTACAGCATAAAGTGCGTTTCAGCGGATTGCGAATACTGCATTTTTGTTCCGAAAAAATAGTTTAATATTAAAAGATAAGTATCTTACTTTTTTTGTATGTTAATGAAGACCTTAGAAAACAATTTGACTATTTATTTTAAGTGAGCAGTGTGTATAACTAATTTTACAGTTGAATACTTTAATTAATTAACTCTTACTAATTAAATTTCCCAAAGTTGAGTATTTTGTATATGTATATCCCTTAATTTTCAATGCAGTGATTAAAAAAAAACATTGCAAACATTTGAAAAAAACTGCAGTAAATCATACTGCGGTAGATAAAGGGTTAAACAAATAATTATTAAATTTTTTTAAAAATATTTCAACGTAATCTGGTTTCGGGTTTCGCTTCGAAAAACAGTTTAAAAAGTGAAACAAACTGGTTGAATAATCTAGCTTCAGCTACGAACCTTTGTACACTTATTTAAAAAAAGTCGCATAATTAAAATGAAGTAATAAAAAAAATCGATATTTTGGTCATTTTTGTGTAATGTCCCCTTAATCGAAGTGATATCGAACAAATTCATGAAAAAGAGAAGGGGGGGGGAGGAGATTTAACTCAGGAAGTAAAATTAATTTATCTATGTTTAGATAAAAAGGGAGGTAGAGCATGTGTATATTTTTATCTGTAAGTTTGAGCACTTCACAAAATATTTTGCATCGAATTTAATTTTTTAAAAAACAGGAATAAACAAATATTTATACAAGATGTAAGCAGCAGTCAAACGAAGTAATAAAATTTTCTTAAACTACAGAATAAAAAAAGAGAAATAACTGATTATTTTGGGAAAGTTAAAGAAAAAAAAATTAAGAAAGAGAGGATAGTTGAAGCACTTAATAAGATTTCTTAACTCAGACAACTATAGATAAATAAAGAAATGACGGTCAACGAATAGTTATGCGAAAGATCCCTGGAATGTGTATCACATATCAGAGATATACATATAGCGTCGTGTGAGACACGAACTACTAGTTTAGAATGACGCAACATTGCATAATTCAAAATGAATAAGCTTTTTTAAAAAAAAAAAACTCAGGGATCACAAACAAGGACAAAATTCTTAAATATCATGTGTACAACTTTTTACACTCAGCAGCTGGTTAACATGTTAAAAAAAGAAGAGACGTTACAAGTTTATTAAGACAAAACAATGTTGTGTGAAGATAAATCGTCTGAGTTCAGTCATTTTTCATAGGCTAACAAAACTGTTAACACATACATTATTATTACTTAAACTAACTTAAAAGTAGTAAAATTTAAGTTTTTTTTAAAAAAAAGTTTAAATATATTTTTACGATAAAAATATTTCCTTCTATTTTACAAGTAGACAAACTATTTATTTAGGAAGATCTCATTATACTCTCACTCCACACTCACTAATCCTATTCCACTTATATTTCGCAAGATATTACTCTTGTTTTTCCATACTACATATTTTAATTCAATATACTTCCCTTCCACGCTACTAAGAAGTGACACAAAATGTTTTGAATTGTAAATTTTTTAAAAAAATGAGGAAGTGAGTGTGTTTATTAACTTCGCCCAAATGAAGCAAAACGAGGGCTATGAGCGACGTAATTTAAAGCCTCAGTCAAATGACGAGGAAGACACCTGAATTGGCACCATCCTCTCCTAACTACCAAACCGTACCGACGGGAGGACATTGGACATCGACAGATTTAACGTACATCGGCCCCCTCCACACAGGCGGGGGGGGGGGCTTCAGTGGCACCAGGACTCGAACCCGAGATACCTGCCACTTATTTAACAAAGAAAGAATCAGCAACAAGAATAAAAGATATCCCATTTGATGAAATAAGTGTAAAATCACCCTACACTGCACCAATATACTTTTGTGCTTTCGGTTTACAAAAACGAGCCTTAGGAAAACAGCATCCAAGAACACTGAACGGACTTTGGAAAACGATTCAAGAGGAATGGAGTAAAATTGACATGACAGTAATTAGAAAAAATTTACTTTCATGAAAAATTCGAACTACAGCTATTGTCAAAAATCATGGCTAATGCCATAAAATCATGCCATAAAAAATGTGGTATTTACTGATAAAAATTAACTCTCAAAATTGTTTCCACATAAAGTGCGAAGGACCTTCTGTATATCAGTGGCGTAACGGAGAATATAAGCCTCCCCCTCCCCTGCAAAGTCAGGTTTTGGGCTCCAAGCCCAAATACGTACAAGGAGTCAGTCAATCTTTCGGACTTCTAAGAGTTCCTGCCCCCATCTCCCGCACTGTGGGGGTGTTCGTTAAGCAACTTCTGTATATACTATATGTACTGTCCACCACACGGGACTGATAAAGATGTGACTCTTGCTTTTAAAACTTAACAACTTTAATTTTGCGTATAAAAGATTTAGACAAATGCCAGCCAAATCGTGCGCCGAGATCCTCTCCTAGCGAGGGACAGTACAGGAACTGAACATTCCACATAGATCATATTACACAATTAAGTCGAAGTAAATAACTTGTTGTCATCGCGCAAAAGACAAAAACAGTAGATGGCGTTGGTAAAAAGACATGGGAGTAAAACTAAATATTTTACACAAAATACATATAAAATAGAAATTGTAAATAATAATAATCGAATAGAAATTAAATATAGCATATAAATGAACACACCTAGCACGTTAATAATAAACATACAGTTCGAATAACAATAAACATAGTTTGAATAATAAAATACAGTTCGAATTATTCTGAAAATATAACTTGAATAACGAAAATACAATTCGAATAATAGAAAGATACAATTCCATCCAAACATGCATTGTTCATTTAGCTCAATTTTTTATAGAAGACGCATCTGGTTTCCTGGAATACGCTTTTCTTATTCGGCCAATTGCAATTTATTACACATAAATAAAACACGAAAAACAATATACACATATCGTATTATGACATAATTTTTTTACCCCGTAATAGTAATATAATTTGTTCCACTCCTTCACACTTATTTCTCTTTGAAAAAAAATGTCATAACAAAATAAAACATTTGGCAATGGAATTCAGTTTAAATAGAACCTTTAAACGAAGCCTATGTTCAGCGCTCCTCATCTGGCCCCTGCTCTGAAGGGTCTGAGTCACAAGACAAGGTCGACACTTTATGGAATAGAATAAAGAGAAGTTCAATCACACACCCTTTAACAATACAGCCATAGCTTAAATCCAACTGACGGTGTGTTTTTTTTTTAAAAAAAAAGACTCATTATTTTCTTTCAGAGCATTACAATTTACTTCAATTACACTAATATCACGTATAATCCTTTTAAAATCATTCTTCAAATGAATTACGAGACATACACTAAATTCAATTATTCAAGTCTGTTTTTTAAGAAAATGCGGTCAGCAGGGCCGACTAAAAATTATCTTAATGCTTTTTCGTCCTAGGTCGAAATCCGCAAACTCTCGACCAGACATAAATTACACGAAAGCACTCCATAAAATTAAGAATAATGCGGAAATTTAACGCTCGTGATGCGTTGGTAGGGCATAAAGAAAAATTGTGTTTCTCTAAAAGAAACACTAACTCTAAAATCGCAGATTTAGATCTCAGTTCGTGGAAAAAGGAACAAGTGGTGGTCTTAAGGAAACAATGAGACTTGATTCGGAGCCAGCGGAGCATTTCGGGTAGAGTAAACACACTTCACGTTGTGCAGCACGTTGAATAAAGTTACTATTCCCTGCAATTGACAGTAGAGCATAAATATTGTAAAACACAGTAAAAATTTTTCATGCGGGATGAATACGCTTTTTTGTAAAGGATATGTTACTGAAGCTTGAAAGCGGTTCCTTTTCATTAGAAATGTAGCGCAAGTTTCTTAATGAATGAAAATTGGTTACAATGAAATAATTGCGTGAAAAAATGAAAATAACGAGAAAACTCATTTGTTTTCTCGTTTACTAAGAATAAATTAACATATAGGTTAAAGTGTAGTTATGTAAATAATTTGTAACAGTTCATATAAATTGGGGGTTTTTTATAATTATAATGAAACAAGTAATATAAAAAAAATTAAGTCAATTCCTACTAAGATCAACAAAGAAAAATTTTATTTTACAGCTACTTTTTATTAAATAGTTACAATTAATATAAATATGTATATGCATACGACAGAATCACAACATTAAGTGGTAATCAATTTTTATTAATTGTCATAATAATATTGCAATTGTCATAATAATATATAAAATTGTTTTAAGAATATTACAATAAAAAATTATTTAAATACAATATTTTGACCTAAAATGAACATAGAATGACCGATTTTCAAAATATACTCCTTTTGTGAAAAATGCTTCTATTATAATAATATTTTGCATGTATATAGCTCAGACCTCTGTACAGAGGCTCTACTAGAATTTTTGAAATATATAATTTAGAAGTGGGTTTATCCATGTTTTACGACAAAAGAGGGGAGAAATTTTAAGAAAAAAAACGCCGATAATTATTTCAAATGGTTGTATCTCTGAAAATAATGAGAATTTTTCAAAAATCATAGTTGAGCCTCTGTACAGAGGTCTCAGCTATATCCAGGTAAAATATTATTATAATAGAAGCATTTTTCACAAAAGGAGAACATTTAGAAAAGAAGTTGTTCTAAGTTAATTTTTTGCCTTAATAATGTATTTAAATAAAGTTTTTTGTCAAAATGTCCTTAAAAATTTTTTACATGTATTCTAATCTAAGTGACACTAAATATCATGAAAATTATCCATTTATGCACCTTTTTAAAATCACGGTTCCGAAAGTAGTCGGATACCTTAAAGTATCGTATTGTCATTCAAAACAATCGTGTATCTCAAATTTCAGTTCAACTGAATGCTTTAAAACGTGAGGAAAAAAAATCTTTTTCAAGTTTTGACGCAAGTCGCCAAAACGGTCCCTAAGTCGCCAAAAATGATGTCAACGTGGCTGTATTTGTAATTATTTAAATAATTTGTTTTAATTAATTAATTTTTATGAATTATAATTAAATTATTGTATTGTCATCCAAAATAATCATCTATATAAAATTTCAGCTCAACTGAACGCTTCAAAATGTATTTTATTAACGATTGAAAATTCCTCCAAGATAGATAAATAAATATATAGAGAGTGTGAGCTAATAGTGGGAATTGAAAAATGAGCCTGTAAAATACCGCTTGATCAGAAGCACGCATTTTGAAGTTTGAATTAAGTCATTTACCAACTGGATATCACGTGGTTATTTAAGCACAAAAGTGATCAAAAAGCGATCTCTCTCTTTCCGGTATGTTTTTTATTAAAATCATTTTTAATTCGTCATTTTTTTTAACTAAGCTAAATAAAAATTATATGCTTTCAAATTTACTCCTAGATACGTGAAACTTAAATAATCTGGATCACTAAATTTCAGTGCATTTGTTCTCATAGAATTTTTCAATTTAATAATTTAAACGAGCTAGATTTAATAACGAGAACCAATAATTAAACAATTAACAAAAAAAAAACAATTTAGATTTCTACTATGTTCTACAATAGAGGTGAGCTAATAGCGGCCCGTGGGAGTTCTCTTGCGGCCCACCAGGACAGTCAAAAAAACCAAATAGACAGAACACGTTTATGTTTGGAACATTATATTATGAGCAGCCTTTTTTTTGCATGATCACCAAGAAAAAATGCAGATGCAAGTTCACTGATATAGGCTGCTATGAGAATTTCAACAGAAGCAAACTCACTCCTGATTTAGGTAAAAAAATTGTGATAAAGTGTGATAGGATACATTTGTATCATTAAAACGACTCTAAAATTAAATGTGCTTGCAGTAATAGTTATGAAACTAGCACAATAGCAGAAAAGCAAAAGAATAAAAAAAGTGCTACTATTGAACTACAACTGATTTTTCTGGTACACAATTTGTACCTTACTGAGATGCAAAGTTCACTAATGAATGCGATCATTTTAAAAAGGTCCGGCCTTCCGATACCTGCTGCGTCCAAAATGTGGCTCTCGAACCAAAACAACTGCCCACCCCCCTGTTCTACATCCATACTATCATCACACAGGATATAAAATGAAGTATTGTTGACAAGTCTGGTAATTTCGATAAGTAGGTTAGGTTTCGATGTTTTAAAAAATAGCAATAGTTTTTGTGATGGTTCTAATATCTTGAAACTCAGATCCAGAGATGAAGAGACATCCGATTTGGTATCTCATTTTCCTAATTTCTACACCAAAATAAGCCAGGACTTCTAGACGTGGCTTTATATAACGTGTACCGTCTATTATTCCACATGACTGACTTGCTTTGAATGGACTAAATTCATGTGACGTCTAAGTCACGTGATACTGCATCACAAGTTTCCAGACAATTAGTTTATACGTTTCGCTTTTGCCAATTTTTACTTTGCTACAGAAAAACTTTCATTTATATATTCATCAACAATATTAACGCAAATAGGAAAACAAAATGTATTTGAATTAAAAATACTAGCATAATATCAGATTCATTTTTAAAACATTGAAATTTTTTTTTTTAAGAATCTTAATATTCGAAGATCTTTACCAAATTTTCAAATCTGTGAATTTTGTCTAAATTTTACAAGTAGAACAACAAGTGCAAGACTAATGTCAGTTTTGAATTCAATGAAGAACATGTGATTGTATTTATCATGTGTGTGTGTGAGACCGCAATGAATTTAGCACATTATGACACAATTTGTGATTCGATTCAAACATGGACTCTCAACCATAAACAATGCGACCTTAATCACCGAGGAGTCATGGCTTTTAATTATAAATTGAGCCGAATTACAAGGATTGCTTTTTTACCCAACCAATTGAAATACCTAGCTTTATCGTCCAAATTTTCACAAAAAAAGATAGAATTTAGAAATTTAGTAGTACTTAATGTGAGGCACCTTTCAACATTACATTTGACGCTTTTATTGCAGTAGCTGACTCTTTACTTCTAATCCGAATAGTGCCTACGTCAGCCTAGTGGTCAAGGTCACGGATTCATCGCCAGCGTGTCATGAGTTCAAGCCTAGTGCCACTGAAAACCCTGCCATGTAGGACAAGCTAATGCACATTGAATCTATCGAGGCTAAAAATCCTTTCATTGACATGTGGAAGTTTGAAGACATTGGTGCCAGCTCAGGTGTCGTCCTCATCGCAAGATCAAGGTTCAAAACTACGATGTCCATTGACAATAGCTCTTGTGTTGTTTAACAGTGCGATGCTAATAATACAAACCAAAAAAAAATCGCGATTCTTCATCGCAACAGGGTCACTTTAGCTCCGAAAAGTTTATTTTAGAATTATTTTAGGGTTTATTTTAGGATTTTTGTATTTTAGGGAAGGCAGAAGATTCAAGATTACTTCCGATACCAATTAGTTTTTTATAATAGTATAGTAGTAGTTCCCTCCTCTTTTTCTGTTTGGCTCAAAAATTATAATATGCAGGAGGGTGAAAAAAAGGAACAATGCACTTAAAGACAAATTCTTTGCAGTAAAATTCACCGAATATAGAAACAAACTTCGGTCATATTTAAAATGAAAGAGACATCTCTAAATTATGTCAAGTATTGGTATGGAAAGGAAGTTATTTGCTCGAGCAGTTTAATAGGCCTAACAAGGAAGTATAAAGTTCATTAAATTCCAGAATTTTTTTCAAGGTTAGATCAGGATGGATTTTTTTTATGTAAATTCTTAACGGCGCAACGGGGAGGGATTGAAATAAATCTATTTTAATATTTTTGAGCACGATCTCTCAAACAATGTTCTGACCGATTTTAGTGAACGTCAAGTGAATGAATACATTTTATTACATTAATTATTTCATGAGCCGCTCATAATGCAATGCAAAACGAAACAAAATAGTACAATTTTTGCAATAAGCTTACAATGAATTACCAAATACAGTCGAACCTTCATTTAACGAAGTTACTATATCTCGGGAAAAAAATTCGTTACATGGAAAATTCGTTAAAAAGAAATTCACCTTTTAATGTACTTCAGAAACCACGTATAGAACAAATTTTAAATTCATATTATATATAAACACTATACATTATTTTAAAAAAGTAATTATTTACACTTTTTTAAAATTAATATCTATTTATTTTATAAATCTTATCCATCAAAAAGAAATCTGCAAGGAAAACAAGGGGAAAAAACACTGGCAAGAAATAGCACTGTATTTTCAACTTTAAAAAATAATTTTGCATAAAAATTAATGAATTCTATATTTTCTAATTTTAAGCCTGCCAGTAATTTTAAGCATACATTTTTTTATAACCAGTAATTTTAAGCTTACATTACCACATGTGTGCTTAAATTTATAATTACTGATAAACTCTATTAATTTTATTTGAAAAATTGCGGCAATTTTATTGTTCTAGGTGAGTTAAGCACCTGGTAAAATCAGTTCAAGGCCATTGATCCCCATTAAATGTGTTAAAAGAGAGAATAATTTGAAAAGTGCAGAAATATTTTAAAAATAAGGAGGGAAAAATCTGAACCAAAAGAGAAAAAGTTCGTTAAATAGAAAATGCATTTTGCTATTTGGAAGACTTGCAATGCTTTTACCTTTTGAAGTCTGTGAGTGAATAATTAAAGCACAGAATGGAATGAAAAATCTGACTTAATTAAACTAAACTCAGTGGCGCACCAACTGTGCTAATCTCAGTTTTCGTGACCTTGGGAGCTGAGGTACACGAGCAAAAGTTTCGATCTGACGCAAAAACCCCAGTGATTAGTTCCCAAGCAAGCTTGATACTCAGTCATCGATCCCCTGAAGGGATGAAAGGCTGAGTCGACCTTGTCCAGCCCAGGATCTAAACCCTGGATCTGTGGCGTGGAAGCGCGCTACGCTACCACTCAGTCACTGGGCTTCCTGACTTAATTGAATGATCATTAAAAAAATGACCAAACAATCAAGATGGAATAGAAGATGATTATTTATACGGCACAGAAAAACAGTGATGGTGAAAAGATAAAAAAAAGTGAATTCAGTGATGTGCCTGAAGATATAACAGAAGACGAGTTTTTAATGTCACCCTATCATAAAAATTCATAAGGTATGTCATTATCTTTTTTTAAAAAAAGTATTTAGATACATGCAGAAATCTGTATTTTTATACTCATCTTTTCTTTACGTTAGAAGGTACCAGTTTTATATCCTGCGTATAACGCGCACACATACATTATGATTTTGTTTTGTTTTGTTTCAAAAGTGCGTGTGAAACGCCGGATTATACGGAAAACAAAAAAATTCTTCTCAGATTACATTCATAATAATTCAAAAAACAATTTATTCGGAAAAAATACACAAACTACGTAAAATAATAAATAAACGAAAAAACACACACACACACAAGTAATATAAAAAAAAATTTAAGTCAATTCCTACTTAGATCAAGAAAGAAAATTTTTATTTTAGCTACTTTTTATTAAATAGTTACAATTAATATAAATATGCATATACATATGACAAAATCACAGCATTAAGTGGTAATTAATTTTTATTAATTATCATTAGAGTATCGTATTGTCAACCAAAACAATCGTGTATATAAAATTTCAGTTCAACTGAATGCTATAGATTGTGTAAAAAAAAAATCTTTTAAAGTTTTGACCCAAGTCGCTAAAAATGAAACCAACGTGGCTGTTGATTCTTTCTTTAAATAATTAGTTTCAGTCAATTTTAGTTAATTATAATTAAATTTCGTATTTTTACCCAAAACAATAGTGTATAGAAAATTTCGGCTCAAATGAGCGCTTTAAAATCTGAGGAAAAAAACACCTTTTTAAGTTTTGACACGTCGCCAAAATGGTCGCTAACTCGCCAAAAATGATGCCAACGTGGCTGTATTAGTAATTATTTGAATAATTAGTTTTAATCAATTAATTTTTATTCATTGTAATTAAATTACTGTATTGTCATCTAAAATAATCATGTATATAAAATTTCAGCTGAATTGAACGCTTTAAAATGTATTTTATTAACGATTGAAAATTCCACCAAGATAAATAAATAAGTATATAGAGAGAGTGAGCTAATAGTAGGAATTGAATAAGTGGCTCGAGTATGTGTCTTAATATACTAAGCCAATTTTTTAAGCTGTTTTAAACTTGCGAAGAATGGTTCAGAAATGTGAAGATGTTACAAATATTAAATTATTAGGACATAAATATATAATCAATTGGGCTAAAATTATGTATATAAAATTACTTCATTTCGGAATTTTACAAGTTTTGCTTTCAAAAACAAATGAATTAAATCCATCCACAGTCATAGAAACGAACCACAAAGCGTATGTAAACCAACAGCTATTAAGGGTAATATTAAACTGCACTGAAAAACTCACACGCCAACCTTAAAAGTACACCAAATTGGCGAAATCGGAAAAATGATTGCAAATCGAAATTAAACCTAAAATTGCAACTCAAATTTGGATGGAACTGAAATGGATTTCCGCTTGTAAATGAAAAATTTATGCGGTAATAATATCATCATTCGGTACATTCACGACAGCTTTACCTTGAATCTGACCAATAATATACAAGACTAATAAACTGAACAATGTACATGTTATAATTAACAAAATGTTTTTAGGAGGTTTAACAACTTATTGCACAGCTTCAAAGTTTATAAAGTCACTAAATAATAAATAGTAAGTGGCATTGACATAAATTTCTCCTCTAAACGATACGCTACAAAAACAAAACTTGGGAAAGTAAATATTTTTTTTTTACCAAGTAAAAAAGTTTTAATTATAGTCTTGAATAAGTTTCTTTTGGTGGGGGAGGGAATCAAGTATTAAAACATTTAATTTTGGGAGCGTGTGGATGTTTAATCGTATAGATCGAGACGCAATTTTCGTCTATCAAGCAAAAAAAAAAAAAAAGCTATTGTGAATAATGCTATATGTACATGCATAAAGAATTTTTAATAAACTGTACTTGAGACTAAAATGACTTTCAATATTGAGAGAAAAATAGCATTGGGAGTTTGGAAACTTAAAAAATGTATGCTGCAGTATTACAGAGAATGTTGACTGAGGACAGGTTTTAGATTTACAGAACAGTGGGGTTCAACCAGCTTTAAGGCTAGCCGAATTTCCCCTTTTGTTTACAATACTGGGCAAAGTCCTATGAAATATAATGGATAGAAGTTCCAAATATAAATGTATATATATTACGATATACAATCGTAATTAATTACTTTGTAGTATCAATACTTTAAACTGAAGCTCCAGATGAAAACATTTGCATTTTCCACGAAAGAATCTACCGAATTTAAGTGAAATGTAAGTCTAAGTATTTAAACAATGAGTTAAAATCCATTTGTAAAACAAAAATAGCAAATAATGAAGCATTTAGTCCTTTTAATCGACACATTGCGTTAAAACAGCCTAAACTATTATATGCTTACAGAAGGGGTATCAAACTCGCTGCCTGCAAAGCACATTTTTACGGTCCGGCTTATATATTGGCACACAATAATATATAATAACATAGCAAACCGATGCAGAATAAAAATAAGACTAGTAGAATTCGCTAGACTTTTTGAATTCAGCTTTTTTTTTGGGGGTATATTAAACAAAATGCTTGCATTTATGTCGAATATATTTAATATATTTCTTTTAAATTAAAAACATACGGCCCTTAACTTAATATAAGATGGAACTTGCAGCACGTAATAGCATATGAGTTTGATATGCCTATTCTACAGTGTAAAATCTAAGTAAAATTATTTTAACAAAAACTGCAGCACAAAATAATAAAATACTTATCTAGAATAACGAATAGCAGATATCAACTAAGAGATAAGGAAGAGAAAATATATATGGCTATAAATTATCCTAGACTTAGATATGAAATTGAAATTTATACGCCAGATATGGTGCATGCATATCAATTGAAAACCTTTCAAATACATAAGAAAAAACACGAATGGTTAGAATCAGCGTGTATCCCTAAAAAATTCCGACAAACACCAAAAAACATGTTTTTACTGCAACTACCGATTTTCCCCCCTCCTTCCTTTCTCAGACCTTTGATGAATATCTTGTACTCCAGCAAGTCTTTGAAAGTTTCCTGCTCTTTTCTAATACAAACCTGCATTAGAATTCCACCCCAGGTGGTAATTTCGCTCCAGGGACTGTTTGCCAACTTACATGTTTTGTTTTCCTTGAATGAGTCATAGAGATCTCAGAGAATCTAGCTCATAGAAGTCTGAGAAAGTAATTAACGAAAGCAAATTGAGGAACAAGAGATAGAAGTTAAACAATCATGGCTGTTGATTTGGATAAAAAAAAAACTATTTCCTGAAATACATCGTTCGAGCATTACAATAATCCATTTATAATTACGAATTGTTTAGACAGAGCAAATTATAGAAATCATCCATTAGTTAAAGGAAAATAAAAAGATAGATAAGAGAAGTTTATTAGTGCATGTAGTTCTTTTAAGAATAAATCTTATTTGAACATAACATAATATTTTTTGTATCAGTTCAATAATACCGAATCCAAAATCAGTACTGAATTGTTAAACTTTGTACATAATGTTGCCAAAAGGCAAAACATGCACTTTATTAATTAATAACAATTAAACACTGAAATATACATTACCATGAATAGCCCAAATCCATTTTTATGCGTAATTACTACTAAAAATGTGAAATATTTACAAATATTGATAATTCCAAGTTCTTGCCAGTGATAAACGGGCAGTTACCTTCATCAATTCAATATCATCCTCAACATTGGCAGAAGCACGTTTGTTTTATTATTGAAAAATTTGATCTTGTGATTTCATCAGAATAGTTACTGTTATTTGTATAGTACGAACGGGTTTTAACTGAAAGTTGCAGTAAATAACCGAATTAAAATTTTAATCCGTGTCTTTCCAAAGTGCGTAGTGAGAACCAGTTATCATTGGTAAGAATGCGGAATTACGAATGCTCGTAGATATTACGAATGTAAATACGTGTAAAAACGGATTTCGGATGTTTACGATAACATATGTAAATATGCTGAAAATAATATGATTATTACTATGATTGTTTTGATTAGAGTAAAGGCTGCCTTCACTTAAAGTAAAAAGAGGTTGTGAAAAGAGCATATATTAACACAGAAAAAAATGTCGCTATTTTCATATCAATTCGTGACGTTGTTGCACATACGCATATTATTTTATTATACAGAATCTTCAAAACTTAAAAATACAAAAAAAAAGAAATTTTTTTTCAACTTCAATATGTAATGTGAAAAACTCATTTAGAATTACAGTGCAGAAAAATAAATAAGGAGAACAAATATACAAGAATGAAGAAGAAAAAAAAGATTGATTCGGCTAGAAATGAGTGCATGTCGTTCTCTATCGAATAGCGAAGAGAAAACATAAAAGTTCGAGCATTTTCTATTCGAAAAAAAAAATGTTCTTAACTTAGGTTCCATTCAGTAAAGTCAGGCAAAGACAGCATTAAAGTCACTTAGGATTAGTACTAGGTCGTTGGACTTCATAAATTGGAAACACGATCAAATGATGAGGACAGCATTTGAGTTGGTATATGATTCTTCCAATAATTTTCACACCATTTAAGAACCTTTGAGAAGAAATTATTTTAAGGTGAAACTTTCTCCCTTATTTCACACTTTGGATCTTTGACAGAGTTAAGGCTGGAACTCAGAAATCCCTACAAAGCAATTGCACAGGCTATGACGTTCGCGACAACCAAATTTCCCCCACGGTCTAAATAAACGGACGAATCTCTACAATATTTTCCTGCATTTCATGGGAAGTTGCCCAAAAAATCGGAAATCTTATAGGCCCAAAATCTAACTTTGTAGGGGGGTCCTAATATTCCCCGTTACGCCACTGTTGTATTTTGTGCAATATCAAAAAGTGCCAAGCAAGTTACAGGGTTGTGGATGAATGATAACATTGTACTTAGAAACAACAAGAAGGATATTAATAAATAGGGTGACCAATTTTTTTACGATGAAAAGGACCACGAAAAATTTAAGAAAAAATTACAACGTATATATGTGGGAGACAACAAGGGGTCCAATACGTTTCTCTTTCTTATGGTTTATTTAACATTAAACAAAAATTAATTAAAAAGGTAGTTTTTAACAGATAAGTTTGACGATGATATGCAGAAGGTAACGCCTGCTCGCGCACCTCTCGCGTTCTTTTTTCTCTCTAATGTCCAAGAGTTTTTGTTTCTCTTTTACTAGTTCAAAAGTTTTTGTTTCAGTTTCAATTCATTGCGCCTGCGCGCGAAGACTGCTTGGTTTTGGCTGCATGCTACAACGGCCATTCTGACCGTACGCTGTCCGCAGCGGTACTTCCATGGAGACCAGAGAATCTGAAACATACAAAAAAAAAGACGGAACAGACAAGGACACTATACGACAAATACACAAAGATTAAACATATCATAATTCTGCTGAACTGAACAGTTTCTCCATCATGTGACGGCACCTCTTCGACATCCGGAAGGTTCCACAGGAAAACATTGTTTCACAGGCATAAGAACGTCTTTTTTAACAAGTTGATCTTTGGTTGAACGCATCGATATTTTCCTCTGTAGAGTTCTGGACGTCTGTTCAAAACGATTTCTCTTTTTCCTTCGCTTCCACTGCCAGGGCTCAAAAATTTTCCGGAGCAACACAAACCGTCGATGATTACTCTTCATAGGTAAAGGGGTAGGTGAGCGGGAGATGAATTCCACGGAACTCGTTTTCATGGCACCATTGGCTTTCTTACACAATACTATATCAGAACATTTTTCTCTTACAATACTCAATTTTAACTTAGTACTCTTAATTTTATTACATTTATAATCCTTAATTAGAGAACTCAAATCATTTCTAGTATTAAAGTTTTTAACATGTGACAAATCATAACTAGAGTTTTCTATCACATTTGAAACAGAAACAACATTAGGATAAGCATAAGCATGAGCACCTAAAGAGGATTCACTTTCATTCAATAAAACATCGCTCTTTGCATGGCCTAGTTTCTCTATTTCAGAATATACACTGGGATGTATAATAAATTCTTCGGTCAAGGTCGGTGATATCGCCGTTTGAACACTTATACCGGGAGAATGTTGATCAAGAGAAATATTTATGGGTTTAACTTCTACCATACGCTGTTCGCCAAAACATGAACTTAATGTTATGATTTCTTCGGAAGGTGTTTGCACTCTAATTAGTGAGGAATTTAAAACTGGGATCTGGCAACCTGAATCGATCAAGGCTGTTACGGGCTGATTTTCCACAAAAATGTTTACGTATTGAAGATTTGCGCATTCATCGCTATTTTGTTTTTCGCTCTCGATTTTCAAAGTATTCACGTTTATTCTATTATGGATGTGGTCGTTAGATTCTTTAAGCTTAAAACGCTTCTCACAGTCTCTTGCGTAATGAGATGAATCACCGCATATAAAGCAATTTTTATTTTCTCTTTCAAGATTTTGGGGATAGTTCTCTTTAATCTTTGTTTTAAAGTTTTGTGATCTATTTTTAAAGGGGTCTTGGGTATATCCATAAGTAATAGGAATTTCCTTACGTGATCCGCCTCTAGATGAAATATAAATATCACACTCTTTAGCTAAATTAATAGGCCTGAACCAATCTTCTGCTTCTCGAATGCCAATATGAGTTGCAGTTTCCTTATTTAAAGTTTCAAATAATTTATCAGAAATTATAAGATCACATAGAGATTCAAAGGAATTAACTTTTCTTAACGAACAATAATATTGGAAGTTTGCCGTCAATCTTGCAGCAAATTGGATGTATGTCTCGCCTGATGATTTTACAGCATTTTTAAATGAGTTTAAACACTCGCGAGGGTTAATTGGAATTCTCTGAGTACTATAGATTTTAGTTTTTCATAGTCATTTAATTCCTCTTCTTTAATATACAGTAAGACGTTATGAGCTCTTTCGCCCAGAAGATTTATTAAAATTTCAGATTTATATTCGTCATTTATTTTCTTGGTTAAAAATGCGCGTTCTAATGATTGGAAGAACAGATTAAAATTTTCAGATCTGGTGGGAACAGGAAGAGATAAAGTTCTAATAGTGTTTATCATATTTTCTATGTTAGTTTCGAACTGTTTTTCTTCGACTTTAGCTGCAGGATTTAAACTTAATGCTTTATTTTTAGCCGTTTGAAGTTCGATTTCTTTTTCTAATTTTGCTAACTGAAGTTCCGCGAGCTCAATTTTCTGTTTTTCTAAAGTTACCTCCCTTTCGTTTCGCGATACTCTCTCATCTATACAGTTTTGAATTAAAGTTTTAACGAAATCTGGATCACTTTCAAATGTACTACTGTTCTCAATTTTAGTCTTTAGTATAGCAATAGTGTTAGTACTCTCCACAGTACCGTCTAGATTCTCAACAACTCTTATGAGATCCTCTTTAAGAGCGTTTTTATACATTTTATAAAAATATGAAAAGATCCTACCTTTTTTTTTCTGGCTCCCTTGTTGCTCGCACGTACGATGTATCCAATATTTGAAGAAAATATTTCGATTCCACTGATTTCACCTCTTCGCAGGTAATATAGTTGAAATTGTAGTTCCGGCCTCTACACAGGCGGATTATTCACACTGAGTTAGTTCCAACCTCTACACAGGCGGGATTTTGAGGGTTCGTTGAAAAATACACCTCTACACAGGTTATTTTGTTATTTGTTCCGACCTCTACACAGGCGGAATGAAGTTGAAAAATTCAACCTCTACACAGGTTGAACGAAGTTTCCGAAAAATGGCGGCGCGTCTCCTCCACGGACGGCTTTTGTTCACGGTCCAAACTTTGATCAAAAGCGAAATCTTTTTCAATCCCGGCCTCTACACAGGCGGAATTTTCATGCTGAGTTCAAACCTCTACACAGGTTGAATATTTATGCTGAGTTCAAACCTCTACACAGGTTGAACGAAGTTTTCGAAAAATGGCGGAGCGTCTCCTCACGGACGCTTTTGTTCATTGTCCAGACTTTGGTTCAAAATCGAAATTTTATCGATCGCGGCCGAGCCCCCATAATTTGTGGGAGACAACAAGGGGTCCAATACGTTTCTCTTTCTTATGGTTTATTTAACATTAAACAAAAATTAATTAAAAAGGTAGTTTTTAACAGATAAGTTTGACGATGATATGCAGAAGGTAACGCCTGCTCGCGCACCTCTCGCGTTCTTTTTTCTCTCTAATGTCCAAGAGTTTTTGTTTCTCTTTTACTAGTTCAAAAGTTTTTGTTTCAGTTTCAATTCATTGCGCCTGCGCGCGAAGACTGCTTGGTTTTGGCTGCATGCTACATATATATGAAACATTTTACACATTCGAACAAAAATGCACTAATTATGCTAGCACATCTTTTAATCGTTTACTTAAACGAATATTTTTTCATTGAAGGGGGGGAATTTTTTTTTCTTTGTCAATATATCATTTTTTAATATATTGGAAATTTCAGAACAAGAAATATTTTTTCATATTGAATTTCATGGTAAAGGGTGTTTTTTTAGAGGTATAGAACTTTAAATTGCAATAAAACAACGATGTATTATTCGATTGACATGAATTTTTTTTATTCGAAAGATAATCTTGTGGCATTACATTTTAAATATGATTTCTGGCATATGACTGCCACGGCTGGCTCGGATGTAGTCCAATCTGGACGTCCAATTTTCGATGACTTTTTCCAACATTTGTGGCCGTATATCGGCAATAACACGGCGAATGTTGTCTTCCAAATGGTCGAGCGTTTGTGGCTTATCCGCATAGACCAATGACTTTACATAGCCCCACAGAAAATAGTCTAGCGGTGTTAAATCACAAGATCTTGGAGGCCAATTCACAAGTCCAAAACGTGAAATTAGGCGGTCACCAAATATGTCTTTCAATAAATCGATTGTGGCACGAGCTGTGTGACATGTTGCGCCGTCTTGTTGGAACCACAGCTCCTGGACATCATGATTGTTCAATTCAGGAATGAAAAAGTTAGTAATCATGGCTCTATACCGATCACCATTGACTGTAACGTTGGGGCCTTCATCGTTTTTGAAGGATTCCACCAGCCCATAAAGCGCACCCAACAGTCAGTTTTTCTGGATGTAACGGTGTTTCGACATACACTTGTGGATTAGCTTCACTCCAAATGCGGCAGTTTTGTTTGTTGACGTAGCCATTCAACCAGAAGTGCGCTTCATCGCTAAACAAAATTCGCTTATGAAAATCGGGAACAACGGCAATCTCGTTTTGGGCCTATTCGACGAATCTACGCCTTGCTTGATCATATTTAAAATGTAATGCCACAAGATTATCTTTCGAATAAAAAAAATTTATGTCAATCGAATAATACATCGTTGTTTTATTGCAATTTAAAATTCTATACCTCTAAAAAAAACACCCTTTAGATACTACCGCTAAAGTATCTTGATTTTTCACTTGTCCAAAAATCATTACCAATTGAAAAAAAAAAACTCTTTCACAACTGTTGTATTAATTCCAGTGCAGCACAACGTAAATTCAATAGGATTAACTAAATTTTCATTTGGAATGTGTTCATTTTTGAAATTGGTTAGATATTTCCACCCATCTTTTATCAACATGTTGATTTTCCCATTGTTCTAATATATCAGAATTTAAATAAACATTTAGTCTTCTACTTTCTTCAAATAAACATTTATCATCGATTTTAATACCAGGCATTTCTTTCGAGAAAAACTCAAAACCATTTCCTATATCTGCCCAAAACTTCCGATTAAGTCAAAAAACAAAATTCAAAACTGTTATTTCTTGTGATATTTGTTTCAGATCATTCTTTAAACATTCGTAAAAATTCTGCATTTCTTCGGTAAACCTTTCCGTTATGCCCGGATTTGATTCTTCAAAGTTTAACAATTTTCTTTTAATTAATAAAGGAATAATTTTTTTTCTACAAATCATAGTTTATCTTGAGGTACAGAGATTAACAGATAAAATTTAAAATATTGAAAAGGATGACAACTAGGAGGGCACTTTTCGAGGATGGACAGAACCTAAAAAGGATCGTCCTCCTCAGGAGGACGATTGGTCACCTTAATATTAGCGATGGACCTATTCTTTTTACCACTGCTAACGACAAGGACGACACGTGAGCTACAGCCTAGACCACACCAACTCCTAGTTTGATGTTGAGGATTTTGAATCCCAACAGATAAGCTTTATTGCACGACAGGTATGGAGCACAAGACCAGACTAAATATCACCGGCCACAAGCTTGCACTGTGACCA
Source organism: Trichonephila clavipes (assembly GCA_019973935.1). Taxonomy (NCBI): domain Eukaryota; kingdom Metazoa; phylum Arthropoda; class Arachnida; order Araneae; family Nephilidae; genus Trichonephila; species Trichonephila clavipes. Next base: position 285,832 of record BMAU01019642.1, on the reverse strand, counting down.
TTCATTTATCGCAGAAACAAGATAAAAAGTTGCAATTGCATGCCGTTAGAAAACCTCTTATGTAGTGGAAAAACAGTTAAAAAGCATTTTTACCACAGAATTAAGTAAAAAGGCGACTCATAACATGGTAGAATCAGAAGAAGGGTGGGTGAGGGATGGAACAACAAATTACTGAAAATTAACAAGTCAAAAGTATAATTTCATTATTATTCCAGCTGTTAGAAAATATAAATTTACTATTTTCTTTTGCTCATAGGATAAAAATTTTTTCACGAAAAGTTCTAAAAAAGGGAGAAAGGATATGATATACAATAAAATAACGTATTACAATTCCACAGGGCAAAAATTAAGTATGCATTTGAAATTATAAGAAATAAACATAACCCAAACGTTAGAAAAAAGATGAAATGTGAATGAATATATGTGAATGATGGTTTTGAATGATATAGTTCCTGAATTAAAAATGATCAATTTATGACACATCTCGTAATTTTGAAATGATAATCATATTCCGAGGAACGACACCACAACTGGAGTACCGCATTTTTCCAATTCCAACATCACATGTCAAATCTTCATTCCATTTATTCGACTAATGGCAAGGTCAATCCTTTTCAGCATTTTGCCATGAATATTAACACTATTAAATTTTAATGTTTAAAACCCATATTTAATCTTTTTAAAAATAATTACTTTTCAAGATTGTACATTCTTAAATTCGGCCTTTATTTGCGTTGCTTATTTGATCAAATAATTCCTTCTGTCATCCAGCCTGCATCAAAGTTAAACACACACAAAACCAGAAAGAAATTGACAAGATAAAAACATGTTTTCTCCAGTCTTTTTAAAACTGCTGTGAAACCATCTCTGCGTCATCTGAACGATATTTTCCCGCGTCATTAAATTTGACACGCTTTCATTCTAACATAAGACATATACCGTTAAGCGAAACGCGAAGTGTCTTTTTTAGTTCTTTCAACACCAGCTTCAGTTTCGGTTTTAAACATTTTGATAAATTATTCGCTGGATGGTTCGAGCACATCCGGATATGTGTGATGTTTATTTGTGTTGCAGTTCCTCTTGAATGCGGAGATCGTGAACGATACTTTCATTGGTTTTTGTGACTTTTATTTTCCCCCGTATTTTAAGGAACTATTTTGAAAAAAATCACTTACCAAACGAAATGATTTTCTTAAATGTATACTTATGAATTAAAACGAATAGTAATGTCCCCCCCCTTTGATAAGTATTCAAAGACACTCATACAAACAGATTTAAATGCAGAGAGAATACAAATTACTAATCAGCATGTAATTCAAAAGAATTCCACGTCGCGTAAAAAGAGATTAAACAGACGAATTTAATCAAATGTTCTATTTGTCTTCTTTGTTTGTCCATTGACTTTTTAATATTTTGATTGCGCAAATGATTATAGAAATCGTGAACCACTTTTTGAATTGATATGTTGATAATATTTTAAACAGAGAAATTTCAAAGACAGAAAAGAAATCAAGCCCAAAGCATAAAGTAGATCAGTGTTCCCCAACCTTTTTCTCGCTGCGGACCGGTCAACGTTTGTTAATTTTACCGCGGTCCACTGAGGGGGTAGGATGTTGATTGTTTATATTTTAGACTTTCGATTTAAAAATTTTAATAAAATTGTATTTAATCGTGACTTCAGAATAAAATATAACAACACCAAAAAATGAATATAAAGTGATTTAACAAGGAAAATAATGTGATTTTCATAAAAAGTAGCCCAATCCCAAGAAATATGTATCACAGAAAATAAAAGGGAAATAACTTAATGTTTCTTGTGCGGACCAGTAGTATTTGATCCACGGACCGGGGGTTGGAGACCACTGATATAGATGACTAAAGAAAATCCTTAGTTTGACAGTTTTTAATTTTAAAAAAAATAACTTATTTATCAATCAAAAAAATAATAATTTACTTTTCCCAAAAATTTTGCACTATGAAATGTGAAGACAAATAGTACGTACAAATTGCTCTTATGTGTTTCTTTCTTTTATGAATAACATGTTCTTTACGCTAACGTTTTTTAATTTTAAGATATTACCCCTAAAAATTAATTTGCTCGTACACCGTACGGGCATTGATATGTTCTGCTTTCTAAAGTTGATTTACACATATTTTTAATTGTTATAGTGTGATTATTAGAGCTTGTGTATTTATATATAAGAGATGAAGTTCGTTCATGGTACTGAAATACTTCTCTTCCGAGATTTGTTTTTTTATTAAAGGCTGGAATTTAGATTTTTGAAAATATTCGATAAAGAACAAGGGTTCACAAGGCAATGTGCATTTTTTGCTAGAGAAGTAATGAAAATGGAAACATAATTTTAAAAAAAGCCAATATTATATCTGTCTCCATTGCAATGCAAGACTTACTGTTACATCATGCTTCAAATTGTGTGGATATGTCGCAGGAAAAAGACGAAATTAGGAGTTTCATGAAATCCCTAAGGGATAGGATCACTTGACGGGAGATGTTAAAATAACGTCTCTTCAAAGTCATTTCCAAGATGAAAGTAAGTGATTTTATCAAACCCTGAACTGTTTCAATGAAATGATGGAATGAACTAGTCAGGATTTGTATTGGCAAAATGCTGTCCAGGGGGGAAGAGACATCTGGGGGGGCGAGTCCTTGTACTTCCTAACCATACAGGTAGTACTTTCGATCTTCTAAATATCAACCTCATATCTTTAAAAAAATGGCACCTTAGGGTTAACATAGGGATTGATACTTTAGTGGGTAAGCAACCGAGAGAAAAGATGTTACACATAAAAAAAAAATACCAGCTTAATTTTCTAATTATTTGTTAATTAGTTTCGAATAAATAATTTGTATTTCATTGACTATTGTTGTATTACTTACTTCTACGCTTAATAATGCACCATATTTGTTAAATAAACACTTTTAAACTCTTGACAATATTATTATATTTCATCATTTCACTGAAACATGTCAAGGATTTGTTCAAATCTTACTTTTATCAAGGAAATGACTTTGAAGAGACTTCATTTTTTCATCTCCCGTCAATTGATCATCTCCTTTAGCGATTTGATGAAATTCCTAATTCCATCATTTTCCTGCGACAGATATACATATGCACACATACACGAAGTTTTCAGTCGTTTAAAAAAAGGGGTACGGACACGATTTTTTTTTTTTTTTTTTGTAAGCACGAGAGAAATTCTTTTCAGATATATGAAACATTCTTCATAGGAAGCAATGTCTACTTATAAAGAGCAAACATTTAGGGGTTTTTGTGCTCCACAATTATAAAATAAAAAATAGTGTAAAATTGAAGATTAAAAAACAGAATCCAAAATGGGAAAAAGTGTAAAGTATTATGCTTAGTTATAGAAAAATGTGCCTTTTTTTTAAACATTTTGGGCAAAAGAATTGACCACTTAATGGGTTACGATCAAAAGTGTAGCAAGTAATTTATAAAGCGATACAAGTGTTGATTTAAAAAAAAAGTTAGGCAAAAGGTTAGAAACTACTAATTTGATGCTTGTGTAGTTTCTGAAAATACAAAAAAGACAGCATCCTTTTTCAATGAAAATAGGTTACTTTACATATCTGAGTACTTCTTTATCGACTATCAGACATAAGTCATCCGGGGGTCAAGGACATTTTCGAACCGAAGATTGTACCAAGCATAATCAAATCACATAAAACGAATTCTCTTAAAATTTTAACACGGCACCATGAAAGAATTTTAGTTAAAAGTATTCCAAATTACCTAATTATAATGAAAAAATTTCAAAATTCTATCAAGTAATCAGTCTTAAGCGTTATGAGTATCTTTAAGAAAGAAAAATTACATTACAGGTATTCTAACATGTTTCGGCAAAAAAAAGGATTTATGATTCATTGCATTTTTGATGTAATTGACAGTCAAATAATACTGAATTTTCAATTCAAAAAAATTAATGATAAACATGAAAATATTTTTTCAGCAAAAACCCGATTTCATTCGAAAGGCTACACTTCATGTTCTCTGAAATTAAGAAGTCCCCCTACTCTCGTTACTTATCCATTTGAATATTGAAAATGGGCCTGGATAATTTTAAGGAATTGGCTTATTTTCCTTAATATTAATCGCATGTTCTTCACTGATGGTTTAAATTCAGAACATTCACGACAAATGCTATCACATGTTCTCCATGGAATTTAAAACTGACATTAGACTGGTACACGTTGTTCTACACGTAAAATTTAAATAAAAATTTAAATTTAATAATTAAATAAAAATGTTCAAACATAAGAATTTTTCAAAAAGTTTTTCAAAATTAAAAAAAAATTATTACTTATTATTGCACTTTTCAATCAAGTGAACTTTGTTTACCTATTCACGCGTTATTATTGTTGACAAATATGCATTTTTTAAAAGAAAGTTTCTGCAAAAAGCAAAAGTTGGCAACAACGAAGTGCATGAACTGATTAGCTAGAAAAGAGTGATTATATTTATCACGTGACGTCATAGTCACATGAATGTAGCCTATTGTAGGATGTATCTACAATCCAAACCAGTTCTTAACTTTCTTAAAAAGGGAAGGGGGGGGGAATAACCTTAAATTTGTAAAATATTTAAGTACTACACACAATTTATTATTTAATAACGTGAGGAAAAAAGAATGAAAAAAGAACGATTATGGAGTTCACACCCCTTACCTCTGGGGAAAAAAAAGAAATTCAATTGGTGAAGTAACAGAGGTTAAATAAATGTCACATATCTCTATCTTAATAAACAATATACTATTTACAGATACAACAAATGCAGAGAAGTCAGTTTCCCACTGAATATAATATAGAATACTACATGTAGAATTTATGAAAATCATTTATTAAATCACATTCAGTTAGGAAATTCAAAGTATATGTAGAATTAATTAGAATTTTTATTCCAAGAATGCTTCCTTCTGCAATCAGTTATCGATTCTGAGACTTCCCACTTTTTTCAAAATGAAGGAAACAGACAACACGATAAATCAAACTGGACATACGCATCAGTTACGATTAGCATATAAAATGAAATGCTTAATGTGCAGCTGATATAAATAGTCCGAGTGTAATGTTAATAAATAAGATTTCAAACGCAAAAGCGCGATAATGTGTAACCTGTTTTTATTATCAACATAAATCTTTTCAATAAGTATACGGCAAGGAATGGCAGTAAATATTTATGCCCAAAAAAATTCTGATATATCTTTCAACACTTCAAAAACACTTTCAAACTCAGTTCACTTAAGATGACAACTGATGAGATTAAGCAACTTCGAAATTCAGACATGTTCGTTAATCTTTTAAGTAAATGGAGCAGAAGAAAAATGCTTTGCCTTAGAAGTTTACACATATAACATTACATACAGATTACTGAATCTGAAACAAAAATAATGGAATTAAATATTTAAGACTACAATTTGACCTACTAAAATATGTCTACTAAAAGAGTAAAATATTTATTGTTCAAGATAAAAAAAAAATCACCAGTATTTAATCTGAATATTTTATCTTTATTTACCTACATCGGGTTTTTTTACCCATACCCTTACTTTGATAATCCAAATTATCCACTTTTGTTTTCTGTTTAAAGCTTAGATCTAAGCAATTAGTTTTCAGGTATCTACTTTATCACTTTCATTATCAGTTATCACACAAAAATTTGGCATTAAAAAATCACTGATCAAGATAATTACAGAGCATTTTAATATTTAACCATGTAGCATGATCATTTTCTTGTAGCATGCAGTTTCGTACCTAAGAATGAATAGGATAAGATGGGGGAAATTCAGTGGCGTAACGTACACACCCGCATCGCGGAGAGGCAGGGTTCCAGGGGGTTCAAAGCTTGACTGACGGCAAGTACTTGCCCTTTGTAATATCAGGCTTGGGGCCCAAAATCTGCCTTTGCAGGTGGGCCCAAATATTCTCCGTTACCTCACTGAAGAAATTACACACAAAATAAACAGATGTGATGGATTTGTTGAGATTATCACGTCCAAAATATACATTTTATAATTCAATTTTTTTCAGTGAATGTATTACTACATGTAAATAAAATTCGTTTCTAAAATAAACAAAAATATGAAAAAATAAACAAAAATATGAAATTTTATAGCTAAAAGTTAAAAAATATATAACGATGATGATGTCTTGCCCATGAGGAGACCAAATCAGACAGTACCATGGGCCTAGATGACTGTTCTGATAATTTGTTCAATATTATCCCCATATAGGTTTGTTAACGAAAACAGGGCCCTTATTTCTTGTACAGCAGCAAGAAAAACATAAAAAAAAAGTCTCAATAAAAGACCAGATATTAGTGCAGACAGTAGGACAAAAAAAGTTGATACAAGTTTACGATTAAATTCAGCAGTGGTCCACTATTGATTATTGAATTTTTTTTCGATATCAGTATCAACAAGATTAAAAACTAGTTGTTATTCACAATGCATTAATAACAACTCGTGTTATCCATAAGCAAAAGTATTGTACAAAGGTTAGATTTCATAAAAAAAATACTTCAAGGAAAGCAGAAATTGATAATCATAAAATTAGATTTTTCAATCAGATTTAGAATAAAACGCCAAAAATTGGACACTTCTTTAGGATGCAGTTTTGGTGCGTTTCTTTAATAGCTGCCTCTACACACGAATACGTATACCTGAAAATGGAAGCTGTACCAAACCGTGACTCGAAAAAAAAAATCCCCATCAAAATGACAAGTGGTAGGGTTTCAGAGGTTTCAAATCCAATTAAAACAAATAAACAAAAATATCCAGTTACTGAGCGGTGAAGAGCTTATAAGACATCAGTGATAAAATTGGCGCCAAGGAAGAAACTAGATCTATGTTCGGCGCATTTTCTGCTAAGTACTTATTAAAATGCAACTTCATGTTCTGGCCAAACAGTATGAGGAAAGCAAAGGGAGGGGGGACGTAAGGATAACACTTCTTTATCACTGCTGTCATATGTGGGCGGAATGATGAGAGCATTTCTATTGCAGATTAAATATCTTTTTTCCAATGTAAATTTGGTCAGATCATCAAAATGTACCTGAACAACAAGTGTTGTTTCATTTTTCAGTTGTAGAGGAGAATTAAATCAAAAAAGTATGAAAGGTAATTTGAAGCACAGTAATACCCCGAATTTACGTGATAGGTGAGATTCAGTGCAACCGCGTAAGTCGAATTTGCGGAAGTCGGGATACAATTTCGCAAATAAATACACATAAATTATTTTTAGTTGGGATCGGAGACGAAAGAAAATAATAATTTAGAACAAAAAAATGTTGAATAAAATCTTACATAACACAAACACAAAAACGCAAACCGTTGTAATTTTGAAGTAGAATCTTTAATGAAATCTAATAAATAGTGGTGTGCAGGCTTAAGGATATTTTTTTCTCCCGCAAAATTTCCTCGTAGAAGGCTAATAATTTTTTTATTCTTTGTTTTGTTGAAGAAATACGCTCTTCGTTGGAGTCTGTATTTTCTAAAATTTATGTACCTCTTTCAATTAAACCGAGTCCTTCTGTCAAATTACTAACCGTTATTCCATCTTCTGACTGAACTGGGTCTAAAGACTCAAGTTCTTCAATGTCTTGCTCATACATTTCCATGAGCTCATCAATTGTCAGCTCCTAATTGTGGGAACCCAGCAGTTCTTGAACGTCATCGCAATGCGCTTCTAAATTTATTTGCCAGGCAAAATTAACAACTTCTTCAATCAAATTACCAATTTCATCAGGCACTGGCATTAATTCCGACTGAGTTTCAGAGTGATGGGGGGGGACCGAATGGACAAGATTTGAAAATCGCGTAATTCAAAATTAGCATAAGTCGAGATATTACCGTAGTATAAAAATGTAAAAATGTTTTTAAAAAAGCTTCTTTAGCATGAGATTTTTTTCTTCATTTCATACATTCTAATTTGTTTCTAAAGAAGAAAAGCATCATAAAACATAACAGAAAAAAAAACTTATTATACAATGAAAAAATTTTCATAATAAATTACGAAACTCTCAAAATTATTTCCAACATTTAACACCGTTTCCGTGGTTATACTTAAGGCTTAGTTAGAATAATTACATTGCTGTTGGATATAAGTTGATTCATCTGTGGTTTAAGAATGAAAACAGCTAAGAGTGAAGGAAATGTTAGCCTCAAAAGCGACTTTGAATTAACATTCACCCTCCAACAGCTTATACGTAAGGCTTTCTAAAAGTAAGATATCAAGAGCTCTGACGGGCGTGCAAAATATCCGTTTGAATTAAAATCCCTCTGAAGATAATGAAGACGATAACCGCATCCAAACGGTGCCAGTAGATGGAGCTGACTCTCCAGTAACAGGAATAAATCTCATTTAGAAGACGGCTGGAAACATATTCCGCGATTGAAATGAGAAGTGTGATACGGTTTTTGCCTTAATTCTCCTTCTGAAATTCATTGGCTACTGGTAGGAGTATAGAGCAGAAGTATTATGTCACGAAAACAGGTGTGGTTTAGTTGCAATGAATTTGAGAGAGAGACAAAGCGGAACAGATGAAGAAAGAACGTTTACGGTGGGAGGTATTCGATCACCTTCCTCACAGTTCAAGTGATTTTCATCTCTTCGGACCTTTGAAGAAACACTTGGGAACACAGCATTTCAGAACCGATGCTGAGGTTCAGCAAGCCGTCTTGACGTGGTGTCACAACCTTGACACTTATTTCTACGATGCTGGTTTCGATGGTTTGGTATACCGATGGAACAAGTGCCTTCCTACATTGTGTATATATATTTTTATTTCCCGAATTAACATTTACTCTGAATGGGCTTGTTACCTTACTTTCTGAAACCCCTACGTACATCTCGTCATAAAGCAAGAACTGAAAAAGCTCAATTCCATTCAGGGACGTCTTAGGGCATGGGCCAACTGTGCCCCGAGGTCTTGGCCAACAATGCTCAAGGCCTTGGCCAACTGTGTCCAAGGCCTTGGCCAACTGTGTTCAAGGCCTTGGCCAACTGTGCCCAAGGCCTCGGCTACAATAGGGGCCTTGTTTCGTTCTCGACTCTGCCTTAATAAGACCATGATTCAAAAAATTTCAACGGTCAAATGCTACTTCCGGTTGTATTCTCCGAAAGACTGGGAGTTTGGGACGATATGTCAACTGGCTGCATGTAATGCGTCGTCCATGTATAGACGTAGGCATCACATCATACACCATCATTAATTACTCCTTCAGTCAAAAGGTGGCAGTCTGTCGAGACGGTTCGTGCGATTGTAAGGCGCACATTTATTTGTTTCGGATTATTATTTGTACAAGTATTTGACAACGTATTCTATGTACTGTCTACTTTTAAGAGTAATAGGTGGGATCTACATTTGAGTAGGGGTCCAGGGCCTCAAGATGTCTTATGACGTCTCTGATTCTATTTGAGGAGCAGCAACAACTTTCATTCACACGATGGGTCCTTAATGGAATATAAAAACTCTCATTTATTATCTCAATACATCTCCGGTAACAATTGCAAAATATTTTGAATGGTGCAGTACTTTAGATTCTTTCTCGGCACTTTTATTCTTTATTTCATGTACTTTATCGATAAAGCCAAAACGACGTATCAATTTTAAGGCAGGCTATTTTTTTTCCCCCTGGACCTCTTTTCCTTATATTTTTATACACACAATGGGGTCATAACGATGAGAAACTGGGGGACTGCAATCGTGTCTTTTATGAGGGTTGCTGCGTACTGGAGTTTTAACCACAGATCGCTTGTAATAAGATTTTTTAAAAAATTCAATTTTATATCTCCTTTTCAGAAAAATTAAAAATAAGCAATGAAATTAGAATTTCATTGTTTTGTTTTTGGGATATGAGTTGAAGTGGATGAGCCATCCTCCTCCTGAAACATTTTTCACTACATACTTGAAGGTGTGCGAGCTTTTCGATACATTCCTATATGTATATATGTGTGAGTGTGCGCACATACACACAACAAAATTATGAATGCAATTATTTAGACATAATGGAAAACAAACATAATTCAAATTTCGATTAAGTGATACATGCGAAGCTCTCTTTCTGAAGATTTTAAATAATAATATTTTAATAACATTTAACAATCTAAATTAGGGGCGGGTAAACTTTTCCAGGGTGCGGGCTACTTCTAATTTTTTAAAGGTGTTGCGAGCTGAGAAAAAGATCCACTATATTTACCATAACTTAATAATACGGAATATGTACTTACCTGCATAACTACTATTAAAAAAGAACACACCTTCAAGACCGCTTTTAACGCAAAACGTAAGACACAGGCATAATAAAAATAGCTACAAATATAACTATACCAAATGATGCATTTACTATCAAACAATTCAAAATGCATTAAAAAATAAAACATGCTCATCTAAAGTTAGTTCTTGTAGTTATAGTCTGCCTACTGTCAGCCAATTTTAAACATTTCGGTATATAATTACGAACTGCTAATCTTCATATGGTCAAACCAAAATATATCTTGGGGGGTCCACCTGTCGATCGCGATCGACGTAATGTCTACCATTAATTTAAATAATAGTTAAATATTAGAAAATGAAAAGGAGATGCTTTGTTTCTTGTAGATATGTCGATGTAATTTAAGATGAATAAGAAAAAGTCAAACTACGATGTGTGGTATTCTTAAAATTATATAATTTATATTATAGCAAATATTTATGACTGACGGATTTGCAAGATTTAACTAAATTGTATTGAAAATAAAGATATTCAGTTTATCTTTTTTCTCAAACCCACATACGGTTTCTTTAAATTGTAGACCTTGTAGGAATATCCACGAACGAATGATTAATTGCCGGTTTAGATCTCTAAAATGAAGCATAATATATATTCTATAGTTAACTTGAATTTCAAAAGCATAAGGGAATTGGCTGATTCCAGACTACGACTACAAAACTAATGCTGAGTTATATTTCGCTGATAAAAAAATGCTGATATCTTCATAAGGAACCACCACTTTTAAAGAAAAATATTACGAAGGGCTTTGTTAGCGCGATTCAAGTCATTTCTAAAGCATCCGGACTACTAATGATTTGAAACACGCAAATTATCTTTGCTAACCTTAACCATTTGATCATAAACATATTTATAGAAAATAAATTGAAATGGACTAAAACAGCGGAAGGAAAAGGTTCATTTCTTCATTACATTTGCATTTCTTTTGATTGTACTTTTCCTGAGGATTCTTTTTTATTAGCAATTTAGTTGAAAGCTTATAAATAAAATCTGAAAAAAATAGAGAGAGAGAGAATTTGTTTGCATGTTGATAAGGATTTCAACATAAAATTGTAACCATTTGAATGGTTCCATGCAACGTTTTATAAGATGCGATCATCAAAGCCCAGATACCAACGATCTAAAAAAATTTAAGATCCCTTAACTATAGTGGCAGTCCGGAAAATGACTTGATTTTATCCAAATAGAGGAATTAATTGTATTTTTTCTCAGCCAACTTCACACTTGCCGCATTGTCATTACATATTTTGAGAGGTTTGTTCGAGAAAAATTCTGCTTGAGTTTATGTCTTGTCGAATCTTGATGTTTATTTTCAGCATTTCACGTATTCATTATCGAAAAGATACTCAGAGTTTGTCAGAGCGTCTCGAGGATACTGCTGTAACATAAATCGAAAAATTCGACCATGCTTTCCGTGTTCCACCCTTACCACGTATCTTCAATGCGCCAACAGAAGACTGGTTTCAGTACTCTATCCTTCAGAAAACTTGAAACTTTTTAATGCTTCCGCCAGCTGAAAGTGCCAATTTAAACTCATCTCGGGCCCTTGGCGCAGAAGATTTACAGGCCCCCTTGGCACTGGCAGATCAAAATTTATAACCAGAAAATCTGGTTAGGTCCAACTTACCCGGTCCCAGCTTATGCATCCAGTGGATAAACCAACAGTGCCTTCTAGCCATTTTGAATTCATGTATACAATAATCATACGGAATTCTTTTACGTTTCTACTTAAATTTAGATAAGTATATTTATTTGAATGCAGTAAAGTGCACCTGTAAGAGAAAAGAAATAATGCGAGTGTCTCTGGAACAACATATTCCCCCCCATCTACCTAGGATTTTCACACACAAATCTTCAAAAAATATTTCCAAAAATTGGAAGGGAAATATATTTGCAGAGAAACCATCATAATTTCCTTCGATTAAACCGAAAAATTGCATCGTAAATACCTTTATAAGTAATGGCTATTATACTGAAAACATGAATCATTCAGAAACCTTCAGAAACGGTTTTCTTCAAATGAAAGCAAAACTGTTTATTAACGTCGCACTTCGAGACAACACAACGGTTAAGCAAAGTTTATTGAGAGCGTATTGTTCCATCGTAAAATTTACACACAGATATAAAAACACGACATTTCATGAGATGATTTAGGGATTAATACAATGACAACTAAAAAAACTTCTGCTTACGAAGAGAGATAAAGGAAAGAGTGAGTATGTTATTACATTTGGAATAATTAAGTATTTTAGTAAGAATGTCATTTTACGGTGGTACTCACTACAAAGATGGATATTAAAATTAAGAAGAAATAGAACAATAGAAGAAATATGTATCATCACAGGTAAAATTTAAAACAATAAATAAGCAAACAAAATATAATTGCTAAAATGCTTGAATATGAATCCCCTTCCCTAGACTTATTGACAAATTAAAATTGAATTCTACTATGCACAATAAAGAGATGAGATAAAATCTTTAAAGTTTATAAAAGATGAATATCATTTATGGAGAAAAAGAATATTAAGGCTACAAAATCAAACATTAATTCTAGAAATTTTATCAAATACATAAGATTCAATGTCTAAGATTTCCCAGTATTTTTTTATATGCAAATATGGATTGCAGTCTTACCTTTAAAATTTATAGCTTTTAAATTTGATTTTCAAATAATAATAATAAAATTAGCAAGTAAAATACTGTGATGATGTTTTTTAAGTTAGAATAAAATGAAAAATCTAAAACACAGATGACATTTTTATTACTGATTCTTAAATCAACTTCTAGCAATTCTTTTAAGTAAAGAGTGTTTTTTTTCCAGGTATAGAAGTTTAAGTTGGCATTACTTTCCAAGATGGCGACCGATTTAACAGCTGTCAAGTGATTTATTCTCAGTTTGGTTTGGCAATTCATCATGAATAGACTCACGCCTCATAGAGATTCGTCGAATGGGCCCAAAACGAGATTGCCGTTGTTCCCGATTTTCATAAGCGAATTTTGTTTAGCGATGAAGCGCACTTCTGGTTGAATGGCTACGTCAACAAACAAAACTGCCGCATTTGGAGTGAAGCTGATCCACAAGTGTATGTCGAAACACCGTTACATCCAGAAAAACTGACTGTTTGGTGCGCTTTATGGGCTGGTGGAATCATTGGTCCGTACTTCTTCAAAAACGACGAAGGCCACAACGTTACAGTCAATGGTGATCGGTATAGAGCCATGATTACTAACTTTTCATTCCTGAATTGAACAATCATGATGTCCAGGAGCTGTGGTTCCAACAAGACGGCGCAACATGTCACACAGCTCGTGCCACAATCAATTTATCGAAAGACACGTTGGGTGACCGCCTAATTTCACGTTTTGGACCTGTGAATTGGCCTCCAAGATCTTGTGATTTAACACCGCTAGACTATTTTCTGTGGGGCTATGTAAAGTCATTGGTCTATGCGGATAAGCCACAAACGCTTGACCATTTGGAAGACAACATTCGCCGTGTTAGTGCCGATATACGGCCACAAATGTTGGAAAAAGTCATCGAAAATTGGACGTCCAGATTGGACTACATCCGAGCCAGCCGTGGCAGTCCTATGCCAAAAATCATTTAAAATGTAATGCCACAAGATTATCTTTCGAATAAAAAAAATTCATGTCAATCGAATAATACATCGTTGTTTTATTGCAATTTAAAGTTCTATACCTCTAAAAAAAACACCCTTTAAAATTATCTTTTCCCAGCATGAGTATCTGAAAAAATTGCTTTACTTGTAATTTGCGAGAATAAAATTTCTTCAAGTCGAATTCAATCCAATAATTATCATCTTCAAAAGAAAAGATAAAATCCCCTGTTACACGAAAATTCAGTCGCAACTCTCGATTTTTTTTAAAAAAAATCCTTACACTAATATTTTTATAAACAATAATTTTTACAACTGTTTATCAAACAGTAGCCAAACAAATTTCTGCAGAAATAGTTTTCTCTTTCACAACAAAATTTAAACCATTGCTGAGACATGTAATTTATATTTTCAGTTAGCTGATTTTCTTGACCTAGATTTTATCAAAATATACTTTCTATTGTTGTTGTTTCCAATCCCCTTGGAGCAGGAAAGCCTACACCAAGTCCATTTGACCTTTCCGCGTAATAGTGTCAAACACCAGGTCTTGCTCTTCATACAACTGTCGCAGGGAAATGCCCCAGCAGTCCAGAAGATGAGCAGGAGAAGCAAGGAGAGAGCAGGGACAGGTAAAGAAAGACTACCCCCTGCACGAAAGTCATACTACGCAGGTGACCGCTTCTAAGGCGCGCCAAGGCCGTCTGATGAGCCCTGGAACTCCTGCACTGCATAGATAGGCCAGGACTCTTAGCTGCGTACCAGCGGTGAGCAGGAGGGTTTCGCCAAGTCAAATTCATTCATTTATTATTTAAGTCATATATTTATTTATTATTTAAACTCATTACGTAGCAATGCCCTTTTATTATTAATTTTTGTACAAATATTTTACGGTAGTCAAATCTTGTTATCATGTCTAAAAAAAGACCTTTTGCTCCGTTTCTTCGGGTGGAAGGAAGTTCAAAAATGTTTACGTATTTCTTTCCCTTACTGATAATTAATCAGGAGATAATTTTATAAATAAAAGAATGTAATCACTTTCCAAGTTTATTTTAAATTTTAAATGTTCTCTAAATGAAACCAATTTCACTATACTACGAAATTTTTGTATGTTTTTAAATTAAGCCGAGGAACATTAATTCACATAAAAAGCAGTGGAATGGATCCATTGAAACACAAAAGTCAAAACATAAGATCGACTCGGGACTAGTACGGTAGGGTAAGCAGTGATGTAACGTACACCCCAGCATCGAGGGAGCACAAAAGTTATAGTTTTTCAATTTTCTGTAAGATCCGGCTTGGGGCCCAAAAACCTGACTTTACAGGGGGCTAATATTCTCCGTTACGCCCCTGAGGACAAGCATATATTTTCAATATGACTTACAGGCAAGTGTCTAAAGATAAAGCTTGTTTGAGATATACGCTCAGTATTTCAATGAAATTTACTGCAAGGAGTACATCAATTTAAACGACCTCGAGTTATTGCTTATGGTCAACGTCCAACACGCAATCCTCTGAACTAATGGCTTTCAAAACAAGATACGCAAAGTAATGCTAAGGATTACACCAAAAAAAAAAAAAAAACCAAGATGATTTATAAATAAATGATTGAATATCACTTGGGTGCGAGGTTCTCTCATAAATCGCCGTGCTGGTCTTGGGAGCTTAACGTTAGTGGCTTACCGTACTAGGATTCTAGGAGAACCAAAGCCTATGTAACGTTATGGTTTTGCAATCCTTTGTAAGATTTAGCTTGGGACCCCAAACCTTACTTTGCAGGGGTGCCTAATATGCACCGTTACGCCACTGCTCAACGTCATAAATGCACCAGCTTTAAAACGCACGAAGACTTTATAATATTACTATACGTCACTTTGGGCATAACTTATAATTATTTTCATCATAGGGACACAAATCGCTGTTGTAAACGACATCTCGATGTCCTTATCCGAGGTCGAATCATTGGAAAGAAGGCTGAGGAGTGCTTAGAGTGGATGTAGAGTTCAGATATAGCTCACTGCATCATTACGCTTGTTTAGAGAATATTTCAAATTACAGGAACAGCTATCCAAGGATGTGGTACAGATCGTTAATGAGAAACCAAGGTGGAGGATGGCTAGCATATTGTCTACAGGCACGAAAGGACAGACAGTAGGAAGAGGGAGAAATTGCAAGACACGCAACAAATTACAAGACAAACAATATAGTTTACCATAATTATGAGGCAGTGAGGCACAACTGTGGTTTACTTGCATGACAACCTGTACTGTGTATGCAGTTAATACTTAGTTTTTAGAGACAGTATTTTATGTAAAGCGGAAAACATAAGAACTGGAAAAATTACCAATGAAGTCAAGTATTCTTTACGAATGAGAGCTTATTTAGTCTGATAATAGATTCTGCATGCATACACATCTGAAGAGAGGGGGGATGCACACAATAACTCCTCTATATCATCATCGAAAAGGACTGGATTGAAAAGCGTTGATAATCGCCAGAAAGTCAGATCCATCAACATCAGCTTACTGCAAATCAAGAGGACAGGCAAATAGGCATTTGAGTTTTACTTTCTTGGCATTATAATGGGACATTCTTAAAACGAATTGTGATGGATGATGAAAGGTGGTTTCTGTATTCAGCATGGAGCGTCGTCGTACTATGCATAGTCCTTTTGACTCACCTACATCGACACAGACAAAAAATTTTTCTCGGGATGAAGTTCTGATTAGTGAGTGGAGGGATGTGCAGAAAAATTCACAAGGAAGTCCCCTCCATCAAACCAAGCCATTCATGTCGTCTTGTACTTTCGTTAATGAGATAGATTGCGATCCCCAATCACGAAACGGCTAGACGTCAATAGGCAGAATGTTATCCTCCATCGCGATAAAGAGAGGCTCCATGCAGTAGTCAATCACTGGTCAGAAAATAATGGGCTTTGGTTGGAAGATTTTACCCTATCCTTCAAAGTTTCCTGACCTATTGCATATCACCTCTTTCTTATATTGACTAACTCTCAGTAGAAAAGATTTCGATACGATACTTTTTCACATCAAACATAAGAACTTTGCCCCCAAAAGATCAATGGATAACAGCAGTGGAGTAACGTACACCCCCGCGGAAGCCAGGTTTCTAGGGGTCCAAAGCCTAACTGAAGCAAGTACGTACCCTTACTAAAACCTGACTTTGCCGGGAGCTCTAATGTTCTCTGTTACGTCACTGTGGATAACAGATATAATTAATTTTAAGTTATATACATTTTATGTGTATTTTGCACTCTTCCTTATTTTCAAAAAAAGATAAGGCAGTTCTGAATTAACCTAATATAGTATATAAAAATCCTTTTTTTAATCTTGTTACAAAAGGTCTCGTTTCACTCCTTAATATTTTATCTGAGAATAGACACAATAAGATATTTTTCTTCAGAAAGCTTTCATGAGCTGTTTCATTGCAGAAATCGAAGCCAAAGATCATTTTGAAATTTAATATGGTGCAAAGTATTAACTGACATTTTTTTTAGTTTTGTAATTCACAGTTTGAAACTGACTAAATCAAAAATTGTTAAACTGTTTCAAAGGTTTTGAAGAATCCAAAAGAGTGTCATCTTCAATAATAAACTAAATTCTTTTCATTTACCAGCTTTATTCAATCCTTAGTAATTTGTTTATATATGCAACATCAGTAAAATTGCACAAAATCAAAATTTTTTGAAGAGTTAAAAAAAACCTATCGTTAAAAAAAAACTTATAAACAGTGTCCCACTTTAACACGAGCTATTTTTCTTAGTTCATTTGAAACCCACATGAAAATTTTACATTATGTAAAATCAGACTCTTGCATAACATATTCTGATAAATGTCAAAAGTTATTTCAATCTTAAATTATGCGAAAAAGGTTTTCATGAAGATGAAAAGCTATTAAACTGGAGGTTCAAACTAAGCAAGGAATTAAGAAAAATGGAATAAATAAATTTATAAAATCTAATATTCATTTCAGCATAGATAAACAACAAATATTTTTTTTAAACGATTCCTAAAATATTGACTAACATCTTTAAGACAGTCAATTCAAAAAATCTGTCAACATAATTTTAGGATTCATATAAAAATAATTGATGCCCAATTTTGTAAATGAACACATGCATTAAGTAATTAAATGAAAAGAAATAAGTAAAATTTCCTAGAATTTTATTTTAGGTAACTAGAACAAAGCATGATTTTTAGAAAAAGAAGATTGTTTATAAGAACATTTCACAACCCTTTGCTTTCATGCATTTTGTATGTGAATACATTAATATAAGCATACAATATTTTTTAAAAAAAATTAAGTATTATTCTTTATTAAAACAAATGGAACCTTAAGAAAATATTAATCTTAAGAATATTGTATTTTCAACAATTCTTTAAATTTCATAATTAATTGTGAAATAAAAGGAAAATGACATATAAATTAACCCTCTTTCATCAAATTATCATTTGCAATAACAATTAAAATACTCTATTTCTTAACATGAATTAAATATAATATTGCTGAGAAATAGTTAATTACACTTCACATCCTAAATTGATTCAGGCAATTTTTTTATTTCAAAATGTATATTATGAAGATTATACAAATGCATGAAGATAAAATATATCAACAGAATATATTCTAAGAAAAAAAATAAATGTTTAAAATAGGAATGCTATTATTTCGAAATATCACAATTTTATTGCATTTAAGTTCAAGTAAATATTAAAATTAGATTTTTGAAGAAATAATAAAAATTAGGAATAACACAAAAAGGTTTTAAAAGAATTTATGATATTTTCGGAAATCTAAGAAACAAAACTAACATTTGTAACCAATCAATAAAGAAATTGGCCAAAACAAAGCAACAAAAGAAAAAAGAAAGAGATTATGTGTTTAGTGAGGATTTTTCATACAAAAATATCCAACTCATGTGATTTATAAATCCACATATATACATTGATTCCTATGTATGCGTATAAGTGCATGTTTGCTGAAACTATACAAGAATTAATTTTTAACACTACTACTGATTTTAATTCTATGCTGATAGATACCATGAATAAAAGAAGAAATGACAAAAATAACATTCAATGTAAGAACAAAAATCCCTATAAACTTCTTAATTGAACATTTAAATACAAAACCAAGGTGTAATATGCAAATATGTAAACCACTAATTTTATAATATTTTTTCTTGCATTCTAATGTGCTAAAATACAAATATATTTTTCATTTAGAAATCTTTACAAAATGGCACTTTTAGTAAACTTAAACAAAAAAATTACACTAAATGGTTTGAAAAAAAGCATCTCAGTAAATTTCAACAAATACTATGCTTAATAAAACATCAAAATATGTGACATAACTCAAAAGGTTTTTAGATGATTATAAATGACATCAAAATGCATAAGAAAACAAAACTGCAAGCATTGCAATTATAGTTTTTAATACATTTTAAATATTAAAATTAGATTTATAGATTTGCACTAAATTTTTTCCCTTGTAACTCATATGAAGCATACTTCTTCAGACTTAATAATATTTGCAATATACAAAATAAAATATTTGATAAAAAAAATTACAAAAATAATTATTCTCGGTAAATGAGTTTCTCATTCATGCCCCAGATTTGTAAATTTTACAGCATGAATTTAAACAATAAACAAATAATAAGCAAGATAATTAATATATATATATATATATTCAAAGACAACACTTCACTTGCAATTATATTTACAAAAAGCTAAAGAAAATTTTCAAATAAGCCCGCAAAGAAATTATCACGAGTAATATAAATTATCAAGAAATAACCTTCCATAAGTTTTGCTGCTTTTACAACATTCTATACTTCAAAAACTACATTACACCAATAATACATACCTCATAACAAGGAGAGATGTTTTTTTAAAGAAAATTTGTTTTTCGATGCTAAACTTCATTCAGCATCTTTCGCATGCATTACAACGATCTGTTTTACTTTCAAATACCAATGCTTACGACTGACACTTCTGCAATCTGTACCTTATAAACAAAACAAAAACAAAAAACACTTCGTTGCCATTTTTATTTATCACAAAGGCGAATCCTTAATGGAAACATTTCAGGAAAAGTATAAAAACTTTATTAACGAAGCAATAACACAGAAATATATAACTCAGAATTTTCGATGATCCTTAATAAAAGTAAATATATTTATGTAGCTTTTTCTTAATTTTCTTCAAAAAAATTATTTGGGCTCCAGTAAAACGGTAATTGTAACCGAGTAAAGTGCTTGTTGCTTGTGGGGTGTTTGTTTTTGTGTAGGTCAATATTAGTTTCGGTATTTATCTATTTGAGAGAAATGAAGAAAGCGCAATAAAAGTAACGATACTTAATAACTTAGTTTTCCAAGTATTTATTTTACTTAAAAAATATGCTACACAATTAAAGAAAAAGACTAACAAAAATTCAATAGTATATTTGATGATAGTTAATTTTTTAAAACATCAAAGATTCCTGTGGGTGAGAATTTGGCTTAAGGTTTTGAGATGTGGATAGTATGATAAATGTGAAATTATTTTTAAAATATTATTTAATGATAGCAAATAAATTATATATACATGATGGGGATACGATCATTTGAATAAATTTCTGTTTGAACATTTTATTAACCCTTTGCGTTAAATCCTTTTACATTACATTTTTCAACCAAATATGCTTTGTCTATCTAATAATAAATCGTAAAATATCGTGAGTAAGCTTTCTGCCGACAAATTTTACTTTGTGATTTGTTATAGCACTAATGAGAAACATTTACAGTTTGAAAAATATTATGTTTATCATTGGCAAATAATTAACTTAAACCCTTCTGTATTTAAAAAAGTTCAACTTAAGAATTTTGAAATTATATATATACTAACCACAATCTGTGTGTGTGTGTGAATTACATCTTTTACATGATTTTTTTGGGGGTCAGGGATATTACAAAAGTCATTTTTCATCAATTATTTTCTGAAGTTATTCAATCTTCATCTGTGTGATGTATAACTTTTTATACACCTGCATTAATTAAAAGCCTATTCCCCCCCTCCCCCCAATTTTTTTTTTTACTTATAGGCATTCTTGTAACTGTACTTTACTTTTTGTTTATGAAAAAAAAACATTACTTTCATTGAGCCAATAATGTCATTTCCTTAAATTCACAGTTACCCTAATTTTCTACTCTGTATATTACTTTTATTACTTACCAATGTATTTTTAATTTACTGGAATTGGATCCATGTCTCAAATGTCTGTCTACAAAATAAAATTAAATTTGTTTCTTAATATTTTTACTGCATGAAAAATTTATATAGACAGTTTAAGTAATATCAATACATTCAACACAACTTTGTATTTAATAATAATAGAAATTTAAGGCCCTCATGGTTGCTGACATATATATTTTAGACTTAATTCAAAAGGCCATGATGTGGAACTTTTTATACTTACATATTATCGCAACTATATGAGCAACCTTTTTAGGAAATGAAGTCATGGTTGTCAATCCAGTGCATACATACAAAATTGGGGTTGCCAAATTATCTTGAATGTTGACATTTTTTTTTTTTTTTGTGGTAGTACTAAGTATCTAATTTTTTGTAGGATCATCAAAATGTTAAATGTAACAGTTTTTTCCATTAAATCCACTTCATAATTTTGTTCTTAGGTTACGTAGCACTAGATATTGACCCTAGTGTGTGATTTAGATATTTTTGTTTGAATAGTACAAACAAAATTAACCAATTGGATTTAAAAATGTATAGTATATCTGTAACACTATATTTGAACTAAATTGGAATATGATGTGGTATGGAAATTAAGAAAGTGAATTATTAGCTTATGGTAACAAATTTCTCTTATAAATGTACAAAATTATTTCATTTTCCAATGTTCTAGTGTAATGTTATTTAAAAGGCAAATCAGATTCAAGCATCTTCTTATGTATTGAATTGCTTCTGAATAAATTGTTTTTTTTATGTTTTTACTTTTTGTAGATTAAAATGGAAGCAGAAAATGAAGTTCCTGAGTTACCAGTTGAAACTGAAACTGAAAATGTTCGAAGAAATTCATCTTCAATCTCTGACATCCAAATTGCTTATTCACCAACTGAAAGCAAAGCTACAAATTTAATAAAACCTGTACCTGAAGTATCTCTAGATGTTAAAGATGAACAGAATATTAAAAGGGTTGATTCTGATTCTAAATTTGGGTTCATGGAAACAGTTCCTTTAGAACTTTCTATGCAGGAATCTGCACCAAATAGTCCAGCACCCAATTTAACTGTTGAAAATTCTGAAACAGTGTCTGTACAGATGAGGTCATTTAGTTTAACTGATAAACAGTCTTCTGATATAGAAACATCTTTCAAAACAAGACCTCAGGTATTTATGTAGCAAGTTTTATTCCCATTCATTTTTTTGGTATATTTAGTTGCTAACACCCCTCCGTTAAATTTTTTAAAATTAAATTTTGATTTAAATGTTCCTACATTGAATATTCAATGCAATATAAACAATAGGTTTTTCAAAAAAATATATTAATGTTATATATGCTTAATTTTTTTTATTGTGGAAGATTTTATCTTATTTACATGTCTTTAAAAATGATATGCGGTATATGGTATTGATTATGATTTCTGTAGAACATGATGTAGATGGTTTAAGTTCTACTTTGATATATCTTTGATGGGGGGTTTTATTATTGTATTCTTGTCAGTATAACTGTGACATCAAAGTTAATATAACACAGTGTCAGTGGCACACACAAGGGGGGGCCTAGGGGTCCAGACCCTCCCCAAAAAAGCCCTTCATTTTTTTTCTGGTTTGTTATAATTCTAAGTATATTGTACATAAAATTTAATTAAGTATTTGTTTTTAATGATTAATTTTATTAATTAATGTTAATCATTTCTTCAATAATTAGTTTTTAACTGTTTTTTGTTCCTGAAAATCGACAAAATCAAAAGGAGCATCATACAAGAATGGTGGAATTTCGACCCTGTACCGCCCCCCCTTCCTTAAAAAATTCCTGTGTGCGCTACTGCACAGTGTACATAAAATGAATAATATTGTCAATTATGTCATTAATACTTTTTTAAAAAATCCATCTTAGATCTTGCATTATTGAAAAATACTTTTTATCGTCAATGAAAGATTTTTTTAAATATTTTATGATAAACATTTCTCTTAAATGGTTGTTGAATGAAATCATAGTAATTTTATATGTCTTCAAATGATTTTAGGTAATCTTTCTGGCTCAGTTTTAAATAAAATACTTTAAGTTTGCTTAAAATTAAATTAAGTTTTGTATATTTTTTATATCGACTATTCAGCCCTAATTGCATGAATGTGTAATTAGAATCATTATAGTACTTGCATATTATCGTGATATTATATGACACAAAGCTCATAATTGCCAATTCAGCACATACAACACTAGTGAAATTGGTGTTGCCAACTTGGCGAGTTATCTTTAACATTGGCGATCATTGCCATAAGTACCTAAATTACTTATTTATATTTTATAACAATTTTTCATTTTAAAATTTCATTCATTTCTTATATTCCTTGTAAAATTTGCTAAAATCTGCAAAATAATATTTAATGTACTGCAGTGCATTAAATAATATAAATTAGTAATAAAGAAGGAAAACTCATATAAATTTGTATTTATCATCTGGCAATTTATTAGCAAAAGGTTTTGCAATAAATTTCTGTCAGATTTTCAAGGAGATCTATAATTTCTATTAAATCTTATTTTTCCGACTTAATTACTTCCATCCATCAGTGCCAGTTTAAGCTCATTTCGAGCCCTGGGTGCAGAAGATCTACCAGGTCCTTGGCACTGACAGATCAAAATTTATGACCAGAAAATCTGGTTAAGTCAAGCTTATCTAGGCTCTTCCAGGCCCCTGGATGCCCGCCCCAAGCCCCCCAATGGATAAACCGGCACTGCCATCCATAACAGTCTCATACCAATTACTCTAACCAGTAACAAAAATTTTATATTTTAAGAAAAATTTGTTCTTTTTATGCACAATTAAACTTATTTCATTCTGTAAAAAATATATAGGGGAACCTACAAAATTATTTTCTAGTCTTGATACATATTTTGTTATATTCTATGAAGACCAAACTCTATGTAAGTTACATATTGATTGCACTTGGCTTATGAGGGTATCAATTTACTGTTAATTTTACCTATAGACTTTTAACTGATTGAGGGGGGTTCTTTATTATATTGTCTCATTTAGATTAGGTGTAACATCTTATTTATCTTGAGTTAAAGTGTTTTTAATTTTCTTAATATTATTCTAATAAGTAATAAATATTCTGACTGGATAAAATATGACTGGATATATCACTTATCTGACAATGAAATTAAATCAATTGCTATAAAAATTGCCAAGATAAGTTGTGTGGTATAGTTAGAGATAAGATTTTTTTCTTATCTTTATATTATAATCTATTTTTTAAAAAAAAGTAGTTACTATATTAATATTGAGTGATATTTCTTATATGATTTTATGTTATTTTGATGCATGATTTCATACAATTTTTTAAAACCTAATCTTGAAAGTTTACTTATAAATTGATACAATGTTTTGTTTTGTATGTTTACCAATTCAGTTTCTTGTGTTATCAACTTAAGCATTGATTGGTATTGCAATCAATTTAATTAATGCATTGCTTATGTAACATATTTTTAGTCTGCAGATGCAAATGTTTTGAGCAAGTATTTCGGTGCTGAACCATCACAATTGGAGAAAGCAGATCCGGAAGGTTTGAATTTCTTTAATACTTTAGCTGAAAGCACTGTAAAAGATTCCCAAAATGTTTCAGCATCTTCTATTATAACTAAAAAATGCGAAGAATTAAAAAATACAGAACTAGCCGAGGAAGTTGTTGAAGATTCTACATCTGGTAATTTTTAAAGGAGAATTCCTAATTTAGATTGATTTTTAATTTTGATGTAACTAAATTTTGAATTAATCAATGATTAAGTTTCATAAATCTTTAATCAAATCTAATCTTTTTTCATTTTAGGTAAAAATGTAAATAATCCTGCTCCAATTCTTCTCAAATTTTTTTCTGAAGATAAGAGTGGGAATGATAGAGACGGAAAAGCTTTTTTTGATAAAATTGCAGAAGAAAAAACTCCAGTAAATCCTTCTGTGTTAGAAATCAAGAACCCAATTATAAACTTGCCTGCAGAAGAGCAATTCTTAAACTCTCCAGTATTAAGTAATGAAATTGAAGAAGCTTGGATACCATCAGAAAAGACAAGACAAACTTTAGTGTCTGTTATTACTTCAAATGCTCCACTTTCTCTTGACAAAAGTCAGTTAACAACACCTGGTGTAATTGTGGAAAAAGATATGGTACCTTTTTTTTCCCTACTTACTCAGTGTATAGTAAATTGTGCATAACTAGAATAAATTTTGTAAATATCTTTGAATTCTTATATATTGAAATGTATCTTACTGTGAAAAAAAAATTTAATAAGGTAAATTTTGTAGCTTATATATATATACAGTAAAATCTACCTTTATGTGGTAGATAGACACAGCATAAAAGAAAATATACACACAAAATTTGAAGATTTCATAAATACATACATATAACAAACATTTTAGTATGAGATACTTCAGAAATCTTTTTTGTGCGGCGGAGAGGGACTGCATATATATAAAAAGTTGCTCTTAAAAAATACATAATTTTTTTTACAAAAGGCTTGAGATGTTTCCAAACAAATAAAATAACTAAATTACCCATGGAAACATTTTGAAAACATTGAATTACTCATTGCATACCTGGAGAAGTTGTCAAAATACACATATATAATTCACCACTTCTCGTTGTAATCCAAAATGCGCATTTTCTTATGATTAATTGGTTCAAAACTGCTTTTGTTACTTGAAGATACAATTTCAAGTGATTTATTTTCAATTGAGTGATTAGTTATTTGAAGACTGTTTATAACAATTGAACAGAGCTTCTTAAAGTGTATGTATGTGATAGAAAACATTACAATAGCGCCAACACCATTGAAGTTCATGTATCACACATTAAAAAAAATTGCATAAAATAAATTGCACAAAAATAAAATCACATAAAAAAGGACTACACAAAAACAGGTTTTACTGTATATGTATGTAATGCATTCATCATTGTTGAACGTAGTTTTGACAAAATAAAGACCAAGTTGTAAAGAAAGATTTTATTTACGTGTTTTAAATATTGGAGAAAGAATGCTCATTTATGTAAAACATCAGAACAGAAAATTCAGCATCCTCTCATCAAGAGATCCAGACTTCAAGAGAGATTTATTTCAATTCTAAATCTAAATAAAAGGAAAATTGAAGAGGTAAATATAATTTTGTTCAAGTGAAGAGAAATATTGGAATTTTATTTTTAGAAATGGCATAAGTATTTTAGGGGAAGTTTTCAACCACTCAATATGGCAAGGTGTTTGTAATTAAAGTATTCTTTTATTAGGAATCGCCAATAAATCTGTCAAAAATTCAAGATCTAATCCTTTTAATGAAGAATCACGAGTAAATCTGCCAAAATATAGGTTTTAATCTTTTAATGCTAAATGAAATTAGAAGTGTTTTGAAATAGGGTATTCATAATTAGGATTTAGGTATAAATTTATAAGAGTACATATTATATGTATTTACTTTTCTTTTTTAGATTTATAGCAATGCAATGAGAATTACAAATAAATGTTATTGTATTTATTCAAATCCTAGCCACCATCGATTCTAAGCTGCACACCGAATTCTCAAGAAATTTTTGTGAAAAATTAAAAATAGTGTTCAATGGGTTATCGATAACCAATTTTACAAAATTAAAATAAATTAAAAATAAAAACTAATAAAACGTGAATCATCAGTTATTTTACCAGTGTTAAAAACTTTTGAACACATATATGAACCTGTAATTGCCCTATCGGACGAATTTTTTCGCCTTCAATTCTAAGCCGCACCCGATCTTCAGTAGCATTAACATTGGAAAAAAGGGCAGCTTAGATTTTATAGTTTAAAAACCATATTTATTTAAAATAAATAGTAATAATAATAAAATTAAGTTGTATAATTTTTAGAAACTAAATAAAAGTTCTTAATAACATTTTTTAAATATGTCATAGGAAGATCCAGTGAAAGAACTTTTACTACTATGTAACTCAATTCATGTTCAGCACAGGAAAACTTTAACAGATAAAGATGTTACTGAAGATGAAGCTGGGTTACAAAAATTAATGGTATGTTTTTATGTAGACCAAAATATCATAAACACATTTAAATGTTCTGCATGTTTTCTTATACTGTGCATAACTTTTTAGCTGTTAAAATTTGTATTGCTTTAATCACATAATATTTATTCAGACCAAATAAAATTAACTGTGAAGTATTAGAAAATATAAAAGAAACTTAAGGCAGTTATACTCTAATGATTATAAAAATTTATTTTAAATTTTGTAAATTTTTTTTATAATATTTAATAAATTATTTTATTATAATTCATTTGGTATAACTTTTTAAGTTTTCTGAAATTGGCAAACTTTTGTTTTATTATAGTTTAGTTTATTTATAGTTTTCATTTTCAAAAATAGTGTCAGTTTGGAAAAAAGATTGTCATTTCAGTCAGCTTACATCTTGAATTATAATTTGTTATAATTTTTGTTGCTATTTATGCCACCTGATCAACAGTAACATTAAATCAAGGCCAACAAAATTCATCGTGGCAAGGGGCTAGTTGTGTGCCTGTTGGTAGCCATAGCTCTGAGCACCATACAGGTGACAGTGTGATTTGGCTCAGTTCCAGCCCAATTTTGCGGGAGAACGCCCTGGGGATGGTCAAGGGTCCACATCTCTTCCCGTTCCACCAACATCGCGAGAGGACTTGCGGCTCGACGGATATTTAGAGTAAGGCACTATACATTTACAAACAACCATGCCTTCTCCAGAATTCGAACCCAGGCCCAATGGCATAGCAGTCAGCATCATTAACCTTTATACTGGATGAGCGACTGTTATAACAACTTTTACAAAAAATTTTATATATTTTATATGGTTAAGATTTTTTTTATATGCTATATATTTCTGAAATATTATATGGTATTTAATAAGTATATGCCTTTAAGTTACATTTTCTAAATTTAAAAGCTAAATAACACAGATTTAAATTATTCACTTATTAGGAAGCTGGTTGTTATAATGCTGCTATAAATCTGACAAAAAGATTATTGAAAGCATGTGGTCAAGGTCTTGGGGATGATGGTAAGCCAAGCAAGCACACACCTTTATCTTTGAGAGTAAGTTAAATGAAGAATTTATAACCATTTTATATCAATACAAAATTAATATGAGCATTTTAACGTGATTAAATAAAAAGTTGTGTTGTATAGCTAACAAAATTGCTTTTCTTGTCAGACATATATGTTAAATATTTTTTTTTACTCTACATTCTAAGCTAAACTTGTGAAGTCATAACTGAATTCAAAAAGCAATTTAATGGTCATTATAACTGGCATTTTATTCTTATAACTGGAGTCTGATTAGTTTCTCTTTCATTCAAATCGTTATAATTATAAAAAAATGTGTTTAAACTTTATCATTATTGTAGAATAATAATTAATCAACAATATATTAAAAAGAACAAAGGCTATTATTAGAGATTTTAGAATAGCTTGAAATATGTAGCTAACTGAAGTGTTGTAAAATTAATTTTATTTCTGGACACTATTTTAAAATTTATTTTCCTCTTGCATGCAACTCTTTCTGGAAGTGCAATTTATTAAATAACATTCCTCGGCAAAAAAATTAATCTAGTATTATTTGTATAAGAGAATTTATACAATCCTTATATGAATTATAATCTAAGAGAGATTACAATGAATTATTGAGAATTTGAAATATCTTAGTCTTAATTAATAGTAAATTTGTGCCAGTTAATTATTTCTTCTCTTATTTATTAATATAATTATATGAATAGGTTTTCTACCTGTGAAGATCATTTTCTAAAATCAATGTTTTTATAAGCCCATTTTTATGCTTAGGTTATTGTATAATTGTATATAAAAGTATGTGTTAATGTATTTTTTTATTTCCAGCTTTGGTATGTTCGCCTTGCCTTGTTCGTAAAACTGCATCATTTTTCTTATGCAGAAGTAGAAGGAGCTGCATTTGGAGATTTAGATAAACCTGATTTATATTATGAATTTTATCCTGATGTCTATAAAGGAAAAAGAGGTAAAACCATAATCTTTTTTTAAAATGAATTATAATACTAAATTAGGCTAAAATCTCAATTTGTTGTTTTTTATTGTAAAATTGTTAGTTTTTAAAAAAATTTTAAGATTTAATTTGCTTAAAATTTTTATCTGTTGTTAATTTGAAAAGAAGTTGATAAGTATTTAATATATTGATATAGAGCTCAATTTGATCAGCTATTTACTTACATTTTTTTGGCATATTCACTCTCATTTGTGTATTTTATTAATTTCTCCTTGATGTATTATGATTATTTTTACTGCAGATTTTAGTTTATTAATTAATTTTGTATATAAAGGTAGGGGAAAAAGTTACTACAAATGTCTCAAAGGGGATAAAACATCAATCATCAAGTAATTAATAAAAATAATGTGATACCTGAATGAATAACAGCAATATTAAGATACTAATTTGTTAAATAATTTAAGTATAAAGTATTAATCAAAATATAGGTATTTCTGTTTTCATACAAATAAAGATAAGTGTAACAAGAATAAAGAATGTTGTTTCTAAATTTTGTAAAAATTATCTACAAAAAATTATTTACAATAATTTCTTCAAATTAAAGAAATTAATTTATGATGACAATTTTTTTATTAAAAATTGTTTCTCTGCCAAAAAATTACTATAATCATATGATAAAGCATTGGGAAATTATAAGGTATTCTGTAAAATAAATTATAGTTTAAAAAAAACTAAAATACACACTTTTATTGTTAATCAAACTAAAATGTACAAAAATAATTCTTAATATAAGAATAAAATGGTTAATGAGAAAATTAATGTCATTATGATTAAAGTGCAGAGTGCTTTGTGCTACATTTTTACATTAACTCTGCATTTGGGAATAGAACTTGTAAGAAATTATAACAACTGATATTGAGCATCCCAGGTTTTTACCACAATGACATTAATTTTCTCGTTAATCATTTTATTCTTATATTAAAAATTATTTTTTTACTTTTTAATTCGATTAACTATAAAAGCATGTATTTTAGTTTTTTTAAACTATAATTTATTTTTCATTATTTTTAGTTCAATCTACAATAAGAGCATGTTTAAGAGCATAATTTTTAAGTTAATGCTTTCAAACTTCACACGTTGATAGTGAACAGTTTATTTTTCAACAAAAATTGTAAGGGAAGAATTGTACAAAATGATTCCACGATAAAAGTTTATTAGATGAAAAAAACAAAAACTTTTTTAAAATCTGTAATTTTTAAGCAATTTTTTGAGTCTGTGGAGAGATTACGAATAATAAGGTTTGACACCCGTAAAAAAGGTTTCGTGTTATTTTCTTTTTAAATGATGAAGTTATTAAATGTTTAATTAGAATCTTGAGTATTTTTTGAAAAATTGTTAAAAAAAAATTGGTATTTATTTTTTAAATTACTGATTATAATAAGAGAAAAGAAGGTACTTTTTAGTACAGAATTTTGAATCATTACAATGATAAGAAATTTATTCAGAAGGATTGAAAAAATTATTTTCATAAAAACTCATTAATATTGACAAAATATTGTTACTTTGTAAAAAAAAATTATAATGTATCGGGGCGAAATAAACCATCTTTCTTATTCAGAAATTATTTTTTGTCTGATTTTGATATGGGAAATAGGATTTATAGTTTTAAAAATGACGAAAACGTCGAAAATCTTTTCCCTTAGGGTTTTTTTTGGTGGAAGAAACTGCATACAGGGGCAAACTATTCACACATTTTAACGTTTTTAATTTATTTCTTTTTAACTAATTGGTATATTGGAAAAAAAATTTTAATCATTGTATTTTGTCTTCAGTCCTTGACAAGTATGCAAAGTTTTAAATTAATCTGACCTTTTAAATCGAGTTGCAAGATTCCACCCGAACAAATTGTATCGCAAGTTAAATAAAAGCTTGTAAAATAATTTGAACCCCCTAAGAATCAAGAATATAGAACTTTTAAAATTTTAATTTGTGTTATAATTTTAGTAAAAATATTTATAAGTAGCAAATTTTTTGTATTATTTAAGAAAGTTTGTAATTTTCATAATATACTAAGAAAAAAAATTCTAACCTACTAATATTAATGTTTATGAATTTTATTTAATTGTTTATTTAAAGAAATTGTATTTATTTTTCTCCTTGCTCAAATTATTTTCTGAAAATCAGTGTTATTATTAAAGAATTACACACTTCTTGTTATTTGTTATAATATTTCATATATAATTACATTAAATATTAAAACTTATTTTTGTATTAGGTACAATGGTACCATTCCCATTGCGGCTGCTTTTAGCAGAATTGCCACAATATCAGGGAAATAGCCAAATTGCATTGGATAATTTATACCAGATTCTGAATGTCATCCAAAAAGTGAGTTCATTTTTTTGTGATAAAAAATATTGCTATATTATTCCAAAATGTAATATATTGAAAATGTCTTTTTTTTAATGTTTATGTAGTTCAAAAGATAACTTATTTTATGCATTATCAAAATAAAAGAGTAACTAATTTTAAGTAAATATCAGAAGAAGAAAAATATAGGGGGGAAATTTGTTTCAGATTAAATTTTATATTTTGATCTATAGTTGAAAGAAATGCATATTAGAGTTATCAAGTCTTCAGTAAATTATACTTAATCTGAATCTGTCATATATATTGAAGTAATTAAATTGAAATTAATCAAAGTAGTATTTTGTATTCTCTTTCTGTCATATGTTTTTGAACTTGTAGTGAATACAGATATATAGTATTAATTTAGTGTAACATTGCTTATGATTTATTAGAATAAATAATTGGACAAAGTAACCTTTATTAAATTAATGTTATTCTTTTTTTGTTACATTAGAAATATTAATTTTGTGTTACTTCTCATTAAAATTCCCTTGATTAAAATTTTTATAAGAACATCTTTAGATTTTGTTTGCTTTCAAAATGTTCTGATGTAATAAAACTAATTGTTCTCTTTAATAAAGTTAGACGCGTACTAGAAAGTAATACATGGATGGACAATATTTTGGAAAGAAAATTTAATTTTTTGGTTTTTTAATATTTTGAAAAGAATATTATTTTTGTTTTATAATATATCACATAGGTATTTAACACTATTATAGTAAGCAATTTTGACTATTCGATTCATTAATGGAAAAACATAAAATGTAAGCATTGTATGGGTATGTAAATGTATGGTTATTTTCATGATCTACACTGAAGAATGTGAAATCATTATTTTTTATAAAATCTTTTAGGTCCTTAAAAATGTACAAAATGGATGCGCTGAAGATGGTAGCATGATAAAATTATCTGATTCTAGACGAGCAGGTTAATATTATTTTAAAAAGTGCATTACATTAAAAGCACGCATTAAAAAATGCATTGATTTAATATTTTTTGCTTATTTTTTCAGCTTCTTTAGAAATTTGGGGTAAAAGAGAAAGAAGAGTTTTATATTCTATATTAAACTGCATTCTTTCACAGAAGGTAAGGTAATCAAATCTTGGTACACATGTACAAAATATTTAATTCTATTATTAAAAATATTTTCATTGTTTATGAGAACATTTTATGAAAGCCAGTTTTTCAGGGGTTTTTTTGTGTTTAAGGCAAAATGAAATGTATATTTAATGTAAAAATATTTAAAAAATGATGAAATTTTAAACAAATCCAAAAAAAAAGTATGAGTATGTCTCTATGTATTATGGCAATGTGAATTAGGAGAAGACATTCAAATATATTATAACAATTTGAACATTAAATATTTTCATAGGCATGAGTATTTTTTCTTAATAGTCATAAACCATTTATAAGAATTTGAAGGAAAGTGGGAACTATACTTTGAAATTTAAAATAAAATTTCTATTTGAAGAATTGTGATATTTTTTATGTTAATGATTTTAATTTAATATAATTTAGGACTACATATTAGCGGTTTCTGTTATAAATATTCTGATTGAGAAAAGCACAGAAGATACCCCACAATTGTATTCTGCATTAGGAAGGATATATCTTCAGGTAATTGAAAACAATGTTTAATGTTTTTACAACCTTATCTTATTGTAGTACTAAAAATGAGAGAATTCTGTTTATATTAAAAAATTAATACTTTATAAAAATAAAATTAACTGATGCACAAAATTCTTGATCTAATTTAACTAAACCATATTATTGTTAAATTGCATTTGTACTTCTAAAAAGAAAATCTAACAAGTTTCAACTGGATATTTATATCATAAGTCCAGAAATATTAAAACTACTAGTT
Source organism: Trichonephila clavipes (assembly GCA_019973935.1). Classification (NCBI taxonomy): domain Eukaryota; kingdom Metazoa; phylum Arthropoda; class Arachnida; order Araneae; family Nephilidae; genus Trichonephila; species Trichonephila clavipes. The sequence continues at coordinate 252,366 of BMAU01019642.1, read as the reverse complement.
TTAACCAGAATTCACGAACTTGATAATGGGATTTAAAGAAAAGGTTGTTTTTTTTAATCAGCACTTTTATGGCAGAAAGAAAATATCAGGCTAAGATTAGAGTAAGAAGTTATTTGTTTTAAAATTTCTGGAAATAAGTTCCTTCATTGTAGTTAACTGTAATATTTTCAAAAAATTCAATGTAAATATTAAATATTAACTTTTTTAAAATTAAGCAAAAATTATGTTTATGAATTTTAATTTTTAACTGAGTTATGTGTTCGTTATTTTCACCTAAGCACAGAGAAAATAGTACAAATAGAAGGAAATCAGTAACATGTATAAAATATTACATTACAACTTTTTCAAATCAAGACTTTTTTTTGTGAGGCAATAACTACTTTTCTTGAAATATAGATGTTTAGTATCCTTCTCTAGATTAGCATTTCTCAATTTGTTATAGAGTACATGAAAAAAAATTGCTTCTTTTTTTTTACTATTAGTTTACTATCAGTTAAAAATATTTGTAGATCCAGAATTAATAACATATATATACAATTAAAATTATAATTTTGGCTTTGAAAAATTACTACTTTACTTATGATATTTCATCTTCAGTATCTTTTCTCTTATTAAAATATGTATATGCAGAAAATTAATTTTTTAATTTTCTAAATTCATTGAGAATGTATATTCTATAAGATTTTAAATATTGAATTCTAACAACAAATTAATTAAAGCTTGTAAATGTTTTATGTTTTAGCTAGGAGATGTTAAATATGCTCATGAATGCTTTACAAAAGCAGTAGCACTTTCCAAGCAATTTTCTCAAGATTTCTTGGCTGAAGAAAATATAAATAAGTAAGTAAACAATCTTTTCTTCGTAGATGCATAGCACAGAGTACATTAAAATGCCGTATTTACTCGAATTTAAGTTGCACTTTTTTCCCAACATTAAAGCTACTGAAAATCAGCTGCAGTTTAGAATCAAATTTTAAGAAAAATGCTTTGGATGGGGCAATTAGTGTAAAATAGTTTAGAACCTGTAATTGCTTTATTTTTCATATTCCATGAAGACTTGTTGAGAATTTGGGCTTCGGCTTAGATTCGAGTGAATACGGTAATATAAATAAGTAAATAACCTTTTCTTCATAGATACATAGCACAGAGTACATTTAAATACTATGAATATTTCAAATAAAATATCTTTTAAAGATCCAATTTTTTAAAAAACGTTTTTAGAATAATTTATCATTAATTCGTACCTTTGTCGAAAAGTAAATATTAAACTTAGTCGATAATGGAAATTTATAGAACATTTCAGTTCTATAACTGAGAGATGTAATATCTATTTCATAGATGCATCTCATTTAAATATTATAACTATCTGTATTAGATTTGATATAATAAATGGTTGTTATATGTCTAGCTGCATTGAACAATGACAATTTTGAATGCTAATTAACTCAGCATTGATAGTAATAAATATATGAATGATATGAGAGGAATGACTGCTCTGGTGTAAGATAAGTAGAAACAAACAACATTATTTTAATCATGTTTTTATATTGATGCTTGATATAATTGAGACCATTTTTTTTAAAAAAAAGAAACAGACACAAGATTAATTAGCATGTTAATTTGGAAGGGAGAAAAAGCATAGTTTCCAAAAGGATTTAAAGGAGATTTCTGTTTTTTTCCATTCTAGATTTATAATCAGAATTAAAAGAAACAGGACATTGACAATATTTAACTTTGAAAAAATGTCTTATTTCCTTTTTTTTAAGTAACTTTTAGATGATTTAGAAAAGGATTATTACTTGGAAGAATTTCATAAAAATATTTTATTTTGTATTTCAAAATTTACTTTACTTTTTATTACAAGAACTTTATTTCTCCTATTGCTTATAAAAAAAGAATTTATTCCATTATTTGTGAAAACATGAAACCTTTTACTGCGATTTTAAATTATAGTGATAGAAATATTGTCGTTTCTTTTGTAGAGCATTGATGGCAATAGCTCATAACAACAATGAGGAAGCATACAAGTTTTATGAAAAAGCTTTTTCAATCTGCCCAAATAATGCTATGGTAAGTATATTCATTTGTAGCTTCATCACCGTTTTGAAGTTAATAATTTATGTTTCAAATTAGAAACTTTTTCAGTTTGTTTTTCTAGATTGTAGGGGGATCAAAATAATAAAATATTATATGGCTGCAAGTGCTTAATTTTTCATTATTGTCAATTATATAAAATTTTCAATCTTAAAATAATAAGATTTATTCTAGTTATTACACACATTTGTTTATTATATGCACAATAAACTTTTATTCTGATGAGTGGAACTCCACAAAAATATTATAAAACAAGAAATTTATTTTAAGCTAACATTATCAAATTTCATTTTTTTGTGCGTCTATGGGATGAATAAAGTCAGTCAACTCCAAGGTTATCTCATAAAGTTTGTATTGTTTAGGATATTATGATCCAAGAACAAAACTGCCTGAATATTTTCGAAAGAGGAAACTGATATAACAAAAAATTTGCCAGGCATTTAGTTCCTTAGCTTCAGGGATAAATGTATTTTCATCAGATTTCATACTTCTATGTATCGGAAATATAAATAAATATATTTAACTACAGAAGGTTGTTTTATAAAGGTTTATTCTAGAAGTTTAGCTAAATGTCTATGCATTTGATGATTTATAAAATTAAAAGAGCAAAGTTGCAGTAATTTTCCTACTTTATAATCACCATAATTGTTCAACCAGAGGGTAGTTAAAAATTTTTACCTCTAACAGATATACATAAAAATGGGCATCAGCTATAAAAAGGTTGACTATTCCACTGTATAATTTAAGAATTGTTGGTTTAATCCAGGGGTGTCAAACACGCGGGCCGCATTTGACCCTCTATGTAAGTTGTGGCCTGCCACACACACAATTTTTTTAAAAAAAATTTTTAAGTATCAGGCTTTTTTAAAGTTTTTTCATTTTGAAATTGAAATCAATTTGAGGTGCACCTTATATATAAATCTACAATACATTTGTCTGTTACCTATTCTTGTTTTAAAAGGAATCATTTTTAATAATAGAAATACCTTTAAATTAAAAATATATTTTTTATATTTCATTAAACGTTTTCATTTACTTTTACTGTAATAAATTATTTTTTATTAAATTCTGAAATGTACTGTACATATTCTGAACTGTAAATGGTACCCTGATTCTTCGCGAGTACAACTTTTATTTCTCTTCATCCTTCTGTGTTTGGAATATCCAATTAGCAAGAGGCAGTCAGAGATGTTTTTTTTAAGTTTAAAAGAAATATTCAAAATAGTTAAGACAGGACAGTGAATACTTAATCGCTTGAAAATAAAAGCATTTTCAAATTTCAACAATGAGGAAAGAAAGATCAAATCAATAGGAATGCCGTAATTTTCTAGAAAATGGCTACTATAATATTTTTTTGTGTTTAAAATACAATTAAAATATGCCTGGTATATAAACTCTATTTCAGTTGCTAAGAAATATAATTTTAAAATGCACTATGACACAAATCATGAAGCAAACTATACAAACTATGTGAAGATAATACTTTGCAAAACTTTGTGTAGACAATACTTTGCAAAACTTTGTGATGACAAATTTTCCGAATTGTGTGTGTTTGAGATCAATTCTTCAAAAACAATGAAGCCCACTCATCAAATTTGTTGGACAGCTGCTGTAAAATTTATATATTATTCTATTTAATCATGCAAGTAGATCGAAATCATTTACTGAAAGGGACTTTATTATAGTTAATGTTTATATAAAACAGCTGCAGTATTATGTCCAGTACAAACAAAGCAAATTAAAAATGTAAGCTTTAGTCGAAATTTTGTAGGTAACAGAGTGGATGAAATAGCTGAGAATTTGGGAAATCAACAGAATTCAACATTTTAAGCCTACTTTTTTGAAACTTTGATGAAAGTACAGATAGTCAAAATTTTGCTCAGCTTGTAGTTTTTTTTTTTTTTTTTTTTTTTCATGGATGTGATGTTGATTTAACTTTTGGAAATCATACATATTCAAAATACAGCTTCTGGAGCTGATATTTTAAACATATTTATGCATGTTTTGAAGAAATATGTTATCACCGGAAATGTTGGCTTATCTTGTATGATGGTGCACCTATCCTGATGGTATTACTAAAGGAATTGTTGCAAAATTAAAAGAAATATGCAAACAGCATGGCAATGATAATTTTGAGCATTTTCATTGTATTATTCACGAACAGGTACTGTGCTTCAAAGTTTTAAACATCTGACATGTTTTAAAAATAGTCACCAAAATTGTAAATTATTATCAAGAACATAGACTTAATCATTGCCAATTTGCTTTATTTCTGGAAGATATAGAAAATGAATACAATTATCTACCATATTGAATGGAAATTCAATAACTTTCAAATCATAAAATATTAAAATGATTCTTCAAATTGCTGAACAAAATTATAATTCTCTTGGAAACAAAAATATTATGAATGTGCTGAATCAAGAGATGGGCAATGGATAAAGGGCCTGGCTTTCCCAGTTGATATTACAAGCCATCTTAAAGAACTTAATTTTAAGCTTTAAAGCAAAAATCATGTTGTTACAACTCTATTTGATAACATTAAAATATATAATTGTTTGGCGAAAATAAATAAAAAAAGAAAAATTGTCTTGCCTTGAAAGCTGTCAATATCTGTTGATTAAATCTCATAAATTAAAATTTACTGAATACGCTCACAAATAAATTTGTTTGAAATGGAATTATTAATTCTAATTTTAAAACCAGTGAGCTGTGTTTTTGCACCTTTCCTTCATCACTATCTATCAATAGTGAAATTGCTGATGTGAAATCTGACAAATTACTTAATTGAAATTCAGTGTGAATCTTTGTTGAAGCAAAAATCTATGGAAGCTGGAATTCAGGGGTGCAGCTACCACCATATCAATGATACAGGGGCCCTAACATATGCCAGCGAAAAATCGTGAAATTTTAAAGGGGGCCGCAAGAAATTTTTACAGGGCCCACTTTGGACTAGCTATGTCATTGTAGGAATGTTAGATTTATATATATATCTATCAGAGTAGATCTGTTTCTTAAAATGTATAGTTTGTTATGTGAATAATGGCTATGTTTGGAAGCACTCATTCTATTTTCTTTAATGAAAAAGAGCAAAAATTCAGTGAAAAGAGAAAAGAAAGATTAAAAAGAGAAAGGTTAAAATTTTCCCCAATCAACATTTATCGTCAATTTTACAAATAACCATCAGCTCAATATTTGTAATCAAATCTTGATGACATGCTTTATGCAAAAAACGATGTAAAATATCTTTTAAAAAGTAATGTTAAATTGAAATTATTCTCAAAAAATTTTTTATTTTGTCTTTAAAATATAAAATCTGTAAGATTTAAGTTCATGAAATATAAAATACATAGAGCTGTACATTGAGTCTAATAAATGCATAATACATTTTAAAAATCGTGTTTTATTGATTTTTTGAAGATTATAAACATGCGGCCCTAACTTTTAGTAAAATAGACCATGTGGCCTGTAATATCATACGAATTTGACACTCCTGGTTTAATCTATAGTAGAACCAAAAATGCAAGTTTTAAATTGGAGTACTTTTGACACATTTAAAAATAATGAAATGCTGAGCATAGTTGTAATTGTTAACTGAACATTTTGGAATTTTTCTGATGTTTAACTGTTTTTACAATATATGTGCGAAAGGATTTGTATTTTTATTTAAATTTTCTTATAGTTTAAAATATATTCTAGAATATTTTCAATCATGTTGATCTTTAAAAAAAAACTAGAATCATTTTTAAAATTCTGATTGTAATAAAATTTTATGAACAAGAAGAAAAAATCTATATGTTTATGTCAATCAGTGTTTTCATAATTTGAATTGAGAATAATGAAATGAATCATTATTGAAAAGCTTCCAAAGGTAGATACTTAAGTAAATTTTCTGAAAATGATAAAATTTCATGTAATCTATTATTCAAATTTGCTGCTCCTCTATTCCTTATCTTTTTAAAACAAATAGAAATCCAGATTACTTTTAAATGATTATGAATACAGTAGAACGTCGTTTATGTGAACGTTTATTATCTGGAACCATTTTTACCCCTCGAAAGACAGAGCTTAAAAAATGCATGGAATAATCTGTGGCCAGATTTAGAAGGCGAAAAAGACTTCAATGACGACCACAGGGAGGAAATTACCAACTTTGTCCAATCGATCCCAGGATTTCAAGAATGCGACGAAGATGTAAAAACCTGGATGGCATGCGATGCAGAAACCTGTGAATTTCAAATACTAAATGAGGATGAGATTGCCACTTCCGTGCAAGAAGAATCTGACCCGGTTGACAACGAAACAGATGAATACGAGGACAACAACAAAAGTAGCAAGGGTCCATCAAATGTTGACACGTTTTCTACGTTAGAGACAGCGATGGAGTGGTACAAACAACAGTCAGAGTGCTGTCCTACTCAACTACTGCTGCTCAAGAGAATCAGAGATCTTGCAGAGAAAAAACGAAGGTGTACAATGGTACAGCGAAAAATAAGTGATTATTTTCCACAATAAAGGTAGAATTGCAACATTTTGCTCCTATTTTGCTTTTCCTTCAAGCACGTTTCCCGCATGTGATGATATTCAATATTCATATACTGCATGAATCGCATTTGGTTATCCGAACAATCGCATATTCAAATGGTGTTCGGTCCCAATTGATTCGTATAAATGATGTTCTGTACATTTAAAATGATTTTTGCAATTTTATTTTGATATGTTAATATGATTCTTTTATATTTCAGTTAGCTAATAACATGGCTGTATGCTTGCTGTATATGGGCAGACTAAAGGAATCATTAGAATTATTGGAAAAAACTATTCACAATAATCCATTATCTTGTTTGCATGATGGTTTATTATTCAACATTTGTACATTGTATGAATTGGAATCATCTCGATGTGCTCAAAAGAAACAAGCTATGCTAGAACTTGTATCAAAACATGTGGGAGATTCTTTTAATGTTAGTTGTTTAAAAATACCTATTATACCTAAGCAATGAAATTAAAAATAACACTCTATAGATGTATTATTTTAGAAAAATATTTATTCATTAAATGATGTACAAAATAATTTTGAAATACATATATATTTTTACAATATGTGTTACTATTTAATATGTTACTAATATTAAATGAAAATGTCAACAACAGAGTCAATTAAACATAGCTAAAATTTCCTATTGCAAGTAGGACATACTTTAGAACGGGTGAAATATGATTCTTTGCAATGATTATGCAATTTTCTTTCACAATTGTTACAACTTGGACCCTAGAAAAGAGAGATAAACTTTAAAATTACATCAAAATTGTAAATAATAGTTGTACTACTATTTAGTTTTTGATTTTATTGTAAAAATAAGATATAAATGTACCATTCTAAATTAACACTAGAACTGCGGCAGTTTCGATATACTGAAAACAGCGGGCTGGGTCAAACTGACCCCAATTAATAAAAACCCGTGTTGTGCTAAAAGTACGCTTAATTATTTGGCAATGACATTGATTAATTTTTTGCATTAAATTGTAATAATAAGTGATAAAAAATAATAGGATATTACAATATGGAATATTATATATGGTTAATAAAATATATAGGCAACTTTAATAGAAATATTTAGTTTCTTACCAGTCAAGATTTTCTACACAGTTCATGCACATTTTGGGCAACTTTTTATATTTTTTGTACGTTTTCCACATATCGGTATTTTACAGTCAGAATAAGTATCTGCAGTTTTGTTTCTACACTTGAAAACTTTGCAATGAACTCTTTTTTGCATGTGCGCAGATTCTTTAGTGAGTGAATATTAACGTCGCACTGTTCAGTTACACAAGGGCTTTTGGCGACGGACCTCATAATTTTGAGTCACATTCAAGTGACGACACCTGATCTGGCACCCCTCTCTCCTAACTACCACACCACTAAGAGGACGTTTGAGCTCTCGACAGATTTAATGTGCATCGCTCCCCTTTCTTTTGTGAATATATGCCCTATGCAACACTTCAATGAATTGTTGACGCTATTCTCTCCTAGTAAGCTTTTTTCCAGCAACTTCTTTGCATAAAATCCATGAATTAATCCCTGCAAGATCAAGAATATTGTAGAATACATGAACCGGCCACCTCCTTGATCCTGCCTCTTCACAGAATATTTCCAAGCCATTTGGTTGGCAATATCGGCACCAAATTTTGTTGAGTTATAAAATGATATTGTTTCTGGAAGCTTGGATTAGTGATTATTGTCAATTTTAATGGTAGGATGAAGGGAGTTTAATAATAAGACATTTTTGCTGGTTTTTCCCTAATAAATTATCAAAGCTATATAATCGTGCATCATATAATGGCATCTTTACTTTTTCACAAATTCAGGCACTCCGATTTCGTTTCATTGTTCCAGTTAAACTAGTGTTCTTCGTTTTTAACATTTGGGACAGATTTAGTGTAGTGAAAAAATTATCTGTAGTGATATTTCTTCCTTTATTTTCGAAAGGTTTTGGAGAGTGGTAGGTTTTCAAGACGTTCCTCATCTTTACCCAAATATGGAAAACCACTGAGCATGTATTTACTATCAACATCAGTGGCAAGCTAGAACTTGATACCAAATTTTTCTAGTTTACTTGGCATATATTGCATGAAACATCTGGCTTTAGACAGAAACAGCTGTTCATCAATAGTTATATATAGTCCTGGTTTATAACAAATTATCGAATTTTCAATAAATTTCTTCGAAACTTCAGAAATGAAACAGAATTTATCTGTTTGAAGGCGTTCAGATCATGTGTCGAATCGCAGACATTTCATAAGTGATCTGAATTTGTCTCTCGCCATAGCATCGTGGAGAAAGGTGGACACCAAACAACAGATCACAAACTAACACGCTCTAGATTATTTGCACTGTATATACTTCGAGCATACAAAATTTATATAAAAGCATCTAGTTCCTCTAAACTTATTAACCATTCATTTTCTCCCAGTTGCCGATAAGCTTCTTCCTCTGTACAATATTTGATATGACGAAGCATAAGCTTATCTATAAGCAGCCTCCCTGGACTAATTGCATGGCCATTTTCAATATTTTGCTTTGCATAACTGGTTGGGCTACTCTTTTCTTCGAAAACCTTATGTTCAGCAATTCTTCCACGAATACAACTTACAGAGGCGGTACTTTCCCAACACGTTCCATCATTTATAACAGAAGTTCAAGAATTCATTTAATCTGGATTTGAATCTGATAAAATTTTACGTTTATTTACACATTCTTTTTTCTTCTTAGAAGTGGTTTTACTGCTAGTGCATTGTACAGAAAAATTAGATACGTTACTTCAACCAAGGAAATATTTTCTTCATCTGGAGGCACATATTCATCATCACTGAAAACAATTTCTTCATTGTTTTCGGATTCATTTTCTGATAATTGTCGCATATATTTGAGGGCTTCACTAACTGTTCATTTACACATATTTCTTCTAGCCATTTTCACCTAAGATCAATTTTATCTCCGTGTGTAAACAAGATGGCAAAAATTGAACAGACTGGTACACTCAAACTATCTCCAAAGCAGTGCGAACAACCCAGTTGTGCAGTCATAAAGAGCCAGATGTGCGCCCGTTAGATTACGGTAGTATAGCACCACATACTGTTCAATAGGCCAAAACATTCCTTGAATATGCTAACCAGAGGCATTTTTCCCAAACGGAATAATAATGAGAGGGGAGGGGTCTGCAACACTGGTTACTAATTCTACAAAATTCTTAGCTGCTATTCTGTTATCAGTAACAATCTACTGACCTTGAAGTATTCTGCTTTCATCTAGGAAATGGAAAGATGCTTAAAAAAGCTTTTCTCATTCCAGGAAATGTTGAATTGCAAATTTAGTATTTGTGATTACAATGGGGGTTAAAATGACCCATTGTGTGGTTTTAAGCATAAGTATTTCACGTATCATATTTTCACATATTATTATTGGTATAAAAATACAAAAAGTCTTGAAATTTTTTTCGATTCCGTTGGTAACTTTTTGATAAAATCGGAAACAAAATTGCTTTGGGGTCAAAATGACGCCATCCGCAGTTCTACTGTTTACTTTTAGTCTCCATCAGAAATAAAAATATTAGTTAAAACACACATTTGAACTTACTTGTTACCATTTATAAGATGTTAAAATTATGAATGCTTGCTTGTGTCACTATTAGCTCCTTTTTACAATTTTTTAAATATAACAATGAATATTTTTTTAATTAAAGAGATGAAAACTAATTAAATGATTCAAGGGTAGGCTTGCAACAAGTCATCCTTCTCGCACAAAAATGTTAGTGACACTTCCATGATAGATTTTGAAATTTCATAAAATCACGTAGAGATTGTTTTGAAGTAAAAGGTTTATTTCATTAATTAATAGTATAATACGAAATTTTATTTATCTTTAAAATGAAATAGTTATTTGATAAAAGAAAAATAATGGGAAAAAAACCAATATAATTTTATAATGAAAAAATAAGAAGAAACTAAATTTTGCAATAAGAACATAATAAAGTAGTTAATGCACATACAATAGTTAAAAATGTTGCTAAAATATTCAAGTCTATTATTACTTTTGAGATAACACAAAGGATATAATAAGGAAATGAATAATCCTACATTCATTTTAAATATATTTCTCTTGTTGAAGAAAAATACTCTGATTTGCTCACTGGAGAGGGTAGAAAAGTATAATGTGCATTTTACCCACAATGAATTTTTAAACTATTCAGAGCTGTGGCTTTATTTTTAAAAAATTATAACTATCTTGATCAAAATTTTTTACAGACCTGAAATACAATATTTTTACACAATTCGCAACTTGAAACATAATCTGCATAATTTTCTCTGAAGAAATGCTGTAATTCTGCTATAGCTCTAGTGCTGAAAAAAAAGTAACCTTCTTTCTAAAAAAAATTGGAAAAAAAAGATTCTATAAGAATATATTTCTACAATATAATACTCTAATTTAATCTGAAAGAACTTTTGGAAGATAAGCTTCATAAAAATATAAGTTGTATTTAGTTCATACAAGTAATTAAAGAAGTGCTATCAATTTTTATCCAATTATATTAGTATTATTTGAAATCCTCTTTTTTTAGAAATAATGTTTAATCATACATAAGTCAATTTGTTTTTAATATAATGAATACTTTGTTATTTCTTATTAATTTTCTTTTTGCATGTATGAAATTAAATGATAATAAGGATGGTTGATTGTGATTGTTTGTATAGTAATAATATTTCACTCAAAAGCTGAACAAATACTATAAATGGAAAAGATATATTTTTTTAACATTCTTTAGAAAATGAATTCAAAGATTTTACTTTAGTGTGTGAAAGAAAATTGAAATTTTATCAGCATGAGTTTTAAAGTTATGTATAAAATGCAGAAATTAAATCTTCCATAATCCTTACAATATCATTTAGAGTTAAAGAGATAAACTACATTAATTAAAAACCTTTAGAACTATTTCAATAAAAAAATTGTAATTTTACACACCGAAAGATTTCAATATTTATTTTCCAATATCTTTCATTAGATGCAACTAGAATATAATTTATCAATTCCATTATTTAATATATATAGAGAGAGAAATCTAGTGTCTTTATCATTCTTTAATAACTGAAATTTGTATTTTACAAATGTTGGGTAAAGTTTCCATCCCCAAATATATCATAATTTTCATTTAGATATTTGTTTATATGAAAATTTTATATAGTTCATATAGAATGCTTTTAAAACAAAACAAAAAAAAAATGCTTCTCCTTATTTTTCTTAAGTTTTAGGTGCTTGAAAATTCAAATAAGTATAAAAGACTAAGTTGTGTATTTTCTAACAAGATATTTTTTAATGATAATGGTGGTATTTTTGTTTATGTAAATAAGATTATATTATTGTTTTAGCTGAAATTTTTTTTATAGTTTTTTGCTGTATAAACATTGTAACATATATATTGTTAACCAAATAAGACCCCCTCTATTAAAACATCACATTTAAATTCAGCAAAAATGCATCCCCCCTTTCCTTTTATGTGTGTGTGTGCCCATACATATGTGTGTTGAAACCATCTTACAAAATATATGTTAAAAAATACTAGTGTGTGTTGAAACTATTTTACAAAGTATATGTTAAAATTTTTTTTTTCCGTTTTAAAAGGAACACATTTTATTTCTTATTGTCCAATAATTTCCAAATTCTGAATATAGGAATATGCTTTATTGAAAATAATAAAATAATGTTTAAAAAAAAAGTAATTCAAATGAATATTTTTGAACGACCTTTATAATTTAAAAAAAATACAAGATTACTTACTTCACATAACCAACCATCTTTTTTGAACATTTGTAGCATGTCATTAACTTCCTTTTTTGAAATTTTGGCCTCAATCTCTAAATTTAAAGCATCAGTAGAAGATATTTTTCCATCATCTGACTTTACTATAGAACTTGTCTGGAAATTTTAAAATATATATTAAATAGATCACACATTTTAACTAATTGTAAAAACTTTTATAAAATCAATATATATTTTTTAAGTTTCATAATACATATATAGTGACATATTTGTTTATGGAGATTTGAACATACGAGACTCATTTGCAAGGTTTACTAACAGAATTTTTGTTTTCAACTGGGTTTTTTTTTTAACATTTCTTCTATTTTATAGGCTTATAATTGTTTAAAAAAATCTCCTAAATACTTTTAAGATAAATTTAGTTAGAAAATACAGCAAATCATTTCACATAAGTATTCAAATGCTTTAAACAGTAATATTAATAAAAAAAAATTTCACTCTAACTTACGGAGTTGATGTGTAGTATGTTTTGTATTTAGTTATATAAAAACAAAAATGAATTTTTCTGATGAAATAAGTTCTGTGCAAACAAGTTCATTTGCCAATTTTTAAATACTTATGATTGAAACTAAACTATCCATGAAAAAACAAATAAAATTTTTTATAGTTCTAATTCCTTTTTACATTTGTTTTCTATGCATTTGAGATATAATTACTTCAAAATTTCTGTATTCTCCCTCCCCCCTCAAATTTGGGAAAGAGTATTTATAATACAAATATCATAATATCTAACTTACTATGCTTTTAAACACCTCCAACTCTTGAACTTTGTATTCAGGCACTAATCGTGATATATTGTTGTTATTACTATTAATGAGTATGTAATAAGATTCTCCAGTCAACTCATCAGTTCCTTTATGAATAGCCATATTAAGAGGTTTCAAAGCACTGTTAATCTTCATTACAAACACAGGCAAATCACCACTTTCAACTATAGAATAAAAAAATATCTTTTAATTAGATCTAATTTAAGAAATAAAATATTTTTATTAAAATTTTTAGATTACTCATTAATATAAAACAGAGCTAAGTAATACTAAATAAATTTATTGAAGAGCTTAAATCTTAAATTAACAAATTTCCATACTTGTCTAGAAGTGTTCTCAGAGAAAGCGAGTTATGTTAACTTCACACTATATTAAAGTAACACAAAAGCTATTCGCGATGGACCTTGTAATTTTGAACTTAAGTGATGAGGAAGATACTTCACTCTCCTAACTTCCACACCAACAAGAGGACATTGAGATTTCACTCTCTCTACATGGCAGGTCATCAGTGGACTCAAACTGGCAGCACTCTATCCACAAGCTCACGAGAATAGTCACCAGTATTCTTGGAATAACAATATTTAAATATACATGTTAAATGCTTCGTTCTAGTGGAAATACAAATAATATATGAAATTAAACTTAATAAAATGAGGAAAAAATTTGTTACTTTTAATTATATTTAAAACCAGTCGAAAAGCCTGTTTTTGCACAGAGGTTAAATTTTTAAAAATAGAACTCAGTAAATCCAGTTAGCTTGCATAACATTTTTCATGAGAGGCAAAAATAGTGTAGTAATACATATTAAAAATTTAAATAATTTCTTTAAATAAAGTCTATCTATATTATATTCGGCAAATTACAACTTGGTCTTGAGTGATTTAATAAAAGTATATATTTTAAACTAAAAAAAATGTATAATAATATAAAAATATGGATATAAATTGAAACAGAAAAGTGATTGCAGTAATAGCAATACCGCTGACTCTAGAACAATTCGCTCGAAACAAATTAATCAATTTTGCTTATGAATCATTAAACCACTGTCGAATATTTCATAAAATACTACCAAAAATAATATGTATGAGTTTTCAATGTAAAAAAAAAAGAAATTAGCATTAACCAAAGCACAGACTACCTAAAACAGATATAAGAGGCTTAAGCTTGATCTAGTAATTTAAAACAGCACACAGGCTAAACTGAAAAACAACCAACATGTTGCTAAGCAAATATTTAATCTTTAAAGTAACATTTCTTTTTAAAAGTAATTTCCACTCTGCTATGAAGATCAATCAAATGAATAAATATAACAAAAAATTGATATTTTTTAAAACATAAAAAATTGATTGTCAGAAGCAATGTTAATGTGGTGATGAAAAAATCTCATTTTGAAACTGAATTTGAATGAAATCTAAAATGAATTTTAGGAAAATTGTTTTAAAATGCATCCCATCATCTATCATTTCAGCTAAGGATTTCTTGATAAACAATGTTAACTATTTTTCCATTTGGAACAAAAATGTGCAAATTATCTGTAATACCAACTCTTGAACAATCAACATACAATTGTTTCTAAGAGAAGCAAGGATTTCTTTTATCCAGCCTAATAGTTTGTTTTTGGCTTTGTTGATACTTAATAATAAACTAACTATGAAATTGAAGCATGAAATGTTTATGAAAATTCAATATCGAAAATACCATTAGTTATGATATGACATTTTTTAAAAAGATCTCTGACTTCATCACTGTTACATATCTTTTTCCACATAAATGCTTGTAAAAAGATCTTATGTTGATCTTCTAAATCACCCATTTTGTCTTTCAAAGTAATATATAAAGTAATGATAGTAAAAATTGAAACTGAGGAGTTTTTGCTGAATTTATCATAAGCCAAAATTTGTGTTAAGGTGACTTCAATTTCTCATATGAATCATTTGAAAACATTAATTGCAATAACTAAGCAGTATTTTGATTGATTGATTGCTAAGGTTATGCATGAAATGAAACGGTAAAAGCTATTATCCCTTTAAAAGTATCTATAGTAATGGCAGGATTAAAGTATATTTTATCTTTTTCATACATTTTAACTGACATAAAACTTAGTATTATATACACTGAATCGTTTTAATTTAAATCCAGTAAATATTTCTTTTTATTCCGGTGCCATAAATAGTTGCCTATTGATAAATACTTAGTGTAATTTATGTCTTCAATAAAATAGAAAAAAGTTTACTGACTTAACTATATTAAGCAACAATGGATACGTATAATTTCTTTTTTTATTATTTCAAACCACTGATGATATTGCTAAAGTTTTAAATATTATCAATAAAGTGGCAACACATCATTGATATTTTCATTTTCATTCTTTGTCATCATGGCGTTGGAAGTAGCTACCTCGATTCCGGTTCCTGGCTTTAAATTTGATAACTGTTTGAGGTAATATTGCAATTATTTTGATAAATATGCAGCATATTTTTCGTTTTAAATACTTTTTTGTTTGAACTGGAAAAAGTGTGAAACGTTTCGTTTCTCAAATTTGTTGTTCGTAAAATGCCGATTCATCATCCTAATCAATTATGATTTTATATAAAACTTTAAATTTAAAACCCATTAAAAATATGATTTTCATCTATTTACCGTAACTGCTTTTTTTTACTATAATGTAGCAATATTTTAATAGCTGGTGTTTATTGATATCAGAATATCATTAGCAGGAAATTTAATTTCATTTAGATCTTTACGTCTAGGTAATGTTTGCAGAACATTTTGAAAAAATTATTCGTGCGCCGAACTGCTGCATAAGAAGTCACAAGCAATGCTAATGACTTAATGAATACTTTAGTACTTTATGTAAATGAATCTGACTAATATAAATGATGTAGCTGCTAAATGGTTCATTTATGAATGAATACTAAATAATAATGGCTGATTTTATAAAAAGAAATATTTTAAATTTAATTCAGTATTTTACTAGCATTTAAATCTTAATTAAATGTTGATTAGTAATATGCTATCTTAAGATCTTTGCTTAAGGAGAGGAATAACAATAGATTTTAACTGGCTGATAAAAGGGACTGGGTACTTACATATCAGCATCATCGTAGATCAATTGGCACCATGTGAATAGGTTTTTTTTCCCCATATATAACACGCTAGAATCTTTGTTGGGGTTTGATATTGAGGTGCAATTTATCTGGTGCCAATTTTGCTGCCGTGAGGCTATTACATGAGCAGAGGCGGATTAAGGTAGTTGGAGGTCCCTGGCGGTAAAAGGTTTGAGGGTCAAGAGTCGAAAAACTAAAACAGTGAAAAGATTCACTGACCTTAAATAATAGTAATAAAACTCCACGGCTAAAAAAAATTAAGAACCTTATTAAAGAACTTACAATTTTGGGTAAAATCCTAGGAGAGCCCACACCCTTGGCGACAAAATGAAAAAAAGCGCCATGCCAGAACGAGATGGCGCCAAGCAAAACCTACAATGGCAGCAAGTGAATAGAGATAATGAAAATATATGTAGACAATATGTTAATTAAACATTTAAAAATATATATATAAAAGCAGCACTTACTTTCATACTGCTGATCTTTTCCGATTGGAGGGTACAGCATAACAACAGGGAAGGTCTCATCGCTAAGTGAATGATCGTGTGAGCGCCGCCATTATTACTCTATGAGGTAATGGTCGAACATACCTATGGCGTGGCTAGTGCAATTTCGAAGAAAGTGTTTTATTGTCAACCATGTTACATCATGCTGATCGTTACACTTAGGAAATTCATAACTCTAAGCAATCAATCCTTCCTGTTTCAGTCCTAGGAGAGCCCACACCCTTGGTGTGAATCATTTTGGTTGGCGATAATTGTGCCATTTTGGTAACCCTGCTTTGATACACTAGATATGGTAAACCTAACTGTTTCTGGAATTTTCCTATTTTGCCTTCAGTATAATTTTGCTTTCAAATTATTGACACAGCCTATTGAATAAGAATTTGTAAAATAATTCGTTAATGGATAAATGGGTAGCTTATTTTCTGAAATTACAAGGAAATTCATTTGAACTTGAAGTAGGGAAGGGCTTTAATGTGCTGTGTAAATATTTTAATACACAGCAGATTCTTAGTCTCCCCTTTTTTCATTTTAGTCATCAAATGAACTGTATAAGTAAATGTTGCAGAATCATTTGAAAAACTGAGATCATAGCTTAGTACAAATACAAAGCATAAGTTAATTTTAAATTTAATATTGTTGATAAAACTTATTAAAAAGTCAGTTGATATTTATCTTGAATTTAATATGAAACTCAAATTATTTGCAATTTATTCTTTTTCCAGGTGAATAAAATTTGATAATTTTTACTAATATTTTTCTTTTATTAAATTGGAGTAATGTTTCATTTAAATTTCTAAAGCATTCTTCCTTTTATTTATTAAAGGAATACCTATCTAGCATCTAAAGGATTTCCTGTTCCAAAAGCTAAAAAGACTGGGACTACTATTGTAGGATTAGTTTTTGATGTAAGTACCTGCTTCTAAAAATATTAAGCTTTATTTTATTTATTTTCGAATTAAAGAAGTATTAATTATATTGTCCTTATGATTTTAATTCATATCTTTATTTTTGCATTCTGTTGTGAAAATTTGTGTGATTTAACAATTTGATGTTCTGATCTTCTGTAAATGTTCATTTTAAGTAATGCATGTAAATAGTTGATTTGAAGTGACTTTTTTTTTACACTTGTTTTTATTTATTATTTATAATGTTTTTCTTGTTAATTTGCAGCATTTAAAAAGTTTTCTTTTAATATTAAAATGGATTAATTAAGATGTGTCAAATGACATACTAATGAATTAAAGATTATTTTTTTTATACTAGATACAAATAATAAAATATTTCTTATTTTATGCTGAGTTTATAACCCCACCTGCACACACACACTCAAATCATTTAACATATTGCTTTTTTTTTTCTATTTTAATTTTGTTCAAGTTGTTTAATTTTCAATTTTATTGTATTCAATTTCATTGTTATGCAACAATGAATTTTTTTATTTGTATCATTTGGTATGGATTTAAATATTTTTCATAGGAGTGTTTGGTTGTTTTTTTAATGTGTTTTTTAAAATTCTATAAATTTGCTAAAATAATATGTAAACTTTTCTTTAAATACAGAAATCATAATTTTTTTCTTATCTTGAATAATTTAGTTCTCCAGTCCTCCTACTTCAATTCTTTGAAAGAGAAAAATTGATTCTTGCGATAACTAATATATTTTGAAAAGCGTTTTTATTTAAAAACTGTGTTACAAAAGAAACTGAATATTAGTGTAGCTTCAGGAAAGAAGAGATTTTGTTTTAGGTTTAATCTTTTTAAAGTTATCCAAGATAAAATTATTTAAGAATAATAAACAAGTTTTTCATTCATTAGGG
This sequence comes from Trichonephila clavipes, assembly GCA_019973935.1. Classification (NCBI taxonomy): domain Eukaryota; kingdom Metazoa; phylum Arthropoda; class Arachnida; order Araneae; family Nephilidae; genus Trichonephila; species Trichonephila clavipes. Next base: position 233,701 of record BMAU01019642.1, on the reverse strand, counting down.
AGGAGTTGTCCTTGGTGCTGATACAAGAGCAACAGTTGGATCCATTGTTGCAGACAAGAACTGTTCAAAAATCCACTACCTTGCTCCAAACATGTAGTGAGTATTTAAAATTATGTGTACATTCTTTTTTTTTTAAAAAAAAATCTGTTGTAAAGGAAATTTGTTTATCTCTTTCGATATGATGTGCATTACTCATGTGAATCCATATATTTTTAATTCAATTCCTACTATTAGCTCGTGCTCTCTATATATTTATCTTGTTTAAATTTTCAATCGTTAATAAAATACTTTCCATTCATCCAATCAAGTTGAAATAATTTTTTTTTAAAATTTGTAGTGGATGGCATGCGATATTAATACAGTTTTTTCCAATATTAATTCATTAATGAAATTTTACTTTTTATTTCTAAATTTATTCTGTGTTATTTCCGTCGTAGTTACAATTAGTGGCAACAGATGGTATCGGTACGTTTTTCCAACAGAATAGGAATTGACATGTAAAAATTTTTTTTGTAAATGTTACATCTGTGTTAGATTTCACATTGTTCAAAAGAAATGAATTTTATCTGCTACAAATTTCTCATAGTGATTATTATAAGTTGTTTCATCCAATTTATAATAAAACAGATTAGTTATAATAATTCTCAACCACACAAAAACTCGATATTTTAAACCTTTTTATTTATTTTTCACTGTTGCCATTCACTTAAAACCATAAATCTATTATTTACAAAATTGCTTCAATACAAGTTGAGTTGTTTCATTTGTTATTATAAACTTCTTAGTTTTGAATTTATTTTAGTTAAAATATATATATATTAAACAAAATCTTGTGGTTATGATATGAATATTTGTTAAACACACAACATAAGTTGTATTGAAAAGGGGTTTTTTTGCTTATTGAAATAAACTATTGACATTAATATATGTTGCAAAGCCTTACAACATTAAAATCTAATTAATATTATTTGAAGTTAAAAATAATTATTTGTGCATAGATCATTATGTTTTGCTTGTTGTGTACTTATGTTTCTGGATTATATATATACTAGCTGGTATACCCGTTCGTCGCACGGGTGAACTGAAAAATTAAACAAAAAAAAGCTTTTTGAAAAAAAACACTTTTGTTAAATTTTAAGTATGTAGATCTAATAGCTGATAAAAAGGATTTTTTTATAATGCCCCGTACCTCTCTTGTGGGCCGATTTTCGAAAACACCTTCCTAAGCTGATCTCTACTCAGCAAAAATAACACATTGTTACAAATTTTGTGTAATGAACGCTTAAAATAGTGTAAATAATTTATATCTGAAAGTGTACTACATTAATATTACTTTCTGTTGTATTTATTTTATGTTAAAATTGTAATATTCGCAAGCAATGCCGTTTCTTAAATTAAAATGGCGATTCAATGAAAAACAGTTAAATGTTTACGATAGTCAAGTTGGCAAAGGTCTAGCTACTTTCATAGCTCAAGCTTTATTAGAGCTTTGTAAGGGAGTGTAGGGGAGCGATGCACATTAATATTTTACCCACCGGATTTTGATTTACTGCAGTTTTTTTCATACAATATTTTTTTTGGATCACTACATTGAAAATTAAGGGATATATACATAAACAAAATACTCCACTTTAGGAAATTTAATCCGTTAGAACTAATAAATTAATTAAAGATATTCCACTGTAAAATTAATTATGTACACCGCTCACTTAAAATAAATAGTGAAATCGTTTTCTAAGGTCTTCATTAACATACAAAAACATAAGGCACTTAAATTTTGACATAACCTGTTTTTTCGGGACAAAAATAATAATCTTTGCAATCCGCTGAAAATGCATATCTGCTGCAAAGCTGTTTGCCTTCCCTGCTAAAATACTCATCATAGAACCTGTGCTGCCATATATCTTGGAAGAGTGGATTTCAAAGAATATTCCTGCTAATTATTTTTAGAATATTCCTTCTAAGTTGGTGTAATTAGGAGAAAGGGGGTGCCAGCTCAGGTGTCGTCCATGTCTCTTGACCATGGTTCAAAATTACGTGGTCCGTTGCCAAAAGCCCTCGTGTAGCTGAACAGTGCGAGGTTAATATTCACTCATTCCAAAAAATACAGTACAGTAGTTATAATTATTTTTATACTTAAAAATGCAATATCCACCTATTCAATTAAAATTATAGAGTTATAATTAACTACTAACCACAAACAAACTATGCAAATATCTCCAAATGATGTAGTGTGAAAGACAAAGTTTATTTACTGTAAGTACCAGAAGCAAGCGAACGCCTTGTATAGCCAAAACAAAAAGGGTTCTTTCACAAACAAAAGATAGATATATGCTCATGTCAGCTTTTTTGCAGCGCGCGCCAGAATTGCTTGCAGATGGGAGAATTTTTTCCTACTTGACAAATATTATATTTTGGACACTTCTCACAATATCTTTATAAAGTATAGCCTATGCTATAAATTATAGTCTGTGTTATTCTGATGTATAAGCTATATTACTGTAAAGTTTCATTAAAATCCATTCAGTTGTTTTTGCGTGAAAGGCGCCCAAACATCCTCACAAACTGTTGCATTTATGATATATATCTATATATATATATGCATATTAAGTTTTTTTCTTGGAATGTTTCATAAAATCAATTCTTATAAATGGGTTTGGAAATTTTGGTTCTTTTAGGTGATCTCTTTTTATCTGCTTACATGAAATTACTGGTCCTTACATTATCTGCTCCTTAATAAAAACAATTCATTCATTCTGCTGCTAATTCACTAAGAAATTCAGTACACTAAAAAGGTGATCCCTGAGTGTAAACAAAACAGATATTTTGGACTTTGCTCTTAGCAATTTCATTTTTTGCCTAAGCAGAAACAGTTTCTGGGCAGTAAATATTTTAGAAATAATGGAGAATGCAATGGCCACTTGGCTTGGCAATGCACTATCAGCAGTATAACATGGGACTTCTGAAGGTTAGGCATGAATGTGACAAATGTTTAAATGTAGAAATTAATTATGTAGAGAAGTAAAGAAGAAATAGAATATAAATAAAGGAAATTGGGGGGAATTAGTTATATTATTTTAATATTTCAGTTTTTTAATCTAAATATCTGTCAATTTCTTTTAATTAAGCTCTTATTTAAACTTAAATCAATTATATATATATATATATATTGTTACGAATTTAGTCTTATTCTAATTGTTTCTACTCATTTGTGTTCATTTTTACAGTTTAATTTGTCGTATCTAATGTGATTTCAACCCTGTTTACCTGTAATATCATTTCCACTGCATTGCACGGCCCCCATGCTTTAACATTGGTTTAAATGGTAAACTCGCCAAATATTGCAGCTAGCGCCAAGTTGGCGACGGATTTGGCGACTTAATTTTTGGCGCCAAATTTGGCGATATGTCGCCAAATGTGGGCGATAAGCTTGGCGACCATGGCAACCCTGCTCCTAATAACCCTGTCTGGCAACCCTATCGCGGTATTGTAACACTATGTATTGAGCTTTTCTCATACCTTCCGGATTTTGCTAGATCTTTCTATTTCTCGATTATTCTGGCAAGTGCCAGAGGTTTCTGACCGAAAGGTATAAAAGGGCCCGGGCCGGCTAGTCAGTTAGTCAGATCTCAGCTTTCATGCAAGTGATACCTCTCCGCTTGAGAGAGAGAGAGACGATTGCATAGTGCGTGTGTTATTGCTTTTATTGAGTTATTATTTTTGTGCTGAGTGTTTACTATTGCTTTTGTTAGTGTATTACATCTGTGTTATCAGTATTTTCATCGATTGTACGTGACTTTCTCGAACTGTTCTACAATTTGTGGAGGACTGTTTTGGTCAAGAATAAAATTGTTTTGGATCCCGCTCTTCGGCTTCAATCATTTCGAACCCCCGAAAACGCAACAATATATATATATATATATATATATATATATATATATATGTGTGTGTAAAATAATCAGAATGCAAGAATTTTAAAATTTTTACATTAGTATAAAGCAATACAAATTAGAATTAAAGATCAAATTTTTCTATGCTCTTTGGGTGCAAAAATGTATTGAGAAGCAATGTATCCCCCCCTCCCTATTTGTGAAAATTGAATGTCCATTATATTTGCAGAAATGTTCTAAGTTGTATCGATTAAATTAAAAGTGCTTTTATTGAAAACAATTACTTTAAAAAAACCTGTTAATTTTTTAAGCAGTTGTAAGGGCTTGAATTTATTATTATTTTGAATCTGATCCTTATTTGCAGTGATTTCTAAATGCTTTGAAAAAATCTTCCCTTTCCCTCCCAAATTGAGGTATCAAATGAGGAAAATGTACATTGTTATAATTACATGAATTTCTCTCCCTTGTGATGTTATCAGTTTCCAGATATATGTAAAATCTATTTTAAAAAGTATTTATGTAAAAAAATATGGTAATCTCTAAATTCCCTCCTTTTAAAAAATAATTGTTTTGATATTTGTTATATTAAAAAAATCTCATATTGTGTGTGTGTGTGTACTTATAGCTGTTGTGGAGCTGGTACTGCTGCCGACACTGAGCAAGTTTGCAGGATGGTTTCCTCACAGTTGGAACTACATAGATTAGCAACTGATAGAGTTGTTCCTGTACGTGTTGCAGATAATTTAATTACACAACACCTGTTTAGGTAAAAATTCTTTGAAAACTTGATTTTATTTTATGGAAGCAATTTTTTTCTTTTAATGATTTAGAAAATGTGGAAGCAAAATATTTTTTTAGTGTTTAAACTATATATTTTTGAAGTTAGTGTTATATTTAGATGTGCTATTAGATGGTCCAAAAAAAATATGTATTTTAATGATTTAGAAAATGTGGAAGCAAAATATTTTTTTAGTGTTTAAACTATATATTTCTGAAGTTAGTGTTATATTTAGATGTGCTATTAGATGGTCCAAAAAATATATGTATGTAGAATCAGGTATATGTAGCTGTCTTGTGCTCCTTCCTCATGCTGCTAGTTAAAAGAATATTCATTGTCTACTTAGGATTTTAGTTCTCATTTGAAAGCATAAAATGTGTACATTTAGTTCATGATTGTGGAAAATTTTGAAGTATCTGATTATTGCTTGATAACAGCTCTAAAAAAATGGCATTACAAAATAATCCATATCATCACTCCTTCATTTTGTGGTTCATATTCAAAATCATATTATATAATTTATGTCTTTGAGATACTCCGTAAATGATGGAAAGAAAGCATTGAACATTATTAGAATAGGCTTGTTGTGGATTGATTGAATATTAATGTTGCACTGTTCAGCTACACAAGGGCTTTTGGCAATGGTCCACGTAATTTTAAACCATGGTCAAGTGATGTGGACGACACCTGAGTTGGCACCCCCCTCTCCTAACTACAACACCAACGGGAGGACGTTTCAGCTCTCGACAGATTTAACGTGCATCACTGCCCTACACATCGGGTCTTTAGCGGTATTGGGCTTGAACTCGTGACAAGGTAAGCCACAGTTTGATACCTATACCACTCGGCTACCGTGGCCACAGGCTTGTTGTGGAGCTTAATCCTGGATTTCTCAAAAAACACTATAACATCTCACAGAATTTGTGCCTAGAAGAACCAAACTTTAAAAGCAAAAGGTTTCCCAATAAGAAATTAACAAATGATCATAATAAAATGGTCACTCAGTTTATATGCATATGTTATCATATAAATGGTGTAAAATATCAAAAACTGCACGTAAATAGGATTATATAAAATTTTAAAAGTCTTAAAGTATTGTTTTTCAAACATTACTAAAAAGAAAGTTTAGTTATATGGTATAAAGTAAGTGACAATCATTTATTTATTTCTTACATTTTTATTTTGGTGAGTGTGTTGACTAAATAACTTTAGTTTGCATCGTTTAATTTATGAATAATAGTTGAGTTGAATTTTATATAAAATTCTTAAATTGATAAAATTTTCAAGTTATTTATGTTAGAAATTGCTCAGTGGTCTTTCTTAATTTTTTCTCTTTTTTTTTTTTAAATAATTCCTGCGAGTGTAAATCTTAAAAATAGCTTATGTGCTTTAAAATTTTCAAAAATTACCCAAGTACAAGAAATATTTTGAATTTAATTATGTGATTTGTTGTGTCTTGATATGTGTAATAGAGAGTAGTGATGGCAATCTGAGATCAGTTAATCGAAAAATCGATTTCTCAGGCCAAAAAAATTGATTCTTTAAATTAATATGTAGTACTGAATTGATATTTCATCCTAGAAAATTGACATTCTGTTTTGGTAAAAACCATAAAATTATTTACAATTAGTTGAATGCACCGGAATGTCAGACTTAAACAAAGAATTCAAACACTATTTATCGCAAGCAGTTGTGCACCTGAAGTATGATCCTATACTTTACTGCAAGGATAGAAAAACTATCATCATGTTCACTCATTAGTCATTATGTATATGAGTATAGTGCAGTGCTTCTCAAACTTCCAATGCTTGCGACCCAATATTTTCAATCATAATTTGCTTCGATCCCCCCTCCATACAATAGCGATGTATTAAATTCAATAATACAATGACGTTAAACATACAATAGGACTTAAACCTCTTAAACCCCCAACGTATATAAATGTCTCGCTCAGACACTGTGTTTTTTGCCTTTAGACGTATATATACATCTTTCTGAGGTACGATCTTTTCTATGAACTACTATCCATAAAATTATTCCAAAGGTTTTAGAAAGCAATTTCTTGATTTTGACAGTGTTTGAGAAGGATTTACTTATTTCAGAGGATTTGATTATTTTTTTTTCTACCACGTACCCCCTCAATACACCACATGCACTTACATTATGTTCTAAACGGGAGCATTGGAGAGCACGAATCGCATAATTTTTCATCGACGTTTAAGAGATTAATTATAAACCGTACACCACAAATTATCAAGATAAGTGTTAATGTTGGCATATAATTTTATGTAGGACAAATCCATAGGGTCACTGGTAATTATTAAACTTGTCCTTAACTTAGATTGTTAAGTTAGTTATAAAATAGATTGTGCCCTACTGATACATTTATAAGTGTAGTAAATGAGATTTTATTTTTTATTATGTCAGAATGTATGTGTTTGTTTTCTTTCAGTAAGTTAATAATTTTTAAAAAGAATTTTTTTTTGACAGAGGTTCACACCCCCCTAGGGGGGGCACCTCACAGTTTGAGAAACACTGGTATAGTGAAATCATCTGTGAGCGTCTTTTTTTTATTGCCGGCAACATCGTAAGTCATGAGCGCAACCACTTGGATCCCTGTAGACTTGACAGACTGTTGTTTTTAAAAAGTTTAAATACTAAGCATTGGGAACTATAAGCTATATTATCTATTTTCTAAATTTTTAAATGTAACGAATACATTTAGAAAATAAATGTCTTTTTTTTTATACCTTATACTTTGATAGGGTAATAAAACTAATTGTAATTGTCGAATTCCCTGATTTTACTAAAAAGGGATCGTTTCTTATGGTATCTTTCTTGTTTTTCATTAAATGGATTTATATTTGCAGTGTAAATGCAGACTCGAAAAAAATCGATCTTTTAGACCTCGATTTTTTTTGTGAATCGATTCATCAGGTCACGATTCAAATCGATTTAAAAATCTATCTTTTTTGGAAAGAATCGCCATCCCTAATAGAGAGTTACTTATTTTTCATGAAATGAATGGATTTGATTACTTTTTCAATGGGACTGAATATTTGATTTTTACTTATGTAGATATCAAGGACATGTAAGTGCTGCATTAATCATTGGAGGAGTTGACTTAAAGGGTCCAAGTATTTATATAGTTTCTCCTTATGGCTCATCTGAAAGACTGCCTTATGGTACTATGGGTTCTGGTTCTCTTGCAGCTATGGCAGTTTTTGAAGAAGGTTGGAAACCTAATTTATCTGTAAGTCAACTAAAAAATATTATGGAATCAAAAGGTTTTTAAAAAATCACATATTAAAGCATTTTAAATTTTGAAAATTATATCTCTCTCTCTGTATTAAATTATATATATTATCAGTTTAATATACTTTTAATACATTAAAATTCAAAATATAGAAACAGCTTTTATAGCTATATTTTATGAAATATGTATGCATTTCTAATTAAATGGTAAAATAGTTTGTGTCTGGTGAATATATTTATGTTAGAAATATTTCATAACAAAAAATAGTACTAACTTAATAAAAGCGTGAAATGTGCGTGTGTGTGAATTTTGTGGTAACTTTTGTCATATTTGTTTATATATATATATATGTATATATATATATATATATAGTGATCATATCATGAGAAATTTTTATATCTCTTTTACAAAGAAAAACCTAAATTTTCTTAAGAAAAATTGAGAAAATGCAAAATGATATTGTTAGAAAATACATTTTCAATAATGAAGAATGATCCCTAGATATGTATATTAAAATTTTATTATTCCTTCCCCTTATATAAGGAAACATATGCTATTATTAATTATGAGAATGTAGACAATTTTTTTAAGATTTTGTATCAGAATAAAAATAAAATCAATGTTAAGTTTTAAAAGATTCTAAATCCTAATTTTATATCAACCCATGCATCATGTTTATTTGATCACAGCTTTAAAGTAATTTTGAGTTCCAGTGTGGTTCAAAAGAAAGTTTTCATTCAAGCTTGGGGATATATATGGTGGTCACTTCATGTTTATTCAATGTTTTTCTCTTCTAGTGCCTTGAATAATCAAACTGTCTTTTGAAGGTATCCTTTAACATTCATTAATAAAAAGTCTTAATATGGCAGCACCATTAAAAATAATCTCAATGCTCATTGGTGTGGTGTCATTTTACATTATACTTGTACACATCAGTGTACCTTCCTTTTTGCAATCAGCTTCATGAACATTCTGATAATGGTGATGTGTTATCTTCTCTTTTTACCTTTAGTTGCTATCCTGAATTATTGGACTCCTGTGTATACATACCTTTGGTGTGTATATTTATTGCATCTGCAAAAGTTGTGCTTTTTGAAGGTCCATTAATCCTCTGACCAGAACATCCATCTCTCAATTGGGGATAATTTGCTTTGATGCCTGTAGATAACGCTGTGGTGGGATTTTTAGGGTGGGCTGCCTTGACATCTTCCGTTGGACTCTACCTAGTGAGCGTGGTGGTACATGGCGATTTTTTTCAACTCGCGATGTATGCGATTTTTCTTATCTATCACCATCTATCTGACAGATATTCCTATAGTTTTTTTCATGTTTGGTATTATTATTTTTAATTACTTTTACATGAATATAAATAATTTTTAATCAGTTTTTATAAAAATACTAGTTACAAAATTTTCTCATCAAATTTTGTGTGTCATTGTTTCAAAATTATGAATTTTAAAGAGATGCCTCTAATGGTAATAAGTATCCCAAACATTTGATGATGGAATATTTCTTCTTGGCACCTTTCAAAGCTTTTTGCAACAAATGATAATTCTTTCCCTCTGATATTAAAAATATAAAGAATTTAAGAATATATTTGGAAAAATATGAATAAATAAACAATATAGGAAGAAGTGAATTGTATCATATCATGACCTCTATCACGGTTTGATGTAATGTATCATTGTGCTTTATCTGTTATTTTTCATTGATTAGTTTGAGTGATTTTTAAATTTCCGTCTTTGTATACATACAAACCCCAATTCTTCTAAAATGAGCTGCTATAAATTAATTCGATTTTGTTAAAAAGTGTATGTTAATTGCATCTGAAAAACTTTGCCCTGAAGCAAAAAGGAAATTCGAAAATATAAGCTTAAATAAAATGACTATTCAAAGAATTCAACAGTTGATTGAGGACTTTGAAAATCAAGTGAAATCAGCTGCTTCAAACTTTGTATATTTTTCTTTAGCTGTTGATGATTGAACATCAGTTAGCCAATTGTGTGTGTGCTTGTGTCTGTTTGTGGAATTGATAAAAAATTGTGTTACGGAAGAACTTCTTGGAATGTTTCCCATAAGGGGCAAACAACTGGAAGTGAACTTATTTCCACTTTGATACATTTGTGCAATGCAGCTTCCTTAAACATGAACAATTGATGGTGGTGGTGGTACTAATCCCCATCTGGTCTAGTGAAACTAGACAAGATCCATGAGTCCATAAATCTGTACTAAGTCTAAGAACAGCAGGGGGGATGCAACAGTCTCCTCACAGGAAAACCCCAGACATTGCAGATTGTGCTGAGGAGAAAAGGGACTGCTGTTACATTTGGGGCAAATTGGGAAGCTTCTTTTGCCACCCTCAAAATTCATGCACCTCAGATGACCAGTCGAAAATTGTGAGAATGCCGTTTGATATGATCTGGAACCCTTGAATGATGTGGCGGACCCAGGGTGTCTTTGAAAGTACCATGGGTGTACAGGAGGAGACTACCCAGGTTCTACATATTAATTCTTTTGCCCTGTAGTAGATCTCAGTCAATGAAAGGACCATGTGGTCTTCCGGATCTACAGGATTGCTGGTAGCTGCCTTCGCAAGGTCATCCTCAACTTTGTTCCTGAGAAGGTCTACATGAGAAGAGACCCACTGTAGATGATTAGGGTGCCAATCCGAAAGCTGTTAAAAAAGGTGAAGAATACTCCTGCTGGTGCTGTCACTGATAGATGGCCAATTCAATAAATGTTGGATGGATGATCGGTATCTGTCAGTATCCAAATTTCAGAAAAAGCTAGATCTCTTATGCTGTTAATAAATGAAAGACCACACATGATAGCTATTAGCTCCGTTCTAAAGACAGAAGCATGGTCAGCATTTCTTCTCTGAAATTTGATGATGTGGCCAAGTAGTTCAATTAAGACACCACTGCCAGTAGCATTTGTCTCACCCTTACTGCCATCAGTATAGATCTTGGCTGCATCCAGTGAAATTACATCAATCACCTCTAGAGCCAATTGCTTAAGAAGTTCGAGGTGGTCAGACATTTTATTGACATTGGGCATTAAATTATAATGGAACGTGCCCCCCTGGAGTCCAAGGACAAGGTTGATGAATGAATTCAGGCAGTGGTGTTCCACATTAAAACTCAGATTTTGTGCAAGTGCCTGGGAGAAGGGACTATTTTGTTTCAACCTTTGATTATCTTTCCAATGCTTTAAGTATTTAGAGGTTCTATGTTGATCACCATAACTTTGCAGTTTGTTGAAGTACTTGGTCAAACAATAGTTTTTTCTCATATTTAAAGGCTGAAGGTCGCACTCATATAGAACTAAGTTATTAGGACAGCTGTTATAAAGGCCTGCGATGATTCTAGCAGCACTCAACTGTATTCTTTCAAGTTTTTTAAGGTTAGAATCTGAGGCAATAAAGAAAATGGCAGAACCAAACTCCAAAACAGGTGTAATTAAGGTAGTATAGGTAATTTTCAGAGTAGAGGCATCTGCACCCCAATCACACCCAGAGATGTATTTTAATATATTAAGGCGCTTTCTGCTTTTATTAATCAAATTTATATGCCAATTACAAAGAATCTATTGGTCTACGGTAAAACCTAGATATTTCGGATGTTTTACATATAAGAGTTTTTGATCCTTTATAAAAACAGTTGGTTGATATTTATATAAATGTCTATTGGTGGTGAAAAAACTGGTCACAGACTTCGTGAGATTAAAGGATAATTTCTGGTTAGTTGCAAAGTCATTAACTCTGCTTAGGCACTGGGAAAGATTAGCCTCAATAGACGGTATGTCGTGACTCGAGTGCCAAAGGACAATATCATCTGCAAATAAACCAATGCTGCTATTCTCAGTAATCAACTTTTCCACTCCAGCCAAAACCATAGTGAAGAGCATAGGACTGAGTACTGGTCCTTGGAGAACTCCTTGGCTGAGTTTAAAGTCCTTGGAAAGAGTCTTATTATACTTAACACAAATAACTCTAGATTTAAAAAAATATGAGATCCTGGCAGAGCTTTCCCTTTTATTCCAAATATATCAAACATCTTAAGAATTAGCTGGTGTCTCCAGACCGTATTGAAAGCTTTAAATAAGTCTAAAAATGCTGCTGCTGTACGATTGGTCAGTTTTTTTTTTTTTTTTTTAATTTTGGGCATCTCTGACACATTGACAAAAGTACAAAATCTGATTTTCTGTACTATGTCCTCTCCTAAATCCATATTGTTCCTGTGGAAGCAGTTTATTGCTGTCTAGAAAGTAGGTGAGTCTTCTTAGCATCATTCTTTCCATGATTTTACATGGTAGACTTGTCAAAGCAACCAGCCGATAACTCTCAGGGGAACTGAGTACCTTGCCCGGTTTCCTAATGGGAATGATAGTGGCTCTTTTCCACTCGTTAGGCAGTCGGCCACTTTTCCAAGATTGATTAAATATATCCAACAGACGTTGAGTGCCACTCATACCAATATGAGTAATCATAACCCAGTGACTTCTTCAGATCGAGAACATTTAAAACTAAGAGTAGTTCATGCATATAGAAGTCGGCCAAAAAGACTGGATCACCAATATCTGAGCTACAACACTTGTGTACGGCCAATTTTGCTACCTTTCGGTATTTTTGTCAGCCTTGTTAAAAGTCAGTCTACTCAATTTTCTGATAATCGCTGCCTAGGATATTAGCAGTAGCTCTGTCATCATTTGGAGGGAAGCCGTCCGCAGTCAAAATGGTGTTGCAGACCTCCACTTGAGGTCGGTCTCTAATCAGAGATTTGGCAATAGACCATAACTTGTTGTTATTTCTAGCATCAATTTTACTGCAGATCTCGTGCCATGATGTTCGCTTTTTTGCTAAATGTTTAATTTCTGCATTAATTTTGTTAAACTCAACTCGGATTCTGTCTCTGTTGGTTTATTTGAGGTTTCTCTTTTATCAACTAGAGCTCAGAGACAAGGGTCATTGTGCATGTAGGTAGCTTTAAAACTCTTGAAATTCCCTCTAGGGATGGTTTTCTTTGCATTACGAATAACAACTGCTTTGAAATTGAGCCAATTTAGGTTGAGTTTATGAGAAAGTGGGTGTGACATAAAGTTTTTCTGTAAGTTCAGCAAAAGCTGGCTAGTCAGCTTTACCGAAATTCCAAAACATTTCTCTTGTAAGAATGCCCTTCCGGGTTTTTTTCAGTTCAATTTTAATGTGAAGATGATCACTTCCTATGTTGCCCAAGATGGACCAGCAGCAGAAAGGAAAAACATCCGCACTTGCAAGAGCAATATCAAGGGCTTCTGCAGTGTTGTAGCTAAAGGAGTGGTGTGTTGGTAAGCCATCATTGAGGAAGATGAGAACTCTGTCGTCAGCTGCATTAAGGAGGTCACAGCCTCTACTGTTATTTACAGAACATCCCCAGGAGGTATGCTTAGCATTGAGATCTCCAATGAAAATACTTGATACATTGGTTGTTGCTAAATCTAAGAAAGAGTCTGGCAAGCAACCCTGTTTTGGAGGGTGATACATATTAAATGTATTCAATTTATGTTTACCCCAGAAAATAGAGACACCCTGAATTTCTAGTTGTGCTTGTCTCTGTGGTATAACAATATTTTACATCTCTAATTAAGAGTGCAAAACCACCGCCTCTTCGATTGGGTCTGTCCAAGCGATTTATGTGGAACTCTTTGATGTTCAATTTCATTTGTTCTTTTAGCTTGGTTTCCTGGATTGCAATCTGGGTGAGTTCCAGAAGCTGGTCCAGTTTTACCTTCATAGCATAGGTAGACCATTCATATTGGTCTGGAGTATTCTTAGCGAATTTATTTTACTGAGTGGAGACTGTAATTTACTTTTTGCTCTGAGCCCTCTGCCTAAATTCAAAATGCGCCCCTTGTTAGCCTACGTGACGGGCGATGCAGTATGGTTGGCTACAGAAGTAAGTTTCATGGTAAAGGGGGTAATTTGACAGCTTTTCTGTTAGTCCAAAAACCTGGAGCACCTTGACAAGATGTTATCATCAGAGGTAGAAGACTGACTTCGCTCCTTCACCTGCAGACCTTAGCTGAGCATAGTGGAACAGCCTTCATGCCTTTGGTGACCCTGCCAGGAGATTACACTCCCAACGTACATCACCTGTTCCGCCCAGGAACACCCCCTCGCCGGCTAAAAAGCACACTTTAAAGTGGCTACAGGACTTGAGGTGATAAGAATTATTGTGTTAGAGTTACCACAGATGGAGCAAAATCAATAACTGGGAAGAAAATTGAAATGGTTACACTGCTAAAAAAGCTCTGTGCCCATTTTGGTGTAGAATTGTTGTAGCTTCATTGCATTATTCATCAAGCAAATTTATGTGGTAAAGAATTAGGATTTGCAGCCTTAATGCAGTGTGTATCTGAAACAATAAACTTTATTCGTAGCAATACCCTCAAACATAGGCAGTTTAAAGAATTTTGTAAAAGATTGTGATGATCTGCCTTCTGATATTCTTTATTACTCAGATGGCTCAGCTGAGGAGTTCCCTTAAGCGTTTTATGGAACTATTTGATGAAATTGTTACATTTCTAAGTGACTGTGGTAGAAATACTAGAAGGGTAAAAGAAACTAGTTTCCAGTGTGATTTGGCTTTTCTCATAGACATAACAGGCCATTTGAATGACTTAAACACAAAGCTATAAGGAAAGAATCAATTCATTTTATCAATTGATAAATTATGTAAAGACATTTAAACAAAAATTATGTTTATTTCAAAACCAGCTGAAAACTAAAAATTTTACTCTTTTTCCCCACTGCTAAAAAATGCAAGAAAAATTTCCACACAGAAGATGTAATATGAGGAACAAATCTTGCGCAATGCATTTGATGATCGGTTTTTAAATTTAAAGTGCCAAACAAAAATTGATGTCTTTTCTTCTCCGTTTCCTGTTGATATAAATCTAGTGGATGAGAGTATGCAGTTAGCCTTAATTGATTTTCAGAATTCTGATGTTATCAAAAATCAATTCAAAGAAAAACCGATATTAGAATTTTATAAAAACTTACCCGAGGATTTTTCATGCTTAAAGCAAAATGCAACTGCATGTGCCACTTTATTTGGCAGCACTCACATTTGTTAGCAAACTTTCTCACTGATGAATGTAAACAAATCAAAAATAAGAAATATAATAGCAGATGAGAACCTTTCTTCTGTTCCACAACAAGTCTTAAGCCCGACATAAAATCAATAACTTCAAATATTCAGTCCCAGTCATCTCATTAATTTTTTCAAGTTTTAAGTGCTAATTTTTTTTCAAAATTTAAATTGTATTCTCTGTATAATTAGCAAAACTTTTCATCTGTTATATAATTTAAAGTTTGCCACCTTTTTAGCAGGAATCTTTTTTTTTTTTTAGCTAAAGTATTTTTATCATTCCAAAAGTATTTGTGTTTCATCCATTTATCTTGTGTATATGAGTAAAATAAGTAAAGTAATAATTGTGATAAATGAGAATTGTCATAAAATAGGGTTTTCACGTTTATGACATATTTACCATCGCGTAACACTGTGGCTCTTGATATGATCCAATTATGTTTTTTGGCCCTTCATTCTAAAAAGGCTGTTCACATCTACACTACATATTTAATTTATGTTTGTTTTCTTGGTTTAAAAAAGTTTTTTTCTTCTTTTAATAGTTCAAGGAGGCAAAGCTGTTAGTTCGTGATGCTATTGCAGCTGGTATATTTAATGACTTAGGATCTGGCAGTAATGTAGACTTATGTGTCATCACATCAGCTGGAGTTGAAATGATCAGACCTTATGAAGTTGCAAACTACAAAGGGAAAATGTTAGTATTTCTTTTAGATATATTCTATTACAAAATGGCATTTTCTTATTTTTTAAAAACATGTTTTATATTGGCTTATTTTTAGAATAATATTAGTTTCATTCTAATATTGAAATTAATTATCAATAAAATAAATAGTTCTGTTAATGTAAAAAAATATATATATTTAAAAATAGTTTTTGTTTTACTTTCCTATGCAGTGATAGTATTAATATATTTTAGTTATCAATAAAAGTCGTATGTAGGTTCTTTCTCTTCAAGTATAACATGTCATCATTAATCCAGGTACAACAAAGTCACTGCTTCTTTAATGGCTAAAGAGTTTTATTCCAGAGACAGCCACACACAACACAAAAAGAAAAACTGACTATGATACAATTAATTTTAAGTTGTTAACGCCATTTTGTTTCTATCCTCCTCAACGTAATCACTATCCCACTCATTCTGCCATGTTCTCTCACTCCGCCCTCTTGTTGACTTTTTCCATCTTGTTCGTCTTTCCTCTCCCCTCGATGGCCGCGCCACCTATAAAGATTTTTAAACTTCTGCGCGAATCTTACATTATCTCCTTAACATTTTTAGTTATTTATTTAAATGCATATCTAAAATGTTTTAATGAATATTCATACAATACTGAAGTATCAAATTTTCTGAGAAATAATAGGAATGTGCTGTACTTCAATATACATTGAAGTTCCTTGTGTTTGAAGTACTTTTTTGTTTAAACAAATCTAATTTTGGTTGTCAGTGTAACTTTATTTTAATTTAATAGTTTTTGTTTTCATAATCTCTAGAGAATTTTTAAAAATAAATTTGAAAAGAAATAAATATAATATAAGTATTTGAAATTTCTAATAATTGTTATACATTTTATTTAAATAGAATTATAGGTACAAAGTATCCCTTTTATAATATTAAGGCCTTACCCTAAAAGTGGGTTTTTTAAATAGTTGTATGTATCACAATTGTATTATGTGTGTGTGACTCTTATTTCTTTATTTTTAACAGAGAAGGTACATATCGTTATCCACCTGGTTCTACTGCTGTATTATCATCTAAAACTGTCATGTTGGATATTGATAGACCAATTGAAACACCTGCTGATGAAGAAATGGATACTAAATAAATGCTTCCCGTTATTTGTTTTCAAATGTTATTGTCCAAGAACTTTCATTTACTAATAAAAAAAATTTCAATAAAATAATGGTCTTAAATTTTATATTTGCAGAATTTTAAAAAATTTGAATGCATATAGAAATGTGAAAATTAAACCTTATGTCAAAAAGTTATTTTACAGTAGGGAAAAAAAAATTCTGATTATATTTTTTGTAAGTGAATATTATTAAATTGTGGTAACCTTAATGTTAAAAAAAAATTGCTTACTATTCAAAATGTTTTGCATTTTAATATTAACAGTAATTTAATTTTTCAAAATTCTTTGCTAAAACCCTGTTTTTGATGTATAAAAATAGTTTTGTTGAAGCTGTAAATGGTTATCTTTCAGAAAATAAACTTAATTTTTTTTTTAATGTGTAGGTTTCTAGTTTTATTAACTAATTAATTTTTCTTGTTGAAACGATACATTTTAAGTTTTTTCCGGCATTGCTGAAATGCAAATAAAAAAAGTTTTTATAATTTGTAAAAGTATTTACTTTAGATGTTATAAAATGGAAGTAAAACTTTTACAAAAATACATTTTACTATGAAACACATTGAACTTTTTTATATAAGGTTGGATATCAAAACGGCTGCAATAGCCAGAACAAGAATTCGATGAATCATAATTTTGTAACTTAACTCGAGTTTTTATAATAGTTGATAAGGTGTTTGAGGAATATTCTTGATGCCTTTATCCACTTCCTGAAGAATTAAATTATTTCTTTGATGCGCTGAAGTGCTTACATTTGGCATTTTCAAGCTACAAGAAACTAAGTTACCAGTTCGACTGATCAACACTGCAAATCAACAGAGACTAGTTGGACACGAGACAACACCATTGAGGGTTAAAAGAGATATTGATGTTTCTAGTGAGCTGGACAATGGTGTTTAAAGATTGCACTTGGATGAAATGTGTCCACAATTCTGTCCAGATTCCCCTAAAATAAATATGTTCTGTGCAGTGTCCAGAAATAATGATTTTGTCTTCTTTTTTCCTCTTCTTTGCCACAGTTGTACGGCGATATTGACAACTTCATTCACCAATTGGATAGTGCACCAAGGCTGTGGCGTGTCATGAGCTCAAGCTCAATACCACTGAAAACCCGCCATTTAGTGAGACGATGCACTTTAAATATGTCGAGGCTCAAGCATCCTCCTGTTGGTGGGGTGTGGAAGTTATGAGCGGGGGTTGCCAGCTCAGGTATCGTTCTAGTCACTTGACCATGGTTCACAAATACGAGGTCCTTCGCCAAAAGCCCTCGAAAAGCTGAATAATAGGACATTAATATTCACTCACTCACCCACTGGAGGGTGCATCACCACAGTGGTCAGCCTACATTTGAGGGTAACTGGATGAGTAACTCCCTCACTGATGGATTGGATGAGCCATAGACTAAAACATGCCAATGGCCACGCAGAGCACATGATTTCTTCCTGTATGGATATATAAGAGAAGGAAGGTATTTGTCCCTTCTCCCCCCCTCCACCTTCTGTAGATTTAGCTGAGCTGAAGCAGCGTATCAAACCGCAGTCGATGGTCAATTCAGATAACTTAGCACACATTTGGGTGGAAATGGATTACCTGCTTGATGTATTTCATGTGATTAAGGGTCCACTCCTAGAACATCTGTGACTATCTCTAATAAAACTTCAAAGAATCCCATACAATTCTGTTGCAGGCAACATATAATATCTTACATTGTTGTTGTTTTATAGTGCATTGGAACTGTATACTTCTTTATGAATCACTCTGTATTATGTAGTGAAAAAAATCCCATTAAATTTTAAGGACTCTCATGTTGGCGATGTGTAGAAATCCTAGGTGTTGCTTTCGTCACATCTTTCCATTATCAGTACCCATTGTGTTGGTTTTAATTAATAAAAATTGGTTGATAAATATCGTTAATTGTAAATTCTACTTCAAAAGAAATTAATTTTATTCAAGAGGAAAATTATTCAAGGGGATTGGTCAATTAATAGCGTTAGTCTTCGACGAAGAAACACGAGAACTATGGGTGTCGAATCTTATGATTTTGAGCTGCAGTAATTTGAGAAAGAAGATGCCCGAACTGGCACTTCACTTTCCAATCTTCTAAACGACGCCACGGGAAGCTTAGAGCAGGAGCACTCAACCTTTTTTTCTGCAGGGCCGCATACATATAAGTTAGCTATTTCCCGTGGGCCACAACATGAGGATAAAGAGGGGGTGGGGGGAGAAATGGTTTGAGACCAAAAATACATTAAAAATTTAAAATGTGGAAAATTGATCAAAATATTGTAACTCCTGTTTTGCTTTTTTTTTCATTTTTGTTATTAACCCTAAATATTAAAAGCATTTAAAAAAACACTTCACAATTTCTGCATCAGTAAACGGTTTTATGATTATGAATAATGTAACAAACTTCATAGGGTGTCTTTGTTACCACTGTGACATTAGCACTGGCAAAACACTTTGCTGCTGTTGCAAAGATTATTCAAGAAAGTCTATCACCTCTTGAAAGAGATTTTCGAGGAAAAGTGTTGAATGATTCATTTTATTGGTATTTTTTAAATACAGATCTTTTGTGATAAGTCAAGCAATTACTGATCCATGTTTGCTTTTCACTACAAAATAGTCAACTTCCCAATAGTCTTGAAACGACGTATTTTCTTCGAACATTTTTCATGTTTTGTAACGCCTTCTTATTTTTCGCCGCAAGAGGGCGCGCGAGAACCGCCGGATGTATTTTTGTAACTGAGTAGTAAACAGTAAATAAAGATTTCTTCTAACGGACCAGACCGATTACTTTCCATCGTATTCAATACGAAAAATAGTTAAAAATTAGTCCCACCCATAAAATTGTCGCTAACCGTAACCATTACAAATAGAAAAAAAAAATTAATTCGCACCCGTACGACATCGACAACAAAAAGCAAGATATATTTGATTTCTTGACAAAGATTTTCCCAACAAATCTTTGACATTTAAAATGAATGAAAAAAAGTTTTGCATACTTTTTTTTTTTCTTGTATAGCTTTGAAACAAAGGCGCATTTTAGGCATGAGAAACATTTTTTAATTAACCATTCCATTTTCAAAACCAAATACTTGATGATATTAAATTTACATAAAAGTTGTCATTGGGTGATCCACATTTGACTGATTTTAATGTAATATATTTACTAAATAACTCTTTAGTTACTATTATTCTGTTAAATTAAAGATTAAACTCGAAAAATAAGAAATATATATATATATATATTTAAGTTTCAAAATATAGATGATCCTTATTTGCAACGAAAAGTTTCATGCTTTTTAACTGAATGCCCTTGAATTAGTATTTTTTTCTTTTTTTTACTTAACCCTTTATCTACCGCAGTATGATTTACTTCAGTTTTTTTCTTACCTTTTTGTTTTGGATCACTACATTGAAAATTAAGGGATATACATAAACAAAATACTCAACTTTGGGAAATTTAACTTGTTAGAGCTAATTAAAGATATTCAACTGTAATATTAATTATATACACTGTTCGCTTAAAATAAATAGTCAAATCGTTTTCTAAGGTCTCTTCATTAACTTACAAAAAAAAAAAAAAAATAAGACACTTAAATTTTGACATTAACTATTTTTTCGGGACAAAAAGGATAATCTTCGCAACCCGCTGAAAATGCCGTCAGCTGAAAACGCAATTTTTGCTATAAAACTATTCGCCTTCCCCGCTAAAATACTCATCATAGAACCCGTGTTGCCATATATCTTGGTAGAGTAAATTTCAAAGAATATTCCAGCTAAGTATCGTAAGAATATTCGTAAAAATGGTTAATCTACGTAACTTTAAAGTGATGAGTGGTACTTACAAGTACCGTCGGTAGATAAAGGGTTAAACATTATTCTTTTTCGGAAACGATTAGATTCATTATACGTGAACACTATTACTATACTTTTTCAAATGGTGTTGATTTTGAAACACATATTGGTTGGAAAATGTTTTTTAATTTACGAACACACACACATGTAGAACCGAATTCCTTTACTTTAACTGAAACTACTACTATTAAATAAACTAATGATTGAGACTGAAGTCAAGGGAGAGATTATAATTGAGAATGCCGCCCATCCGGTATAGTGAAGCTGACTGCGGTGTGGTATGGCCTGGGTTCGAATCCCGGAGAAGGCGTGGATGTTTGTAAATGTATGATGCTTTCGCGGCATAGAGGTACTCTAAATCAGCGGTCGCCAAACTTTTAAACCTCTAGGGGATCAGTAAATTCATAATTTAAAATCCCGCGGACCACTAATACGACTTTTTTAGTGTTTAATATATTTTATGAAGTAGCGTTTTTATAACTTTTCACGTATTGTTATGAATTGAATTATGTTTCAATGCATCTTAAAACATAACTTAACGTGATGTGTAAGTAAATTCCACATTTTTCTGGGGACCAGCGAAATTCTCTCGCGGACCATTAGTGGTCCGTGGACCACCACTTTGGCGACCTCTGCTCTAAATCAATGGTCTCCAACCCCCAGTCCGTGGATCAATTACTACCGGTCCGCACAAGAAACATTGAATTATTTCCCTTTTAGTTACTGTGGTATATTTTTCTTGGATTTGGGCTACTTTTTATGAAAATCACTTTATATTCCTTGTTAAATCACTTTATATTCATCTTTTGGTGTAGCTATATTTTATTCTGAAATAACGATTAAATACAATTAAATTAAAATTATTAAATCAAAACAGCCTAAAATATAAGCAATCAACGTCCTCCCCCTCTTCCGGCCACGGTAAAATTAACAAACGTTGACCAGTATGAGGCGATAAAAAGGTTGAGGAGTACTGCTCTAAATAGCCGACGAGCCGCAAGTCCTCTCGTGAGGTTGGTAGAAGGGAAAGAGAGGTGGGAGGCCTCTAATTCCCCCCTGGGTGTTCATCCTCAAAATTGGAGTGGAACCGAACAAAATCTTACTGTTACCTGCATGGTGCTCAAAGCTAAGGCTAACGAGAGACGCAAAAGTCTAGACCTTGGCGCGCTTCTTATATTAAGAACTATTTTTGCCTTTTTAGTTCGATTAATTATAAATGCGCATTTTTCTTAGTCTTTTGAAACTATAATTTATTTATGTGAAAAAAAAACAACAGTTGACATCTAATTATAAAAATAATACAAAATACTAATTTCAAATAAATAAATAATGTACTTTATTAATTTTCATTTATACATTTCTTGCACATTCATTACATTTCTACATTTCTTTTTTACGGGCTACATTTCTTTTACGAATGATCTTATGAGTGCAATTCGATTAGGAAATCGAGATGTCTGCAATCGTTATCGTATTGGCGCGCTATGAATTCAGTTCTTAATTTTTGCACATGTGTTTTTATTATATTTTGAAAATCTTACTTTGTAGTAATGTCTACGTAGCTGCAAATAATAAAAAGACTGAATATTTTTGATTGAATTACATGTTCTAGTAGTTTTTTTCATTGGGAACAATTTAGTGATCTAGTCTAGGGTGGCACATCTTTCAATTTTCCACGAGGTCTTTCAAAATCTGTAAAAGAGAGAAATCTTAACATTAAAGGGCATGACATATATACACAAAGAAATACATGGTGTCCGGGCTTAAAGTATTCAAAAGTAATGGCTTATTATTACGGAACTACCCATCAGAATGTAACAAACTGTTCATTCGTGGATTGGAAAACTCTCTGAGACTTTTTGAGTCTAGCCCGATCGGCCGCACGTGCGTACATTATTCGGCAATCACAGACGATAAAATTTTTACACTGACTTCATTAGTAAAGATGTGGACACCACAGCAAAAGATGCAGTGCGTACTTTGGTAAACGAAATTTACAACGGTGCAACAAGTTTATCGTCTGCGATTGCCGAATATTGCGCGCATGTGCCGCCAATCGGACTAGACCCCAAAAATCTCGGAGAGTTTTCCAATCCATGGATGAACAGTTTATTGCATTCTGATGGGTAGTTTCGTAATAATAAGCCATTACTTTTGGATACATAAGCCCAGACATCCTGTACTATAACGGATTACTTACACGAGTGCATAGCGCACTCATTATGAACAAGCTTTACTACGTTACAGAAACGGTTTCTTAGAATAGTTCCACTAGCAGGAATTCAGATAGCTTTTCTTTCTTTTTGCAGTCAGTGTCCAAACAGATTCTGATTTCAACCGAGCTTTCTTCTGAACAGAACAGATATTTGTTTCTAATGTCCTTTACATAGCTTGATGGTAATTTCTTGAAGGATTAATCCTAGAGCCTTCTCAACGTTTCCTTGGGGATATCGTATTTTTCACTAAGGAAGATAAAGTTGTAAATCTGGTAATCTTGACCACATCTTCTGTAGTTGCCATGCTTATACACTTCAAGTTCAAGCACTGAAATGAACTTTGCCTGTAAAACAAGAAGAGTATTACTGAAGGAAAAATAACATACGTGACGTGTTTCACACACAAGAGCATCTATCTGTTTCAGAATCATGAGAAATAATGTATTCTTTCAGTTTTAAATTTTCAAGTCAATACAGAGTTTTTTTTAAACCAGTTCTCATAGTAGAAATCAGTTGCAAAAATTACTTTAAATGCTTTGAAAATAAGTTTATTAAAGATATTAATAAAGAGCATGCGAATGTTTATTTCATAAAAACTTATTATCATTATTTTAAATTCGTGATATGAAATTTTAAACACTAAAGAGCATTTTTGAAAATCTCTATTTAGACAAATTCCTGATCTGAATACCTCACACTCTCTATACATTTTATACCTGTTTAGAACAATTCACATTTTACTAAAATGATAAAGAAAGATCAATTCTACTTAGAGCCTAAGAATGAGGTCCATTTGAACAAAACATGGATAAGCAGGATGTGTCAACTACTTTAAATGGTTCTTTCAATTGCATTGATAAAACGACCTTTAATTGCATTTTAATAATGCCGAAAGCTTAGCGTTAATTAGATTGGTAAACCACTAAAGAAGACTTGTACATTTTGTTCGAACGAGATAAAATTAATAAGCTTTCACATACAAAAGCACAATGAGTTTTTTTGTTTTGTTTTTGTAATGCACAATTATGCAAAGAATACGTTAATCTTCCGATTAATTCTAAAGTTGCTAAGCTAACACATGTCACTGCATTTTACTACAAAAGACAGTCTTGTAGCTCACGCTTGATTAACTCTAGAAAACAAAAGACATTCTAAAATATATATATACTGAGTTACCTAGATATTTCAAATATTTTAATCTATAATTATGAACTAGAAATAATTTTTTTTCCTATGAAATTGCAGAGATAGATATCTACTATAGTAAAAGAGACAAATTTGAAACATATATCCTATCTCAAGTAAAAATGGAACTTTCCAAACGAAAAAACTTGAATATTAACCAAATACGTATTTCTTCATAAATATGATTGAAATTTGAGTATGATTAACGCATCTTGATGGTTTATTATTATTATCATTCATTGAAATTGCCGCGGTAACTATTTATGTCTTGAGATTCAGTTTTCAATATTTGGAATACAAATCTTACTGTACAATCATACAACAAAAACTCAATCTTTCTCTAAGAGTCTGCGATATTTTTTTATTTCTAATGGCAGATTATGAATAGTTATTAACGAGTTCATCAATTTACCTAGTGCATTCACCGAAAGCTGGTATCTCTTTTAAGTGCGGCACCATATAGGCGGATACCAATCGCCGCAGATAATTTTGACGCCTAGTTTCCTCCCTAGAGGGAGGCACCTGCTCTCTGACGATGTGAACCTTGTACTACGATTTAATTTTGCCTAGGGCACCCCTAGAGATCTTTTGCATGCAGTATAATCATACGACATGGTCGCTGTCGATTTTCTGCATCATAAAAATCCATCGACTTGAGCCGGGGTTGAACCCGCAACCTTGGGTACAGAAGGCCAGTGGTTCGCGATATTTAAAATTTTTTATATAAAATTCAAACTTTTATTATCTGAGAATCCGTTTGTTTAATACCGATGCAATTTATTAGTCAAGAACTGACTGTAAAATAGTAAAAATGAATGCAATTTATGAATGTATGCAATGATGCAATTTATTTGTCATGAACTAACTGTAAAATAGTAAAAATGAATGTTGGCGTCATACACTGGTTAAATTACATAATTAACACACCACGATTACAGAGCGAATGACACATATTGCCTTTCTGATGGTTTAGCCAGAGCCTCTTTTCCATTTAGGCACAATATGCAAATGTCTAGAGCGCAAAAAATTGACGGGCGCAAAAAGGAGGGGGGAGGGTATCAAAATTGCAAAGAACGTACTACGGCCTTGGAAGTCGTGAAAGAAGCATTTCTGCCCTTAAGGTATTCGACTACGTTCAGAACCGTGATTTTGCAAAAGCGTATAAATGGATAATATTTATGATATTTAGTGTCACTTAGATTAGAAAATGTATATAAAATTGTTTTAAGAATAGTATTACAATAAAAAAAATTATTTAAGTACAATATTTTGACAAAAAATGAACATAGAATGACCAATTTTCAAAATATTCTCCTTTTGTGAAAAATGCTTCTATTATAATAATATTTTGCCTGTATAAGCTGAGACCTCTGTACAGAGGTTCAACTAGAATTTTTGAAATATATAACTTAGAAGTGGGTTTATCCATGTTTTACGACAACAGAGGGGAGAAATTTAAAGAAAAAGACACCGATAATTATTTCAAATGGTTGTGATTCTGAAAATAATGTGAATTTTTCAAAAATCATATTTGAGCCTCTGTACGAAGGTCTGAGCTATATACAGGCAAAATATTATTACAATAGAAACATTTTTCACAAAAGGAGAGTATTTTGAAAAAAGGTTATTCTAGGTTAATTTTTTGCCGAAATATTGTATTTAAATAATTCTTTTTGCCAAAATGTCCTTAAAACAATTTTATACATGTATTCTAATCTAAGTGATACTAAATATCATGAAAATTATCCATTTATGCACCTTTTTAAAATCACAGTTCCGAACGTAATCGGATACCTTAAGAGAGAAAAGACTGAAATTATATAGATCTGTTGTGGAAAGTGAAAAGCTCAACAGTTTAATGTCGCTATGCACTCAAAATGACATTACCATGGAAATTTATTACAATGATGTAATTAATGATTTTGCAATAATGAAAGCTTGAAGAAAACCTTTATTGTACCAGTAATGACAGTGACTCAACAAAGAATAAGGATGTCTAAAAGTAAAAGATAGTAAAGCCATGAAAAAGATGATAATTAACAAGTTGAAAACAGTTCATACAATAATGTATACACTGTACTGTAATTGCAAGCGATTTCATTAATTTACAGTACTAATTTACAAAAGAGTGAGCGAGTATTCGTGATTTCGTATGGTAAGAAATGAACATGAATAGCCAAACCATGCTCTTATCCTTTCCGTACGATTGCCAGGCCAGAACAGGGTGGGTCCATATAGGTGGTGAATAACGGAAACTCTCCAAACAGCAAAAAAAAAAAAGAAAAAAAGAAAGGGAAAAGAGTAAGAGAGTTAAGGGAAAATCCGTCTCGAACCAAAACGTGCTAGATAAGAGCTGGAGGAAGGGGGCGGTGCTCTGAAAATAGTGGGAGGTGCTTAACAATTTGAAGTGCCTAGGGCGCCGGGGAGGTTAAAAATGGTCCTGGGTTTAGTTCCTACGATTCATATGAGCAGCGACGTCTTAAGACTTCTGGGGGCCCAGGCTCCCAATGCAAAAGTAGGCCCCACCTGTGATCCTTTAAAGCAGAGGTCGCAAAGTGGTGGTCCGTGAGAATATACTTACTCATCACGTGAAGTTAAGAAGCTGCAAGTAGTAACCCTAGTTAAAAAGCACTTGGAATCACTTACAGAATCTTTAGTTCGTCATTACCTAAAGAATGAAGATCCCAGACATGGTAATAGGTGGATAATAGATCCGCTTGCAGCCAAAATTCAGGATATTAATTTAAGCATGCATCTAAAAGAAGGCCTCATCAACCTATCCTCCAACGAAACTCTCAAATTTAAATTTCCTTCATCCTTATCAAGATCTCAGTTTTAGCTTTCCATAAAAAGTGAATACCCTTTTCTTAGTGAACAGGCGATGAAAATTCTGATTCAATTCTCCACAGCTTTTTTGTATAAAAAAGCACTTTCATGTTACAGCCATCAGTATATGGTACCGATCTCAGCTTGAAATAAATACAGTTCGTCTTGCAGTAACGAAATTGAACCCAAATATCCATAATCTTATTTCAAGTAAGCTGGAACATCTATCACACTAGGAATGTATCATGCTAAAACTTTGATATACTTAAACCATTTTTTAATTGTTTTTATAGTTTTTGTTCATTATGGTTTATTAATAAAGCTTTCATATAATTTGGTTACAATTAATAGCTTAATTTCATTAACTAAGTACATTTTATGTATTCTTTGATACCAATTTTCTTATAAATATATTTTACACTAAAACAAAACCCCGTTAGTGGTCCTCGAGATTTAAATTATGAATTTACTGGTCCGTGAGGTCAAAAAGTTTGGCGACCGCTGCTTTAAAGTATATGCATATGTTGCTAAATACTCGCACAAATGGTAACCGGAAATAAATAACTGTGCATGACTCACAATCTCACAAACCAACACAAAAACTGACCATCTTTCGATTAAATGAGTAATCCTGAGGCATAGTAGTTGGCCTAGGCTTAGACATGGACGATGGTTCTCATATAATGATGCAGTGATGTCACTGTTGCCAATTAGAATAAAGTTTAAATTTCTCTATTGTATGGAGAATATGCCCAGGAATAACATTTGAAGATTAAAATTATTCGAAATATGATCTTAATGAGACGAGTCGAGTACGAGAAGAGGCCCGGGTCCAGTTGTCCCATGCCTTAAGATTTCTTTAAATAGTCACATGATAAATGCAGTCATATAATTCCAGCCAATCAGTTCATACCTTTCTCTGTTGCCAACTTTTGCTCTTGAAAGAAAATTTATTTTAAAACTATAATATTTGTTGACAAAATAGCGTAAATAGCATACAAAATGTGTGAATAAAATTCTTAAAAAATAAAGACAATTTTATTACTTGGACATTTTTACACAATTACTAAATTTGACACTGTATCTAATGCCAACTTTGAATTCAATGGAAAACATGCAATTGCATTTATCACGTGACCGTCATTAATTTAGCCCACTTGGTTGACGGTAGCAGCTCTATCTGATGATACAAACATGAACCCTAATAATGACAATGAGAGAGAATAAGATTGAGAAAAAAAATTACTAAATAAAATAAAACACACAAGCTACAAAAAAAATTATATAACATTTGCTTTTAATCAAGCCCTCACTGGATTGATTTTATGAGATATTGACAAAAGACAGTATAATGTGAAGCATGGTAAACGCAGTAAGATTGAAAGCTTAACTCGCGTGCCAAACATAGAACAACGAGGTGAGGTTAGTTGTAATATACGTCCCATAATTTTATTCGAATGTTTAATACAAAATCGAGTTTTACAGCTTAAGGAGGGGCGTAGCTATTGCCGTATCAGCCGTATCAATGATACGGGGCCCCCAAGGAATTTTTGATACAAGCCCCCTCTTAAGACTAGCTACGCTAGTGACTCCTAATATCAATAAATAGTTCTATCAATGCCCCGAAACAAATATAGCTTCCTACAAAATATTAATAATGAAGATCAAATATTTAACTTTTAATTTAACTCGTTCAGGACCAGGCAATTTTTCTAGTTAAGCCTAACTTATTTTAAAAATTTATATAAAATGATTACTGTAATAAAATACTGCGAAAAAATTTTTTTGTTTATAATCATTCCAAATTCCATAAGTTCCAAATTAAGATCACACCGGTGTGATCACTGGCCTCAGAACGTGCAAAATTCAATTTTAATTATGATACTGTGTTCCCTGAAGTGATCCCATAAATGTGATCATGGTCCTGAACGGGTTAAATTAAACTTCCATTTAACAACCTCGGTTCAACCGACCTTTGGTTAAACAGACCAACACGATGTGTTAATTCACAGACAACTTTTTTAAAAAATTAAACGCATTATTCAGATTTGTGCTCTTTTTATTAAGAACATTTATAACCCCGTGCACCACAAAGAATCACACGGAGGCTTACATAGAAGTAAGCGTGAAGCACACATCACAAAAAAGAGAAAAATTACAACACAAACATCCATGTCTTACCCGGGATTCGAACCCAGACCCTACAGCACCCCGGTCGGCGTCACTAACCGCTATAACGGATGGGCGACTAAATTTGTACATTGAACATATTATTATATAGACATAGTTATTTTGCCGAATCAAGGGGTTTCTTTCTTTCTTTCAATTGTGTAATTCATCGAGTATTTTTCTTAGAATTTTATGAAACAAGTCATTTGATGATCCGGTAATTGAACCGTTAGGTGATGGCGCAGTGTCGGTCTAAGCTCCTTTCGGGCGCAGAAGATCTACGAGCCCACTTGGCTCTGGCGGATCGGGTACCCACCCAAAGCGCCCAATGAATAAACCGACACTAGGTGGTGGTCGCAATTAAGAAGTTTAGGTCGGGGTTAAGTTTTTAACAATATCTATATATATATAAGACGCATTTGTTGTCTGTTTGTCTGTTCCCTCATAACTCGAGATCTAGACACCCAAATAACGTGAAACTTGGTACACGTACACAAAATTACACGAGAAAGGTTCTTAAATAGGTTTGGCGTTCATAATTCCTTCCAATTTTTTTAAAATTTAATTTTTAAGTGATTTTTCAGTGTTATGACGTCATATGTAGTCACGTTTCTCACTAAGTGGACAATTTATACTTTACATGCAGTTTTTCAAGATTATTACATATTTTTACTGTAGCTATGTTTATCGGTTGGAATATTTATTCAATTTTTCTATTCTTTGACTTTAATTAGAATTACTTTTCGAATAAATCATTTTTTTAAGGATTATTCTTCAACAACTAAAATTTTGTTTTGTTGCTTTGGCAACATTTAGGTATTATCGCGGGATGTTTATGTGTGTGATTTTGCTTGCAAATTACAGCTTATTTATTTATTTCTTTAGAATGCGAAGATTATAATTTTGACAAACTAAAACTTCTCATTGATAAGGGTTATATTTCAGTTCCGTTCAAATGTAGTATAGGGAGGCCACTTTGGATTTGGCGATTTTTCGATTTTTATCTAAATGTCATGGTGAGATATCGAATTCATTCTAAAATAAATAATACCGAAAAAAGTACCTTGGAGACACTTTTAGTAACCAAAATAAAGGACTGCGCCAAGTAGCCCCCCTATACTACACTTGATCCAATAATATGGTTCTTTGCAATTTCATGTGTCTTTATTTTAACCATTAAGGTATACTATTGGCTTCAGTGCATAAAATTGCCATGCAGAAAATCATATTTGGGTAATCATACTGTAATTACATATCAAACTGGAATAGGCATCAGAGAATGAGCAAAACAGACAAATGGCTTAAATACCTGTTGAGGAAGCAGGTGGTCGTAAGATAAATTTTTTTTGAACTTATGTACTATCCTGACAATCGCCAACATTCAAAATAACTTGCCAAGTTGGCAACCCCGATTTTACATGTCAAATATATATGTTGAATTTTGAGTCGTGCTTCGTTTCATATATCGCCAATAGGTTGCGGTTATATGTAAGTACCTTATTTTTTCAAATTATGCTTTTGCATTGATAAAGTTAGTTCAGTTCTTTTTATGTCGGTTAATGTTAGTATTGTACTTCATTTTTCAATTTATTTTTATGCTCGGTATATATACTTTGGATAATTTTTGTAGTACTTGCGTATTATTGCACAATCCCCAACGTTCAAGACAACTCGCCACTTTGGCAATTCCAACTTTGTGTGAGTTGAATTAGCAATCATGTGCTTCTTTTTGTATAATGTCACCAATAGTTTGCGATAATACATAAGTACCTCTAATTCTGTACATTACTATAAGACTGGCCGCAACATACCAATTTGGCGTGATTTCAGAATCATGCCAAAAATGAGTATGTTGAGGAAGAAGGTAGTGGTAAGATAAATTATTTTTGGCACCTATGTACTATCCTAACAATCGCCAACATTCAAAATAACTTGCCAAGTTGGCAACCCTGATTTCGCATGTCATATATATGCTGAATTGTGAGTCATGTGCTTTGTTGCATATAATGTCGCCAAAAGGTTGGGGTTATATGTAAATACCTTATTTCTACAAATTATGCTTTTGCATTGGTAAAGTTAGCTCAGTTCTTTTTATGTCGGTTAATGTTAGTATTGTACTTCATTTTTCAATTTAATTTTATGCTCAGGATATATATACTTTGGATAATTTTTGTAGTACTTGCGTATTATTGCACAATCCCCAACGTTCAAGACAACTCGCCACTTTGGCAATCCCAACTTTGTGTGTGTTGAATTAGCAAGCATGTGCTTCATTTTGTATAATGTCACCAATAGTTTGCGATAATACATAAGTACCTCTAATTCTGTACATTACTATAACATTAGAATGCCCTCTACATACCAATTTGACGTGATTTCAGAATCATGCCAAAAATGAGTATGTTGAGGAAGCAGGTAGTGGTAAGATAAATTATTTTTGGCACCTATGTACTATCCTAACAATCGCCAACATTCAAAGTAACTTGCCAAGTTGGCAACCCTGATTTCGCATGTCATATATATGCTGAATTGTGAGTCATGTGCTTTGTTTCATATAATGTCGCCAAAAGGTTGGGATTATATGTAAATACCTTATTTTTTCAAATTATGATTTTGCATTGATAAACTTAGTTCAGTTCTTTTTATTTCAGTTAATGTAAGTATTGTACTTCATTTTTAAATTTATTTTTATGCTCGGGATATATATATACTTTGGATAATTTTTTTAGTGCTTGCGTATTTTTGCACAGTCGCCAACGTTCAAGACAACTCGCCACTTTGGCATTCCCAACTTTGTATGCGTTGAATTGGCAATCATGTGCTTCATTTTGTATAATGTCACCAATAGGTTGCAATAATACATAAGTACCTTTAATTCTGTGCATTACTATAACATTAGACTGGCCGCAACATACCAATTTGGCGTGATTTCAAAATCATGCCAAAATTGAGTAGCCAACCAATATGAAATTAATATTATGAGTATTATCTTAGCCTGTTTTATCTTTCCCTCCAATAATCCTTAATTAATTCAATATATATATATATATATATATATATATATATTTATTTATTTATATTTTAGTACTTAAATTTTTTTTGGTTATTATGTACTGCAAATATTTTTTTGCACATTGCGATGTCTTTGGCAAAATTAATCAGTGGTATTTTTCTTAAATATGTTTTTTTATCTGTTTTTGACAATTTTTAAAATTTTGTTTGATGTCTGTCTGAAATATAAATAGCAAAATAAATATTTTACAATATATATATTGTGTTTGTATGAAAATGTTTATACTGTGTGATTTATTCAAAATATTGAGTCGTCTTTTATTTTTGATATCTTTTTAAGATTTAATTTTATGTTATAACTAGCTATACCCAGCTAAATGTTGCTCTGGCTCGGTCAGCTTTAAAATACTGGTACACCATAAAGTATGTCATGAAGCTTACAAAAGTAATAATAGACAAGGATTCAAACAAATCTATATGCATATAAGACACATTTGTTGCTGGCTGAGTAAACTTTCTCTTTCACACTACATCATTTGGACAAATTTTCAAAATTTGTTTGTGTGGTTAGTAATTAATTATAATGCTATAATTTTAATTGAATAGACAGATATTGCATTTTTAAGTATAAAAATAATTATAACTACTGTACTGTATTTTTTTCAGTGAGTGAATATTAACGTCGCACTGTTCAGCTACATGAGGGCTTTTGGCGACGGAGCACATAATTTTGAACCATGGTCAAGTGACGTGGACGACACCTGAGCTGGAACCCCCTTCTCCTAACTACCACGCCAATTTAGCAGGAATATTCTACCAATACTTAGCTGGAATATTCTTTGAAATCCACTCTTCCAAGATATATGACAGCACGGGTTCTATGA
Source organism: Trichonephila clavipes (assembly GCA_019973935.1). NCBI lineage: Eukaryota > Metazoa > Arthropoda > Arachnida > Araneae > Nephilidae > Trichonephila > Trichonephila clavipes. The sequence goes on along the minus strand of BMAU01019642.1, from coordinate 200,656 downwards.
TGAGTATTTTAGCAGGGAAGGCAAATAGTTTTGTAGAAGATATTACATTTTCAGCTGCCAGCGTTTTCAGTGGATTGCAAAGATTATAATTTTTGTCCCGAAAATATAGTTTATGTCAAAATTTAAGTGTCATATGTTTTTGTATGTTTATGGAGACCTTAGAAAAAGATTTGACTATTTATTTTAAGTGAATGGTGTATATAATTAATTTTACAGTGGAATATTGCCGCACGCATAATTTGCTACAGGTCCCGATAGCCGAGTTGGCAGAGCGTTGGACTGAACTTCCTCAGGTCTCGGGTTCGAATCCCGGCCCCGGCAGATTTATCCAAAGACTGGAATTATGTTCTCAGTCCAGTGTTGTATCGAGCTCCCAGCGTTAGAATAAAACTAATTGTTTGTTTAATTGAACTGTGTACTTCTTTCGAACTCCGTGACAAGTTTGGTGGAAGCGCGGGGTATTGTTACGTCAAACGTGGATAATAGCGACAACCTTCGCAGGAGCCTCCGGTTAAGAGGATTATCCCCCGAATTCGGACTGTTAAAAGAAAATAGTAAGAAGAGGGAAAAAATGCCGACCGAGCAAGAAGCCAAGCCCGCTGTAGTAACACCTTCGTTACAGCAATGGAGGAGCCCATCGACCTTCCGAGGAGCGCCTGGGGAAGACCCTCTCAAATGGCTTACAGAGTACGATCGAGTAGCCAACTTTAACAAGTGGGATGACATGATGTGCCTGGCTAACGTTTATTTCTTTCTTGACGGTACTGCGAGACAGTGGTATGTCAACAACGAAGACGCCTTAGATTCCTGGGAAGCGTTTAAAAATGGACTAAGTGGACTTTTCGGTGACCGTCAAAAATATACCAGAAGGGCAGAAGAACAACTAAAATGCCGAGCCCAGCGTTCAGGCGAGAGTACACATTCCTACATACAAAGTGTATTAGGACTTTGCCAAGAGGTAAATCCTCTGATGAGAGAAGACGAAAAAGTGTCGCACCTAATGAAAGGTGTTGCTGAGGATATTTATCAGGCCCTGTTGACGAGAGAAATAAACGACACAGCAAGTTTTATCAAATGGTGCAACTATATCGAAGATATGAAGCAGAAGAGAGTTGGTCGACCGAGATTTGAAAGGCTTCCAAACGTCGTACCGGTTGCATCCCTGACGGATGAGACTGATTTGGTCTCTCTTATTCGCACAATCGTACGAGAAGTTCAGTCCAACGCTCTGCCAACTCGGCTCGAGTTGGCAGAGCGTTGGACTGAACTTCCTCAGGTCTCGGGTTCGAATCCCGGCCCCGGCAGATTTATCCAAAGACTGGAATTATGTTCTCAGTCCAGTGTTGTATCGAGCTCCCAGCGTTAGAATAAAACTAATTGTTTGTTTAATTGAACTGTGTACTTCTTTCGAACTCCGTGACAATATATTTAATTAATTTATTAGCTCTAACCGATTAAATTTCCCTAAGTGGAGTATTTTGTTGATGTATGTCCCTTAATTTTCCATGTAGTGACCTAAAAAATATTGCATGAAAAAAATTGTAGGAAATCATTGCGGTAGATAAAGCATTAACGTGCATCGCTCTCCTACACGGCGGGTCTTACAAAGCTCTAATAAAGTTTGAGCTATGAAAGTAGCTAGACATTTGCCAACTTCACTCTATCGTCAACATTTCGCTATTTTTTCCATTGAATCGCCATTGTTATTTAGGAAACGGCGTTGCTTGCGAGTATTACAATTTTAACATAAAATAAATTCAACAGAAAGTTATATTAATGTATGATACTTTGAGTTATAAATTATTTACAATATTTTAAGCATCACAAAACTTTTAACAATGTGTTACTTTTGCTGAGCAGAGATCAGCTTAGGGAGGTATTTTCAAAAATCAACCCTCAAGAGTGTTACGGGGAGTTATAAATATAAAAAAAAATCCTTTTTATCAGACTTAAAATTTAACAAAGGTATTTTTTTCTTTCTTTTTTTTCTTCAGCTGAGATATGTGAAAAGCTTTTTCTGTTTAATTTGCAATTCACTTAAAATTAACTCATTAAAAACTTCTTTATCCTTCAATCTATGTTGTTTAACTTTTCAGTTCACCCGTGCGAAGAACGGGTATACCAGCTAGTTTAATTATATTTTACTTGAATATATTCTCTTAACCTTACTCGCGTTTTCTTTCTCTTGATGTAGGATTATTTCTTAAATAATCCTGTTTGTAGTGCTTTGTATAAGCATATGATTGGCTACATCCACTGGCGTAGCTAGTCCTGAGTGGGCCCTGCATCAAAGATTCCTTATGGGCCGTTTAATATCTTACGATTTTTTTCTTATACATGTAGGGGCCCCTGTAGCTTGGGGGCCCGTATCATTGATACGGCGGTAGCTACGCCCCTGCTTACATCGATTAAAGTTTTGCATTTGGAACTTTATTATTTAGAGAAGATTTTATAGCACTTTCGTGTATATTTTAAATTTTATTTCTAGAATATTCCTTCTTAATCTCGGAATCTGAGAAAGTAAAAGCATATAACATCCGAATATGAAAAAAAAATCCTCTCCAGTGTATATCCTTACATATTTCTAAAATTTGTTTTTGCATGAATGAATTCCACAACTTTCAAACTATTTACTATACTATGCACTTACAAAGCAGAAATATTTCCTTCCAAGCAATAGGTCACATAATCAATTCAAATCCCCGGAAACCCACCACTCTTGTGATCGGCTAACCTTGTTCTTTGTTACACAACAAAATACACAGTTCCTGTTTTCGGGCATTTCCAGAAGCTAGTTAGAGAGCCACTTATGCTGTCAATTTGTCAAATTGGTGCGAGTAAGAATTTTTGGCAGAAAAGAAGAAAATATTTGCTCCTGTGACTGACTTTTCCTTCTATCCTCAGGCAACTGGATGATAGAATCCAAGGTGACATATTCGCCAGCTAAGCATGAGGATAACCGAGTTTTGAGAAGTCTTCCGAGTAACGGGGTTTACGCATACAAAAGGATGAACTTTCTACGCATCTCATTTAAATGCGATTATACAACCATGAAGAGAGAGGAAATGATTTCACGGTTCATTTCGAGGTTGCCTGCGTTGATTGATTTTTACCATATGCCTCAACAAATACGGAGGATCCAGCTCTTAATAATTGTAGTATATGCTTACGATAAATACTTGATGTCATGTCTATGATTACTGCAGCACCGCCCGAGTAGGATAATTGAAGTTTCGGTTGTTTTGAGAGTAATCTTCAGACATTGTTATGATGTTTAAAAAAGAACAAGAAAAGAAAGAATCTGGGATTCTACACGAAAACAAAATGTGTAACGAAATCTATGAAATAAGATCCCAAGTATTTTATATTTTTGTTTTTAAAGAAATTTTTTTAGCATCATTAATTAGGTGACAAACCGTCCATCTTTAGGAAGGACAGTCCTCCTTTTACAGGTTCTGTCCTTCCTTGAAAAGTGTCCTCCTACTTGTCCTCCTTTTCAATTTTTTAAAGTTGATCTGTTAATCTCTGTATTCACAGATGAACCAAACATGTTTCTAATACGTCTTAAGAATGGTCTGAGATAAATATCACAGGAAATAACAGTTTTCAATGGTATTTTTTGACTTCATCGCAAATAAATTGGGTAGATATAGAAAATTATGTCGAGTTTTTATCGAAAGAAATGCCTGGTATTAAAATCGATGACAATTGTCTGTTTGAATAAATTTGAAGACTAAGTGTATATTTAAATTTACAAATAAATTGGAACAATGGGCTCAATTCATGTGACGTCATAGTCACATGATAGTGAAAGCCATGTGATTCTAGCCAATCAATTCAAAAACTCATGTGACGTCATAGTCACACGATAAAAACTATCTAGTGTTTCCAGCTAATTAGTTCACGCGCTCCGGTGTTGACAAGTTTGGCTCTTTGCAGAAACTTTTTCTTAAAAAGTACATATGTGTATACAAGATGCATTTTATTTAAAAGTATAAACATAAAATATGTTTTTTTAATTTAAAAAAATCTTTCTGTAGAAAATTTTTTTTCTAACATTTAAATACCTTTACTCAAATATGAAATTTGAAATTCTATTTGAATTTTACAAATAGAACAACAAATACAATTAGTTTAATGTTGGTTTTGTATTCAATGGAGAACACACGTGTTTGTCTTTATCACGTGACATCATGAATTGAGCCCATTGGTTAATCAGCATGCTGAAATTGATAAAAGGAGGGTGGAAATATTTAAACCGTTTTAAAAATGAACACATTCCATATGAAAATGTAATTTTTCTTATTAAATTTACTTTGTGTTGCCCTGGAACTAACGCAGCAGTTGAAAGAGTTTTTTCAATTGATAATGATTTTTGGACTAGTGAGAGAAATCAATATTGAATATTAATATTTTAGCTACACAGTGCTTACCGTAAAATTCAGTATGAAGAATATTTTTTGCCCCGAAATTTCCGATTTATTAGAAAATGATAGGTTGATAAAAAAAAATTCATTAAGTGAATGGGGGGATATACTTAAGGAAATAATTAAAATGAATGTAAGCTTAATTAGCGTATTTTTGTTTGAATTAATAAAATGTTTCATATATTTAAGTTGTAATTTTTCCTTTAATTTTTCGTTACCCTTTTCGTTGTAAAAAAAAATGGTCATCTTATTATTAATGATATATGAAGACCAGTTATTCCTTGTCGAATTTGCACACTCAAAAAATGTATTTTAAAGATTCATTTACCAGACTGATTAAGAATTTACCAAAAAACATTGTCGGGTAACGAAGCTGATGACCATTGCCATCAGGAATCATAACCATTTTAAGTGCAGTGAAAATCGTTTAACACGAAACTGAGGGAACTGAAATATTTTTACGTGTTAAAAGAATTTCATGTTAAAGGATATTGAAAAAAAAACCATATATTCAATAAAATTAAGTTTATTAGAGTACATTTTATTTTCATAGATATGTATCTATGTATGTATTTAATAAAAATCACTGAAACAAAAACTTTCGCAAGAAATTAAAGAAATTTAATACAAAATTTTCAAGTTTTTTTGAAAAATAAAACATTTATGTTTTGGGAAAATAATCTCATATTTTTCTTTTCGTTATCTTTTTCAATTCCTACTATATATATATTAACTCACTCTCTCTATAGTTACATATTTATCTTGTTCAAATTTTCAATTGTTAATAAAATACTTTCTATTCATCCAATCAAGTTCAAATAAATTTTTATAAAAATGTAGTGGATGAAACTTGATGTTAATACAGTTCTTTCAAACATTAATTAATTCATTAATTTAATTTAATTATTTATCAGTTTTTGAGGCCAACTTAGAGTGGTCTCTATTGCAACAATGTAACTGTTAAAACAAAGACAAAAGTTGACGTCGAAAACCTGTTTTTCAGCCAAATCGGGGGTGCATTGTTACAACAATGCAGACAAATCATGCTCTTTTTTCAATTCCTACTATTAGTTCACCCTCTCTTTATATTTATATTTATATATATATATATATATATATATATATATATATATATTCAGATTTTCAATCGTTAATAAAATATTTTCTATTTATCCGTTCACAAAGTAGGAATAGACTAAAAAAAATTTTTTTATATTACTTGTTTAGCATCAAATTGTTATATGTCGTTCCTTTTTTTAATTAATGTCACCATTGGAATGTGCATCTCAAAAGATGCGCATGCTTTTCATAACTTCTTTACATTTCATTTCATTTTCGTCGCTGGAATCTACATCAATGATATTTTCTTAGCTTTGAAAAAACTCCAAAATGTCTTTGTCTGTCCTAATTGGGGCTGTACACACATTATCAACATCTACGGCAACGGATCCTTTCGATGATACGGTAGGACAGTACAATAATACAGAAACTTTCTCAAACATTTCATTAAGTGTCTGGCGTTTTCTATATTTTGTTCATTCCCAGATAGGAAATCTTTTAGTGTTGTGATTTTGCTTTTGTGTTAAGAGAAAAAAAAGTACATAGTATAGTTAGTCGGGTACGTTGTATTATTTCGTGTTAACCGATATTTCGTCTTAAACGTTTTCGCATTAAACGTATTCCACTGAATATTAGAGATCCGTAATTCTAGAGGAGGGGCAATAATTAATGCATACGTTTTAATACTGATTTTGCTTTGGATAAAAATAAAATTGCAACCTTATTTTCTATTTAATCTTTTCAATTCAAGTGTTTTTTGTGTCAATACTTTTTTAATAAAATTCATTTAACACTTAAAGTAGATCTCACAACGAAGAGAATAGTAGTAACGAAATTAAATGGTAATGGTCATCTGAAGAGAGAATGTCATAGCCTAAAAAAATAAAACATAAAAGTAATAAACTTTTTTTCTAATTTCCTGTTTATATTCTTAATTAACTTATGGCTGTCTTCGGTCAATGTTAAAGAATAGGACCCGAATTTGGAACATTTTTTCAGATATAAAAGAAGTGAAAAATTAGTATGATATATATTCTGGCTTCACTATCCTTTAGAGCAGGGGTGTCCAACACGCGGCCCGCCAACTCTTTTTTAAAAAAATTAAATATCAGATTTTTAAAGTTTTTTTTCATTTTGAAATTTATTTAAGGGGAAATTTATATATATATGTACAATGTATTTACCTGTTTCCTGTTATTGTTTTAAAATAAATCCTTTTTGATAATAGAAATGTCTTTTAGATTAAAATAGATTTATATTTTATCAAACAGTTACATTTGATTTTACTATAGTAAATTACTTTTTAAATATATTTCGAATTGCATTATGCATATCTTTTACTATGGGTGCTATATGATTCTCTGTGTGTGCGACTTTCGTTTCTCCTCCTCCTTTTGTGTTTGGAGTGCCCAAAAAGCAAGAGGCAGTCAGAGATGTTTTTTAAAGTTTTAAAAAAATAGTCAGGATGGTTAGGATAAAGGACAATATATACTTAATCGCTTACAGCACTATCAAATTTCAACAATGAGTAACGAAAGATCAATTCAATAGGAACACCGTAATTTTCAAGAAAATGGCAACACACACTGTAATATTTTAAACATTATTTGATCATTGCATTATTATATTATATAAACATTATTGTATTATCTATGTCGGTATACATGAACAATAATGAAAACAATAGTAATAATTCATTCTGTTTTAAATTTTCACTCATATAAATGTTTTTTGTTTCCAAATCTGATATAAATGTACATATTTTTATGAGCGGCCCGAGAGACTATAATATTTTTCCGAAGTGGCCAGCAAGGTCATTTGGGTTGGACACCCCTGATTTAGAAAGTAGCATTTTTTATCATACATCTAATTTTTAACCGAGTGGACCCATTTTTTCTGGTATGAAATGTTTTTCGCGTTTTTTTTCCTATACCGTAATGTTAAATGACCTATCCCTGCACGTATTCAAGAGAGAAATAGAGTATTCATTGAATATTTTGAAATTTTAAAAAAACACTATATTGTTAACAGATGTATAAGTTATAATATTCCAAAGTTCCGTGAAATTTGAGGTATTTTTCTGTCTGAAAATATGCTTCGCGTTTAGTTCATGCTCTCGTACTTTTGCCGAAAACAGTCTTATTATCTTGAAGTTTTTTTGTACAATTATGTAAAGGGATCTATAAAGAAAATAATTTTATTAAAATGCGTCAATGTTGGAAAATGTTTGACAACCGCTCATTTGAAATGGTAAGAAGTTTTATAAAAAAATTACGAGTTTTTTGATAGTATAATATTAATTGAAGAGAAGAGCTATAATAACTTCCCATGTGGAGCATTATTAAACAGGGAAAAACTATTTATTTGTACCTTATTTATAGTGCCATAAGAGCGAAGGAATTAATATTAATTGAATTTGCTTCATGCATTTGCTTGTCTGTTTTCCTAAATTCATCAATTATTATTAAATTTTCAAGTACTGACTATAATGAATGTGAAAGTTTTTATTTCAGAACCAAATGTACACACAGCTTTATTTTTCCATAAATTCCATTCCAAAGAGAAAACTAAGTCGTCATATTTTAAGATCACTCTTGAGTTTAACTGGAAATATACAGTGTCGTTAAACTTCATAGATGAATAGCAACGCATCCGATTCCTTGAATTCGTTTCGATGAAGCATGTCCTTTATTGGCGGTGTCAATTACACGGCATACGTTAACAGTTTGAGGAAGACCCTTGGATGGAAATTCAATATCTGTTTTCATTCAATGCATAGCTACAGGGAGTGACCTTCTCTTCCAAAAAGTGGGAGTAAATGAATCATTTCGCTTCATTTCACTGTCTTTCCATTTGAGTGTGTCGTCTGCTTTTTCTATTGTCCGATTTCCTAGACAGGAAGAAGAAGAAGAGCAAACAGTTTCTTCGCCATGGACAACACAGCCTCTGTGGTCAGTCTGGCGTGACCGAAACACGCGCTTCTTCAGTTCGATGAACCTGTATCAGGTGGTCCAAACGATAATCGTAGCACCCTTTTCCTCACCTCAACGACCTACAATCCAGGCGAAGTACGTTGTGTAGGTTGTCCAGTCTTAAGTCTAGATCCTGAACGTGTGCCTACCCTCTCCGTTAAGCCCTAAATGGTAGTTAAGATTCTTAGCGGCCTTGTCGGCTTAACTACAGACCTTCAGTTAAACCAATAATCTGGTCGGATTAACGGCAACCTATTGGAAGACCTTTACACGCAGATGATGTTTCAATCAGCTTTGTTTATCACGCTAAGGAAAAGAAATCAGCTGTAAACTTCTTCCACAAGTATTTTGAGTCCAGTGTGAGTTTTATCACCTAAGCTTTTACCATAAGGTTATGTTCTTCCACTTTTTTTACCGTTCGCCCACTGAGGAAGAGTGACTTGTATAAGCTGCCAATAAGCAGGAAGCGTATAGTTACTGTGGGAATTTAACACAAGGATATCTTGCTGAGTTCCCCAGACGTAAACATCAAACATAGATTATCTCAGAACATCGAGTTATCCGTTACTTTTTGACCGGTTGTAAATTGAATAATAAACCTTGTTGAAGTAGGTGAGCTGGAATGCTATAGCCGGAAAAGATTTATTTCAATTATTTTAGAGGAAGCAATTTTAAAAAGCTTTGAACGTGACTTGCATTTCAATAAGGGTGTGTTTTCGATAACTTTAACGGATTCTATCAGTGAGATTATTTTGATGAAAATCTAATTGTGTGCAACAGACATTGAAATTGGTTTAAACATAAATCATCAAATAAAAGTATTTCAAATTTCCTCTAATTTTTTTTTAAAAAATTAAAATTTAATTAATTAAACAACAAAAAGTAAACTTCAATATTCTAACTAAAAGTCATATTTAAATCGAAACGTATGGTATTGAACAATTATTCAATTCATTGTTGAAATTGTTATTGTTAATTATTTTCTAAAAATTAAATAGAAGTGAATGAAATCTGATCCTATTTCTTTCAACTTAATCGTTGGAGGCCTTTTGAGAAAAAAATATAGATTAAAAAATAAGAATGGGATATCTGAAAGGAAGAAACAGTTTTTAAGAATAGAAATTCCACCATCTACAGATTTTTATTAGTAAACTTATAGAATAAAAATCAGGGCTTCGAACCGAAAAAATCCGTTATTTTAGTCGAAACGAAAACTAGAACTGAACCGAAAAAAAAATGTTGGCTTATTTCGGTTCGATATATCTTCAGTCATTTTATTACTATAACCAACTAAATAATTGATATTTTCTAATTTAACGTGAGCCACATATTATTATCATCATATGCACATTGCTCTTCGTTTTCCTATTTTGATGTTCACTAGTACTTTTCTGTTTCAGTTTCACTTGAAACTACTTGTATAGAAGGCAAATTTAATTCAACTGAATGAACTAGAAGTGTAGATGATTTAAGATAAGAAAATATATAAAATTTTAAATTATTCATTCATTACTGAGCCGAAAACCGTTATTCTAGTCGGAACGAAAACCGAACTGAACCGATATATATATTTTAGTTGAACCGGAGTGAAAAAAAGTTACGGTTTCAAGCCATGATAAAAATAACTTTTTAATAAAAAAATTAAATAATAGAAATTGTTTGAAAAATAAAATTTTTTAATAAAAACTTTGTTCTTGTCGAGAACAACGAATCCGCTTTGATAAAACAGAAAATAAAAATGTGCTTGAATCTTATTTATTTGTTATCTGTTAATATTAATATGTTTCTTTGCAAAATGTAATGAAATTCCTATGATCCATTTGGAACCATGTGTTTCTTGCAACATTATATAAGATCATTTAAATTTAAATCGGACAGTTATAAATTAATAAATTATATAACTACTAGAGGACCCGACAGACGTTGTCCTGTGTGTACACACATCTTAAATTCAAAAATTCCAAATTTTTATGAATAAGCTTTAACAATCTGTACCGTTTTGAGTAAAATTGGTATTAAAAAGTTATTACAATGTCTAACATCATTACACATGTACGGTTATCACAATTCAATCAATCGATAGCGTGTGAGTATGTGTATACTATGAGCGAAAACTTGTTTTAATTAAAGGTGAAAAAGTTTTGAGACTCAAACTATTTTATAACAGGTACATTTATTAAATTGTACATAAACTTTATTTATTATAATGCCATTGCCTATTATAATTGAAAAGATATTAATTAAAAACGCTAAAAAGCGTAAATCGCGCGCGCGTCTGCATTTTCGTAACAATTAAGACCGGGTTAGGCCAGGTTGGCTGAAAATCAACTTTCGACGCCAACTTACGTCTTTTTCAATCCCTACTATTAGCTGATCTCTCTCTATATTTTATTTGTTTGTTTGTTTGTTTATGTATTTATTTATCTTGGTGGAATTTTCAATCGTTAATAAAATACATTTTAAAGCGCTCTATTGAGCTGAAATGTAATGTACATGATTATTTTGGATGAAAATACAATAATTTAATTATAATTAATAAAAATTAATTGATTAAAACTAATTATTTAAAACATTACAAATACAGCCACGTTGGCGACTTAGCGACCCTTTTGGCGACTTATATGTCAAAATTTGAAATTTTTTTTTTTCTCACGTGTTATAGCATTCTGTTGAAAGGAAATTTTGTATACACGATTGTTTTGGATGACAATACGATACTTTAATGATAATTAATAAAAATTAATTACCACTTAATTTTGTGATTCTATTATATGTCTATACATATTTATATTAATTGCAACTATTTAATAAAAAGTAGCTAAAATAAATTTTTTCTTGGTTGATCTAAGTAGGAATTGATTTAAAAATGTTTTTTATATTACTTGTTTATAACAATAGAACAATAGCGTTGTTATAACAATGCAGGTGAATGTTGAGTTGTATTTTTTGAATGTTTTTATTAATATCTTTTTAACTATTGCGATATCGGACCGAATTGTGAATCTAAACCATTCTCGAAATTACTTGAACCCACACAAAAAATTTCATCGAAATCGGCCCAGCCGTTTAGGAGGAGTTTAGTGACAAACACACGCACAGAAAATTTTTATATATAAAGATGGTTAAAATGTACAACTGTAGTTCGAATTAAAGATTTTTTTTGTACCAAGAAATATAGATGTATCTATGATTATAGTTAATCTTAAAAAACATGAACACACACATAAATATGTTTGAAAATCATTGTTGGTTATCGAAATCATAGAAATAATTTGTTTATCAATATTTAGTTTAAGAGGAATGTTATAATTATTGTAACGGGATTGCAATTAAGTTACAGGAATCTTTTAATAATTGTAACAGGGACTGCAATTACACATTACAGGAATCTTTTAATTATCATCCACTTTGAATTTAACTTAGCGCAAATTTCTGTAATATCACCCCTTTATCCTGTTCTGACTAATATAGAATATAACTCAAGACACAATAGATACAATCAGTATATTCAAGATTAGCATTAAAATGAATATAAGTTAGAAACAGATTTTAAGTTTTTTTTTTCAAGCCGAAAATTTATTAAGTATATGTGAGTATATAACTCTTATCTGAGGTATATTTTTATTATATATTGAGGTATATATTTATTAAAATCTAAACTTTGATTACCAAATGTTTCAATTTATAGAAGTTTTCATAATTACAGTGAAATACGTTGAATGCGAAAACGCTTAACACGTAATAATACAACGATTCCGATTAACTACTGAGTATTTTCATGCATTTTTTCTCTTAACACAAAAAAATGTCACTTCTGGGAATGAACAAAATACGGAAAATACCATACGCATAGGCGAGACTTGTAAGACTAAAGAGAGGTGTTTTTTCCACGTTTCGTAGAAACTAGCCAATTTTGTTTATCTAAGCTACTTTCACCCTCCACCTCTTCAAACGCACATAAAAACATCTCATCTCACATCATTTGGGTTTGGAATTCCGTAATGAGTACATCCAACACCTCCTGTTGGTACATCTCAGTATGAGTAAAAATCAGTGAGTTTGGTTCGCGGGGTTTTTTTTATTTTCGAAGAATTTTTTTTATACGAGCACAATGGCAAAGAGCTCGGGGGGCAATTTGCTATTTTGCTTAAAATGAAGATGGAGCTTCCTAAAAGTAGTGATCAAAACAAAGAAAATTTTGTATTAAATTTCATTAAGTTCTTGTGTGAATGTTTTTGTTTCATTGATTTTTATTTAATACATATATATGTACCTATGTAAATAAAATGTACTCTAATAAACTTAATTTTGTTGAATATATAGGTTTTATCTTCTTGCAATATCCTTTAGGACAGTAACTCACACAGGAATTTTTCAATGGGGGGGTCCGGGGTCGAAAGTTAACCATTCTTGTATCATGTACCTTTTGATTTTGTCGATTTTCGGGAACAAAACACAGTAAAAAACTAATTATTGAATAAATAATTAGCATTAATTAATAAAATTAATCATTAATAACAAATACTTAATTAAATTTTACGTACTATATACTTAGAATAATAATCAAACGAAAAAAAATCAAGGGCTTTGGGGGTCCGGACCCCCAGGACCCTCCCCCCCTTGTGTGCGCCACTGGTTTAGGACAAAAAAATATTTGTCCCCCTCAGTTTCGTTTTTAAGCGATTTTTACTGTATATAAAATAGGAATACACTAAATCATGCGAATTGGTCTTTTACAACATGCTTTGTAGTCTAAATGACTAAAAAATATGAGAGAAAATTATTAAAACCAATGAAAACTATTCTATATAACAATGAGAACTTTTAACGAAACTACGCTTCATGCAATTAACACTTTGAATGATTATTGTTTTCTTTTCAAGTAACATTTCAGCAATCTTTCTGTTCAGAAGCGTGAAAGACACATGATTTGTTAGCCACCAAGAGGCTATTTTTAATCAGTTACTTGTCGTACCTGATAACTTTTCAAATTAAAGCAGTGCAGTATATGTTTAAATTCGATTTTTTTTTCTTCGCTCTGATTAGCACTAGTTTCAGTTTATGCTCTAATCTTTAATCTACGTAAATGTTAAACTATGTTTCTAATTTAGTTTCAATTTATCAACATGAAATGGCTTCTATAACTTTTAACTAGACATGCAGTAATTTTCACAAAAATAATTTATAATTCACATATGTTGTTGAATTTGCAAATATATAACAATGCAAATGGATTGCAAATAAATAAAATCCCAGTAATTCAATTGTTTTTTTAATTGTTAGGAAAATTTCATTAACATCCAACTAAAAACCCGATGAGATCAAAACCCAAAGCAATCTTATATCAGCACAATTTAAGTACTAGCTGTTTACAACAAAAAGAAATTATCCACATGGAATTGTTTTATTTTGATTTTGATTTGAAATTTTAAAAAAATGGTGGTACTTTTCTGTTCTGCCGGCGTAGGTGATAAAGTCACCAAAATGATACAACCGACGTCAAGTGAAACATATTCCCTCTAATAACTTTTTACCAGCACATTTTTAAAAAAGTTGCGGACTTTTTCGTAGAACTAACGTCTTTTTCGTAAATAGGTCAAAAATGAATGAAAAACCAATGAAAACTTGGGTTTTTTTCAAAATGAGTTGTTGCATATACTGTGTCTTGTCGCCAATAAAGTCTACTTGGCCATCTTGTGTCGGTAAAAATACCAAAAATGGTTTTTGTCTTCACGGAAAAATTTGAGACTGCAGCGACAAAAACAATATCAAGATTGAAAGATTTGATTTTAATTCATGAGGATTATATGAACGATCCTGATTTTAGAAAAGATATTTTGGTGGCTAAATGCAAAATGGCGGAAGAGGAAAATAATTGCAACTGGAAAATGAACTTGACGAAAACTCAAGGAGGCTGCATATATGTTAGGCCATCAAATATAATTGTTCTAAGCATAAATTTATTTTGGTACTTACATATTATCGCAACAATTACGTATATTATCGCTCTATTAATAACTCGCCAAGTTGGCAACTCTGATTTCATTTGTGTCGTGAGCGCTGAATTAGTAACCATATGTTTCGTTTCATATAATGTCGCCAATATGTTGTGAAGTACCCAATTTGTTTATAATTTAAGAAAATGGTTTTCTCTTTTGGAGCTAATTCCACCAAGTTGAGTATTTACGTATTATACCGTCAACTAATTTCGCCATTTCAAAAAATATCACTAAATATTTGGTTTTTTTTTTTTGGGGGAGTGGATCGAACGTGTGTTCGCGGATTCCACTATTGTCTGTATATCGCGGCGTTTGACGACGTCTTTTGATTTCACAAAATTGATCGACGATGTAATATGTAAGCTCCAAGTGTTGTTTAGGATGAAGGGGTATTTCTCCCGAAAAAAAGTTTCCAGCATTTGGTTCAGAATTCTGCGACAGAAATAAGGGCCTAGAAATCACTAAAAATTCCTCGCTTACATGTCCGAATTACGTTAAGGCTGCTGAAAGCGTATATTCCCATTTTAGAAGAAACGGACGCCGCGACGCTTAAAATAAATAATTTTGATCAAACAAAAGGAAAACATTCTTAATTAACCTCGTAGTACGATAAGAAAAGAGTCGTATATCTTGGCATTTTTAACATAACGAGTAACGATGTATCAGTTGCATTCCATTTTGTATCCAATGGTGGAGTGAAAACAATGTATCTCGTTCTTCAAATGATCCACAAGAAAGATTGAACGGATCATTTAACTTTCTCAAGGTTGAAATGGACGGAGAGCAGCGAATTCACTTGGCAATGTTGGGATTCGGATTCTCAAAGCATAAAGACAAATGAGTAAAAAGGAAACACAACAACGATGCTACAAAAATGGAAACTCCTTCTGTGGCTGTACTGTTAACTTCTGAAAAAAAAAGCAAACTGTTAATGACTAAAAAAATCACCATGGTGTTGAACGCTACATCATTCAGAAAATGAGCACAGAGTACAAGAAAAGTGCTACACGAGAAAAAAATATTTCTTTTGCTGTTTCAAAGCAAACAGTTCTAACTTTCAGTTCATATTATATTTTATAAATACTTAAAAATTTTATAAATTAGTAGCCATTTCTAAAAATGGAAAAAAATCTGTAAATGTAGAATTACTCCTATAATCCATTTGGCCTCAATATGTCGTCAATCAAAACGTTACAAAAAAAATTTGAAAATTAGGAATTGGTATTTATCCAAGTATATCCAAGAAGCAATTTACTAAAGTGTTTAAATTTAACCTGTTAATGAACCTTATTTTAACGTAGATCTTTTATTTTTAAGCATGGATGAATAGTCAACGTTCCTCACAATCCAATAAATTAAAATTCATTTAAAGGTGTCTCTCTTTCTCACTCCCACACGAACCTAGGTTCAATTTGAACAGTGATGACTGTCGTGTTCGTGTGGGGAGGCCCCTTGATGAATGCCTCAATCTTTCCTTCACTTTACAGTGACACACCTCTTCCGCAGCTGGTGTGATGGTATGGGGTGTCATTGCTTATGATACACGGTCACCCCTAATATTGATCCTTGGCACAATGCCAGCCCAGCAATACATCTATGACATCCTTCAGTCACATGTGTTGCCACTCATGACAGAGCTCCCAGGAGTAATTTTGAACAAGACAATGCTCGACCACATACAGCAAGGATATCATAAGACTGCCTCCGTTTCTTTACCACCTTTCCCTGGCCTGCTCGATCTCCAGATTTGTCACCAATCTAGCATATCTAGGATCATTTGGGATGGTAAGTTGGACATCCTGCGAGTTTGGTCGAACTAAGACGCGTTTACCGCAACTGTGGAACGATATGTCTCAAGACATCATACAAAACTTGTATGCATCAATGCCCGCTCGTATCGCATCGTGCATTTACACTAGAGGGGTCCAATAAAGTACTAAAACTTCCGTTGATTTGTACTTTTTTTAAAATAAATATTATCCTTTTTTTTTTAAATTTTCTAAGTACTTATATCAAAATAGTACTCACATATGTAAAATTTCGTTTAATTTTGACGACTTTTTCTTGGTGCCCAAATTTCTTATGGAAGTGAGTGTATATTTATATAAATAACTTATATTCCTACAACATCATGAAATATCCAGCGAAGCGTAGCATATATTTTTTTGTAAATGTATATGTATATGTATTATGTTATCTAAGATCTTGATACAAAGAATTATTTTTATATTTCCAAAAGTAATTAGTATTCGACTGCGTTCGAAACCATGATTTTGAAAAAGCGTATGCATAGACATTTTTTTTTTATATTTAGTGTCAGTTGTTTTAGAATATGCGCATAAAATTGCTTTAAGTCTACTATTACAAAATAAATTCAAAATTTTTTTTTTATTTGGGATGAAAATGAAGAGAGAGAGAGACATATTTTCAAAATATTCTATTCAGTGGCGTAACGTATACCCCCGCATCGCGGGGGCAGGGCTCTAGAGGGCCCATAGCCTGTCTATCGCCAAGTACTTGGGGGCCCAAAACCTGACTTTGCAGGGGGGCCCAAGTGTTCTCCGTTACGCCTCTGATTCTACTTTTATAAAAAAAATGCTTGTAAAACAATATTTTTCCTGTTTATAGATAAGACTCTCTACAGAGTCTGAACTGAAAGTTTTGAAAAATTCCCATTTATGAGTCACTTTAAATTGAAATAATAATGGGTTTTTTTTTTTTTGCTAAAGTTTCTCTATTCTGATGTATTAAGGTATCCGACTACGTTCGGAACCGTGATTTTGCAAAAGCGTTAGAAATGGATAATATTTATGATATTTAGTGTCACTTCGGGAAAATGTATATAAAATTGTTTTAAGAATATAATTACACTAAAAAATTATTTAAGTACAATATTTTGACAAAAAATGAACATAGAATTACCAATTTTCAAAATATTCTCCTTTTGTGAAAAATGCCTCTATTATAATAATATTTTGCCTCTATATAGCTCGGACCTCTGTACAGAGGCTCAACTAGAATTTCTGAAATATACAACTCAGAAGTGGGTTTATCCATGTTTTACGACAACAGAGGGGAGAAATTTTTAGAAAAAAACGCCGATAATTATTTCAATGGGTGGTAACTCTGAAAATAATGTGTATTTTTCAAAAGTCATAGTTGAGTCTCTGTACAGAGGTCTGAGCTATATACAGGCAAAATATTATTATAGTAGAAGCATTTTTCACAAAAGGAGAACATTTGGAAAAAAGGTTATTCTAAGTTAATTTTTTGCCAAAACATTGTATTTAAATAATTTTTTTTGTCAAAATGTCCTTAAAACTATTTTATACATGTATTCTAATCTAAGAGACAATAAATATCATGAAAATAATCCATTTATGCACTTTTTAAAATCACGATTCCGAACGTAGTCGAATACCTTAAAAAATGAATAAATAAACTTTTGTAATTACATGCTTCATAAATCTTAATTCAAGCTCTGTACATAAGTCTTAGCTATTTACAACCAAAATATTATTGTTATAGAAGCTTTTTTTCTAAAAATGAGAATGTTTTAAAAATATGTCATTTTTACCCCAAAACATTTTCTTTAAATAATTTTCAATTGCTCTAATAATCTTAAGACAATGTTATACGTATATTCTAATTCAACTATAACTAAATGTCATAAATGTTTTTCATTTATAAGCTTTTTCAAAATCCCGGTTTCGGACATAGTCGGAAACCTTAAAATAGAAAATTCTAGTACTTGATAGAATATCTAATTTGAAAAGTAATATAACTAATTTCCATTGGTAAAAAATTACATATTTTCTTTTTTAATAGCCTGTAAAGTTTAGACGAAAAAGAGCAGTTTCATTCATCATCGAACTGAAACTAGAGTAATATTTTTTGATGTGATTTTCATGACGAATAAATATATAGTTAGAGCAGGATTGAGAGAGAGAGCCTTATAGCTGTGATATGCTAAACCAGTTTACCTGTATGATTCAATGCACTAATAAGTAGCAAATAATTGAAACAATTCCATTCCTGGGACAATGCATACAAAGTAAGGGAATAGAGGTCAAACTTACAGATTTAGAGTTTCCTTATACACTCAGGAACATTGAAAATAGAGACCCAAGAAGGAAGCTAAGTACAATCGCGAAACTTTGCAAATAAGTACAGCGTAATGTGATATGCAAATGATCCAAGTTTTGTGCCAATACGCATGCTCATACACGCCGAGGTGGCGCTACAATCAGGAAGAGGGTGCTATATAAGCCAGCGCAAATTCGAAGAATCATAAACGTGACGATTACCCGCCGATTGTAGGAAGACTTTGGTAAGCGAAACATGCCAGGTAAACGTGCTAGAAGACATTTCTCACAGTTAAGCGAGTTTGAGAGAGGCCTGATCATTGGGATGAAAACTGCAGGCTAGTCGACGCGCCGTGTTGCTGGCCAGGTGGATCGTTCGGAGTGTGCCGTTAGAAATTGTTGGGAGCAGTGGACACGAGAAGGTACCCACGCGGGGAAAACCGGGTCTGGAGCGACCAGGAAGACCATGAGGAAAGAGGATCGAAGGATCGTGCGGCAAGCACTTGTGGATCCCACAGTGACTCATTCAACGACAGGAGCAGATGTAGGCGTAGCAATTGTTCCACAAACAATTTCCAGACACCTTGCAGAAGCAAATCTTAAATCCAAGTGCCCTTTCCGTGCACTCCCTTTAACACCGGAACAACAACTGCGTCTACAGTGGTGCCAAGCCAGATCAATGTGGAATGTCACAGATTGGCAAAAGGTTGTGTTTAGTGATGAATCAGGGTTTGTTTTGGGGACAGATGATAACCGTGTACGGGTGTTGAGGCGCTCTAGTGAGCAGTACAATTCCCCCCATACTGTTCTACGTCACACTGCCCGCACAGCTGGTAAAATGGTTTGGGGGCCATAGCTTATGATAGCCGCTCCACTTTAATTGTGATGCGTGGAACCTTAACGGGCCAACGTTACGTTGATGATATTCTTCGACTCCATGTAGGATCTTTCCTAAATGGTCTCCCAGGGGCAATTTTCCTGCAAGATAATGCTCGTCCACATACAGCAAGAGTTGCTCACGACTTTCTACGTCATTTTGGGACTCTTCTATGGCCGGCCCGCTCCACCTATTTGTCCCCTGTAAAGCACGTGTGAGATCAGCTAAAACGGCAGATGCCATCGTGTACGTGATTTAGAGTTGGCTGTTGAAGATTTGTGAGCCCATCTGCCTCAGGACAACATAAGGTGTCTAATCAACTCAATGCCGGACCGTGTAGCGGCATGTATTGCAGCTGGAGGTGGTCCAACGCGCTATTGAAGTTGCCCAGTATTTGTGTCGTTGCACACCCTGTATTCGTTTAAGTGTCTTGTTTTTTAGATCAAGTGAATCTCTCATCTGTGTCATTATGTGTATTAAATTTCATTTCAATCCGATGCTTTCTTCTTGGGCCGCTATTTTCAATGTTCCTGAGTGTATATTAATTATGGATCATTTAAAAATATTTGTCAATATAAAATATAACTATTCCTTCAGTATAAATAAAAAATTACAATGCACATATACTTCGACTTTTAAGAATATTTCTTAAAATAAGAAATAAGCATAAAGTATTAGTATACACGGAATATAATGAAACAAAAAATTTAAGTTTTAATGCGAGCCCTTTCCCTGCAAAAAAAAAAAGCTCTACTTAATAATATCGCAATAACAGGGGTATAATTTCTGACTTTCAATTTGACACATGATGCTGACTGTTCAGTTGTTGAACAACTTCTTTGAGGATTCAAAATGCAGTCGAACCTCCATATTGCGAACCTCTATATTGCGAACCTCTATATTGCGAATTTTTCTAAATAGCGAACTTTTTCCTGGATCCAAGAACATTTCTCGATTTTCATCGTAAAATAACCTCCCTATAGCGAAGGGGATTTTCTATATAACGAACTTTTTCTCTCGTGATACAATTTTTTTCTCCCTATTTAAAAAGTATTTATGAACATTCAAGTTATTGTCTCTTTTTACACATTTTATGCAGTCATAAATCTTGAATTGGTTTCATTAGGGGGCTAACTCGCCGAGAGCAATAGAACTCTGGGCATTTCGTTCAAGAAGGGCAACCTTATACCCCCATCGTCCAGTACTCTGGAAACATCTTCAATATACCGTTTCACCTTCAATCGAGTCTCGTGTCCATGAATTTCGTTCATTTGTAGTGTTGATCAGTCGTACTGGTAACTTCGTTTCTTGTAGCTCAAAACTGTCAAAACGTAAGTGCTTGAAAAAAATTTAATTCTTCAGGAAGTAGATAAAGATGTCAAGAAACTTTTCTTGCGGTTTTTCTTTCTTTCTTTTTCTTCTTTTTTTTTTGATAGGTACGAAACATTAGTATATATATATATATATATATATATATATATATATATATATATATATATATATATATATATACATATATATATATCAATTTACAAAAAAATGTGTGAATAATTACTTTTTTAATTTATAATATTTATGAATTTAAAATTTGTTTTATGTGGTTAATGAAGAAAACTGAAAGATGAACCTCTATATGACAAATTTTCCATATAACGAACTTTTTCCCGGGATTTAGCGACTTTGTTATATAGAGGTCCGAAAATATATTTCATATGAGAAAAATTTCGTTTGCATATATTTGTAGAACCAAAAACGGAAAGTAGAGCACATGTAAATTTCTTCAAACAATTAAATCGCTCTGGCATTGACGTACAGCAATTGAAAATAACTGTCGATTTATCGATTGAGTTATCTTCCACATCTTTGCCATAATTTAGTAAATTTTCTTTCATTAACCCCGAAGACTTTTTTTTTCTTACGACGCAGCAATGAGTGGTACTTTATGTTAGAAATATTACGCCATCGTTTTGATTTGAGTTGAGTATTTAACGGTAAGAATAAATCACATGACATAAAGATAGCTTTTTTTGTTGTTGAATAAATCACATAAACTACACGCAAGCAGATTCAGCAGAATCGTTTTATTGCAAAGAATTGAAAGCAAGAAATAGTCTTTGTTCATGAGGCGTAGAGAGGAGAGACAGAGATTTGTAACTTATTTAACTTTATCTCATAACTCTGTAGATCAGTGGTTCTCAAACTTTCAACATTTGCGACCCAATATTCAGCCATAATTTTCATCGCGCCCCCCTCCATACTTTAATTTCTTAAGTGTCACAGACGTATATATACGTCTCGCTCAACCTGTATGTTAAACACCTGGACGTACATATACGTCTCGCTCAACATGTATGTTAAATACCTGGACGTATATATACGTCTCGCTCAACCTGTATGTTAAATACCTGGACGTATATATACGTCTTTCCGAAGTACGATCTTTTCTGTGAACTGCTATCCATAGAATGATTCCGAAGGCTTTGGAATGCAATAAAATGACCTTAACAGTGTTTAAGAAGGATTTACTTACATCAAATGATTTCCTTATTTATTTTTTATTTTCTCCCCTGCCCCAATACACATCACATACGTGCGCATGCGTGGGAAACGGAGGCATAGAGGAGCGAATCACGTGACTTTTAATCAGCAGTTAAGGGATTATTTATAAACCGTACAAATTATTAAGTTAATTGTTAATTTTTGTATATATTTCTACATAAGACAACTCCCAGGTGTCACTGGTAATTATTTAACTTGTTCTTAACTTAGTATTGTTAAATTAATTATAAAATACATGGTCCTATTTATAAGTGTATTATATCAATGTAAATGCTAATTTTACTTTTTATTATGTCAAAATGTATTTTCTTAGTTTACTTTCAGTAAATGAATAATTTTAAAAAAATAACCTTTGGTTTGAGACTTTTCAATATGCTCGCGTCCCCCTCGTAGAGTTATCACGCCCCCTAGGGGGGCACGCCCCTCAGTTTGGGAAACGCAGCTGTAGAGAGCCATTGAGAATTCCTTCACGTACCACATGTGGCACGCGTGCCATAGTTTGCCGACCCCTGAATTACAGAATTGTATTGTTTTAAAAAAATTCTTTAACATTAAACATGTGTCGTGGTTCTTCGAACGCTGGGTGTGAAAGGGTTCGAGTAAGAGAATCAAACATTTCTCAATTTAAACAATTTTATTTCCCTTTTCACTTATTTGACTTTATAAGCTTAACTGAGAATGCACTCTAATAATTAAACCCGAGGAGCTCAAACTTATTAATATAACTACAATATAAATATGAGCACTTTTGCTTAAGCTCCTTTTTGGATTAACAATAATAATAATAAGGGCGACCACCGGTCGCTAACACTATGCTTTCTTCTTATACTCAATTTTGCACCATCATCCACCTACTCCACGACTAGCACTTAAATAGAAGCTTGCACTTACATAAATCATGTCATATCTACGGAAGGTGGTTTTTAACTAAAATCACAGTTAAAAAGTGTTTTACCCAAGAGGATTGGTAGAAACCCGAATAGAACTCGTTACACCTGTATTAAGTATACATACATGGTAAAAATTATAATATTTATACATTATAGGGATAATGAATATTGTAAAATATTATAGAACCATTAATAAGTTCAGAACGTTTTGATTTCGAATTTGTTTCGAATTAATCTAGAAAATCCACGATTGTCTTAGAACATTGCTCTTTTGGCAAGATGGGAAAAAAGGGAGGTCCAGTGCAAACTTCCAGAACATTAACTGGACATCCAAGCAGCTGAAACAAATTAGGTAGGCTTATTTACTTGATGAAAAAAACTATTTTTGATGGTTTTTCATCAGCTTTTCTCGCTTCCTCTGTTTTTCTGATTTTTTTCTCTTCTCATTTTCTGTTCTTGCGTGAAATACAGCATTCTTCGTCATTAATGAGGCCTATTTCCAGAATTATGTGATTCGAAAAAATTCGACTCGGGTACTACAAATTAAAGATAACCATGAACTTTCCCATCTATCTCTCACTCCAGAATTTGGTTTTGTGTTTTTTCTCTTCACTTCAGTGCCTTTTTGAGCTTCGGGTGAGTTGGTGCACGGATCAAAATAATTACTTGGGCCACACAGAAAAAATCTCACGCAAAGCCTGTTGTTTGAAACAGAAATCATGACAATAACTAAGCTCTTTCTCATTTTCGAGGATTTTTAAGATAATTACTGTTATTTATTTTCATAAGACCTGCTTTCACCACTATGTTCAATTTCTGAGAGTGAAGTACCAAAATTTCACTTTTAATCCATTGTCTGTTCTAACTTGTAATAATTTCAATTATTGTTAGAGAAAACTGTGAATGATTTTCTGAGGTAATTGGTAAAACAGGACAATACATGGATTTTCTTTAAAAAAAATTATCAAATGTTATAAGTTGAATATTTAGGAGTCTCGCTTATTGTTTTAAATAATGTTATAACAAGCAATATATAAAAAAAACATTAAATCAATTCCTACTTAGCTCAACAAAGAAAAATTTTATTTCATAGTTATTTTTTCAATTCCTACTATTAGCTCACTCTCTCTCTATATTTATATATATGAAAGAAATGTATATAATATATCAAAAACAAGAAATAATAGATAATGAACATAATAAGAAATAACGTTATAAAAATATAAAAGCAAAACATGGAAATCGAAGCGAGTGAGAAAGCGATTTCCGACGTAGGACCGAATAAGTGGGGTTAAACTAGTTTGAAGGTGCCAACCTTCCCCCTTTGCAACTCAGTAGAAAAAAACAAATAAAATAAACAAAAATTCAAAGTATAGAAAAACTCATAGAAAGTAAGATAAAACCACTGACTACTATTCTGCAATAAATTCTCCTAAAATCTTGAAGCAGAAAATTCCTCAAAAAATTACGTAAGATAAGTATTTTTCAAAAAAGAATTTTACAAAATTTCTCTACTCACAGAGCTTTTTCCAAGAGAGCCAAGAGTCTTGAAATTAATGGAAAACTATTATTCACTGAGTTAAAAAAGCGGAATACATATAAGCGCATCTATTAAATTATCTTTTAAACTTGCCAGCAAAGATAGATGCCAAGAGAGATGGCAATCAAATTTGGTAGGCTATGAATAGGTTGGTTGTCAAAAATGTACACATTTTTAAAATGTGTAAGAAGTTCTTATACATATAAATATATATAAGATAAATATATATTAGGTTGGGAAAAAAGAAATCCATTATTTTTTCGGTAGATGACTGTAGTGTCGATACCTCGTGGACAGCAGAAGAGGTGTTGTGTTCCATCAGAATAACGCCAGGCCATACACGTCTGTAGTGACTCGCCAGAAACTCTGGAAGCTTGATTGGGATTTTTTAATGCATCCACCATGTAGTCCAGACTTGGCACCGAGCGATTACCATCTTTTTCTCTCATTGGAAAACTTCTTTAGCGATAAGAAATTGAGATCAAGAGAAGATTGTGAAAATCGATTACTAGAGTTTTTCGCCACTAAGAACCAAAATTTCTATGAGAGAGACATTATGAAGCTACCTTTAAAATGGCAACAAATTATACAGCAAAAAGGTACATATTTGACCCAAATCAGACAATCCGAAACATGTTAAATAAAATCTTGAATTTCATGCAAAAATAATGGATTTCTTTTCCCCCAGCCTAATATATATATATATATATATATATATATATATATATATATATATATATATATATATATATATATCTTGCTCAAATTTTCAATCGTTAATAAAATACTTTCTATTCATCCAATCAAGTTCAAAATTTTTTTTAAACTTGTAGTGGATGACACTTGATGTTAATACAGTTTTTTTAAATATTAATTCATCAATTTAATTGAACTAAATTAATTACAGGTTTTCGACGCCAACTTAGATTCCTCTCCATTTTTGTAACAATGTGACTAATAAAACAATGACTAAAGTTCGCATCGAAAACCGGTTTTTCAGCCAAACTAGACAAACAGGGTGTGCATTGTTACAACAATGCAGACAGATCATGTTCTTTTTTCAGTTCCTACTATTTTATAGTTCACTCTCTTCCTATATATATATATATATATATATATATATATATATATATATATATATATATATATATATATATATATATATATATATATATATATATATATATATCTTGTTCAAATTTTCAATCGTTAATAAAATACTTTCTATTCATCCATTCAAAGTATAGGAATTGACTTAATTTTTTTGTATTACTTGTCATTAAAAAGTTACAATTAATATAAATATGTATATACGTATGGTAGAATCCCAATATTAAGTGGCAAAATAGAAAACGATTTTCCTTGCAATTTTTCATTTTCCTTCTATATATGGTGTTGGACTATTTTGCTGTTTTTGTTACAACTTATTCATTAATTATATTTAATTACTTTCATAAAATAGAAAAGAAAAAAGAAATCACATTCTCAGAAATTAGGCCATCCCAGGTGGGATTCGAACCGACGACCTTTGGATTAGAAGTACAACGGGCTATCCTATGCGCTACAGGGACAAAACAAATGATTTTCCTTTCTATATATGCCGTTGGAATATTATTTTTATTTGGTAGTATTTATTCAGTTTTTAATTTAATTAACGTATTAAAATAATTGATAAAACACTATTAACATCAAGTGTCACCCATTACAAGCTTAAAAAAATGTATTTGAACTTGAATGAATGAATAGAAAGTATTTTGTTGACAATTGAAAATTTGGATAAGATATATATAATATATATATATATATATATATATATATAATACATATATATTATATATATATATATATATATATATATATATATATATATATATATATATATATATATATATATATATATATATGTAGTAAAATAAAAGTGAAAAAGTTCTAAATCCTACAATGCCGAAGAAGAAAAAAATTTAAGTTCATGAGACACAATAAATGTAAGTACAAACAAAGTCTTTGGACTAAACTGGAGACCTATAATGATTTCTAAAGCTGCCGCTAAATTAGGCCATCGATTTAGGGTTAAGCAATGCTTTATGAGTCCGCCTTCCCCGTACAGCAGAAATTTTCCACGTAATATAAAAAAAAGAAAAATAGTGCCATGTTGAAAAGTTAAGCCTATTTCTAACACGTGGATGATAATCCTGACAACATAGTAAAATTAAATTATGAAAAGAGAACATTAATGTATCTGTGACGGGATCACGCGTCTTTTCTTTAACATGTCCTTTGGGTTCTTTGGGCCAGAATTATTGGCAACTCTTTTCCAACCAAATCCAAGAAGTGAAGTGTGAATGAAAGATGTAAATGAACAAACTTTTAAATATCGGAACTTATAATAAGCGGGATGACAATGTAAGGTAATGTTTGACAATTGATGTTAGTTTGTGGCAGTTGATGGTTATTATAGTTCGTGGTTCAAGTCTGAATGAGTTTTTACGTGACGTGAATACAAGTTATTAGTGATCGAATATATAAAAGTCAAGTTGCACACCAGTGCATATAAGGACAAGA
This sequence comes from Trichonephila clavipes, assembly GCA_019973935.1. NCBI lineage: Eukaryota > Metazoa > Arthropoda > Arachnida > Araneae > Nephilidae > Trichonephila > Trichonephila clavipes. The sequence goes on along the minus strand of BMAU01019642.1, from coordinate 173,686 downwards.
TTAAGGCATAGAACAAGATTGATCAGATCTCCAAGCAGTAATAAGGTAGGATTGATTATTTAATATTAGAATCGGGGATTAGGCGGTTCACTTATTGATATTGGTCTGAATTAGATTAAATCTTATTATATATATATATATATATATATATATATATATATATATATATATATATATATATATATACATATATATATATTGTGTGTTGCATATTTTGCCATCGTAGATTCTCTCATATTAGTTATTATAATTTAATTTGTTAAAGGTTTAAGTTGAATATCTTAATAAAGTCATATTAAGATAATGTTTGATTCTAGTACTTTCGTTAATCCTACGCCTCTAGCTCACGCTGATACTTCGAGAGATGTTCTTCCAAGGGGAGGAACATCACATATTTCTCAAGGAGAGGAATATTAAGAAAACTTTCTATAGAAAAAATTAGGATAAAAACTTACATGTAAAAATAAAAATTATGAACTCAGAATAGCAACCCTCTACTCTAAGGTCCCGTGCAAATGGTGTTAAAATTGGTATATCAAAACAAGAAGAAAAAACCGTGGAGCCTCCTAGATAGTTATTTTGCCATAAAACTAAGCACAAAGATATTTTAAAATAAACTAAACATAAGCAATTTTAAATAAATTAATGAACAAAGTTAGAGTGAACTAATAGTAGGAATGTAGGAAGTATTTCTAAAACATGTTATAACCTCACTTGAATGATTTTTTTATTAGTGTCGTAAAATTTGAAGGTACACTAAGGCTCTACAGAATAGAACTAGTTATTTTGAACCATGATCAAGTGAGAAGTAGAGCTGGTATCCTATTCTCCAAACTTCCATGTCAAGCCAACTTTAAGATTTTAAGCCTAGGTGTATTATGTACCATGTATCGGTCACTTTATATGGCAGGCCTTTGTCTTGACTGGACAGGAGCAGCGCCTGCCTCGAGTTCGTGACCAAGCTCCCTCGACTGCAGGGCCATATAGTATCAGTTGAACACAGAATTGAATTACACTCGGACCTCTATATTACGAAGTCACTAAATCCTGAAAAAAAGTTCGTTATATGGAAAATTCGTTATATAGAAGTTCATCTTTCAATATACTTTAAACACCCCATAAAACAAATTTTAAATTCATGAACTCTGTACAATAAATAAAATGAGTTATTCACCCATTTTTGTAAATTCATATCTATTTATTTTTATATATTTTACACATAAAAAGAAGAAGAAAAAAAGAAAGAAAAACTGCAAGGAAAGTTTCTTGACGTCTTTATCCACTTCGTGCAGAATAATTTTTTTTTCTTTGGTAACTTCCGTTTTGACATTTTCGAGCCACAAGAAACGAAGTTACCTGTATAACTTATCAACACTACAAATGAACGAAGTCTAGTTCAAGGACATGGGGACACGAAACAACTCCACTGAGGGTGAAAAGGAATATCGAAAATGTTCGTTGTGGACTGGATAATGGGGGTTAAAGGTTGTACTTCTTGGATGAAACCCTAAGAATTCCACTGTTCTCCCAGAGTTAGGCACCTAATAAGACCAGTTCAAGCTTCATGACCACCATAACACAAGTTAAAAGAGGGAATAACTTGAAATGCTCAGAAATACTTTAAATGAAGAAAGAAAAAATATTCAATCACAAAAGAAAAAGTCCGTTATATAGAAAATGGACTTCGCTATTGGAAGATTATTTTACTAGAAAAATCGTGAAATGTTCTTGGTTCCAGGAAAAAGTTCGCTATACAGAAAAATTCGCAATTTAGAGGTTCGTAATATGGAGGTTCGACTGTAATTTTAATATATTTATTTTTGTTTATTTGAAATGTCTTCCATGACAAAGGGTTCATATTGCAAATTTCCAATTCTTTAAATTTCCTCTACGAAATTTTAAAACAATTTTTTGATTTAACAGATAATTACAAACAAGTAGGCAAAGAAATCCAAAGAACAGTGAAAAATTCAAAGCTCTAATTGAACTGAGATGACTCATCGCTTGTGTATTAACATACTCAATAATATAAATTGCAAATTCTTCTTTAAAGGGTGATGAAAGACATATTTGAAAAGTAGAGGAATAGTTATGGTTCAAAAGGTGAGGATTAAAAAATATGAAGAAACAGATAATGTTTATTGTTATTTAAATACCAAAGTAAGAAATTTTTTCATCTTTTTCAATTTCTACACACTATTAGCTCATATTCTCTATTTATTTATTTTAGTGGAATTTTCAATCGTTAATAAAAGACATTTTAAAGCGCTCAATTGAGCTGAAATTTTATATACATGATTATTTTGGATGACAATACAATAATTTAATTATAATTAATGAAAATTAATTACCACTTATTGTCGTTGATAATTTTTGGCGACTTAGCGACCCCTTTTGTCATATGTGTATAAAAGGTATTTATATTACGATTTAAAGCTTCATTTGAACTAAAAAAGTAGCTAAATAAATTGTTTTGGATGACAATACGATTGTTAATAATAATCAATAAAAATTAATTACCATTGACGTGATTCTGTCAAATTTTTTTTATATTACTTGTGTAATAAAAAGTAGCTAAAATAAATTTTTCTTTGTTAATTCATTTGACTTTTTTTTTTTTTTACTTGTGTGAACAATAGTGAAAAATAACAATACGGGAAAATTTTCAACGGGAGGTAGGGTTCAGGACGGCGGGCGAATAGGCCCCCTTTGTGAAAGCGTCTGGCCACAGTAAACCGCGACACTTTTCGCCCCGTTGCTGTACAGAGTTGCTGAGCATTGGTGCTTGCTGACTGCTGTCGGCCTCTTTTAGCCTGCAGGATGATATATCGGCCATCCTCTACAGTTGTCGTCCTCAGGCGGCCACCACCAACCTTTCTAACAGCTGTACCTGTGGTTTGGAACGCTTTCCAAGCGCTCGAAACGACACTTTTGTTGATTCCGAACTCTGCAGCTACACTGGTGACAGTACGCCCCTCCTCCAGCTTTCCGATCTTTCTTACACGTATGAAGTAATCCAGTTGTTTTCTTCTAGCCATATTTCACGAACTGACTCACTGGCACTTGCAGCGAATCTGTTGAATTGCGTCTCCGTCCTTCATTTTATTCTACTATTGAGCAGAGCGCGCCGACATTACGCGTTTTGCGTACGCTCACGTCACTTCTGACGTTTCGTTCCTGATATTTGTATACGCATGACGTTTCTACTGACTTACGTGTTCACTGTACTGATCTCCAGACCTCCTTTTCTGCAATTTAATGGCTACCTGCTAAATTTTTACATTGTTGCTTAAGTTTTGCACACCAGTGTAATATGAATATGTATATACATTTGACAGAATCACAACATTAAGTGGTAATTAATTTTTATTAATTAGCATTGGTTAATTAGCATTAGGTTGTATTTGTAATTCTTTAAATAATTAGTTTTAATAAATTAATTTTTATTAGTTATAATTAAACTATTGCATTGTCATCCAAAATAATTATATATATATAAAGTTTCAGCTCAACTGAGCGCTTTAAAATGTATTTTATTCACGATTGAAAATTCCACCATGATAAATAAATAGAGAGTGCTAATAGTAGGAATTAAAAAAAAATTTTAAAGAGCAAGTGTGTGTGGATAACCATCCAAAAAATTAATAAATACGGGGGATTTCTTTCTTTATTTGAAAAGCCTCACTGAAAAGCCAGAGGGGCGTTGTTTTAAGTCGATCAACAACAATTTTAATATACGTAGCAACATTCAAAAGGTCCTGGACTGAGCCTATAACATGGAAAAATTTTGCACTGGAGCGACTAAAGTAACATTTCTGTGTAATTGCATTTCCCCCTTTTTCTAAATAAAGTTTTTTCCAAATCACGTAATCAGTGGATCGCCTCTGCGTCGCATTTTGTTAGCGGATATACACTCATGTCCATAAATCAAAGATAATGAAGTTCAGGCAAAGAAAAAGATGGAAGCAAAACAAATTTGACTTATTTGTAAAGTCTATTTATTAAACAAAAGGTAAAGAGCAAAAAAGATGCTATATGTTTCACATAATTATTAAAAATTGCGATTTTTACTCCCTGGAGCAAATTTCAAAAAAGAACCTATTTACAAAAAACAGTATAACATGGTTAGTATGATGGTTAATACGGAGTATGTCTCCCGGACGATGCAATACAGGCCTTACAACGCCTAGGCATGCTGAGTATCAAATTATCAATCTGATCTTGGGGAATATTACACCACTCATCAAGCACAATAACCTCCGAAGTTCCGGTAGACAGGTAGGAGGGGGTTGACGAGCTGCAATTCGTCGGCCAAGCATATCCCACACATGCTCTAATGGATTCAAGTCCGGTAAGCATGCTGGCCAATCCATACGATTGAAGGCATTCGTCTACAATGTTTGCATGGTGAGGACGGGCGTTGTCATCCATAAACAGAAATTCAGCACCCATGGCGCCCCGAAACAAACGTACATGTTGTTCCAGAATGACATCCCGATAGATGTGGCCTGTCATCATTACACTCTGAACATGCAGGTCATCAGTTCTGGAATTAAGAATAATTCTTCCCCAAACGAGCCATCCTGCACCACCGTAACGATATCGTTCAGTGGTGTTCTCTTGGTAGTAACGGGTACTGGCGCTCTCCATATTAACGTCCGGAGAGAATCAGACAGCAAACTAAACCTGGACTCGTCGGAAAACATCACACAAGACCACTGTTGTGGTGTCCACAATCTATGCTCTCTACTCCAGGGTAATCGCAGGCGGCAGTGAGTTGCGGTAAGAGGAACACATCTGACCGCCCTACGAGCATATAGACCAATGTGCCCTAAGTGTCTGTACACGGTCTGACTTGAAACTGTCGTACCCGTAGCTGAAGAGAGCTGACGAGACAGGTCTGATGCTGTGCTCCGTCTGTTTCTTTTGGAAGTAACTGCCAAATATCGGTCCTCATTCGGCCTTGTAACTTGGGGGCGACCTGTGCTGTAACATCTACTCACCTTACCATCATCTTGGAATCGTTGCCAAAGCCTGGAGATGACACTCTGGGCGATTCCAAGTTCCTCGGATACTTCCAGCTACGTCCACATTCCAGTCGTCCATAATTCTACCACGTAAAAAATCCTCCAAATGCTTCCTTTGTGCCATAACTATGCGGTTATTGCACTGAAAGGCTTTTAAAGTGCTTGTGAACAATTTTACTTCTTTGCCACCATTCCTTATATACCCCTCTCTTACACTCTCGTCATTGTGACGTACTATCCGTGCCCTCTGGTGGTTTCTTGTAATTTGCATATTCTTCTTCAAGATGTGTGTGATAATTCTACAGGTGAAATTTTTATTTTAGATTTCAATTTCTGTGTGATTCTGAATTATTCTTAATTTATGGACATGAGTGTATTTAGTCGTCGGCGACTGAAAGAAATTGTTTGTTGAGCGGCTAATGGATATTAATTTTTGTGTTCGTTTGGGAAAAAGTGCTACGAAGACGAACGTAAGCTTTTGAGTGGCATCGACGTTTCAGAGAAGGCAGGGAAAGTGTCGAAGACGATGAACGCCCTGGACGTCCGCAGACTTCCCACACCGCTGAAAACATCAAAAAGGTTTCTGCTGTAGAACGAAAGAACAGGCTTTTCAAACAAAAGTAGAATCAGTTGGAATATCCTAGGCCACATGCCAATGGATACTGACTAAGGATTTTAGCATGCATACGGTGTGTCAACATATCGTTCCCCGTATGTTAACAAAGACCAATCTGCAGCTGAAATTAAAAGTGCAGCGCAGGCTGAATTAAAGGACATGGCTAAAAATAGATCCCAGAAATGTTTTGATGACTTTTACAAGCCATGGCAAAAGTGTGTTGTTACTCAAGGTTCTTATTTCGAAAGATGCGTTTCAGCAATTTAATTGATAATATTTTTTTAAGTTATAGACTCAGTCCGGGAACTTTTGAATCCTACTACGTATATTTAATCGAATAAAATATTTAAATAAACTTTTTATTTTAAGTTTTATTTTATTTGCTGTTACTGTATCTTTACAAAGATTAACAAACAAAATTAAATGTGAATACCTTATTGTTCAACAAAATGTCTCAACTATTTTCCATTTATTATTCTGTCGTTTGAAATGTTTACAAGCGAGTGAATTCGTTTCAAGACAAAGATGTAAATTGATGAACCAGACAACTTGCGTCGATGCCTAAAATATCTTCTAGTGACCGCGTCCCTCAGAGGAAATGCTGACTTTCGCAAATAGAGTGACCGAAGTCGTGGAAATCCATAGGCACGCAAAAACAGTGCGGTCAAGCGAAACTGAAGTTCAAATTTAAATTGAAAACACATCTTCTTGGAAATGAGAGAATTCATTTTGATGAAATCAGTGGCGAGATGTTTCAGCGAACCATAAACTCAATTATACAGTTTTTAGTTTTCGTGTGTTTAAGCTATTACTCAACAAAAATAAGAGAAAAGAGAAAAAGAAATCCCCAATGTGTTTAATTTAGGTATTTTATTTAACATTTTCTCGTTAAAAATCCCTTGTGTAACTTGTTCAATTTTCTTTACAATGTTTTGATTCTGAAGTTTATATTTTGTCATAAGAAGTACAATTTCAAATTTGGGGGAAAGTAGTTTTTCTTTAAGTGTGTACAAATATATTTTTTTAATTTTTAAATTTTTGCATGGAGGAATGAAATTATAAAAAATGAACTTACTCTCTCTTTAGTAATTTTTTACACAACCTTTTTATTTAAATCAAATGTTTATGAAGTTTTTTAATTCAATGTGAGGTATTATTTCACAAAATTGATTTTAAGTCAAAAAAAGTTTATCAGCAATTTCAATCTTATCAATGTAAAATGAATAAAATTCAACGGTAAGACGTAGATTGAGAAAGAAATGAAATATCTCATTTTATTTTTATTTTAGAAACAGGTTTGGGTGAAAAAAAGTTCTTTATTCCACCCGGATCGCGCGCAGATTCGGCGACCGTCACTGCGTATTTACTTTAGGGTGGTCTGCAATTTTTTTTTACTTTCCCCTCCCCCTCTTTTTTTTCGATTGTTATACCCTAGAAGAGTTGCCTTTACTCAAGCTAAGTAAAAATGGAAAGTAATTTTTTTTAAGAGTAAAAGTCTTTTGAACTTAAGCAAGTTTTAATAAATTGAAAAATTTTATATGTGTCAAATTTTTATAATTTTTTAACGTAGCATATCATACTATTTTTGTAGTAAGTGCGAAGTTCGGGATATGATGAGTGGAAAAAAAAACACTAAACCTGAAAATTTGTGCATTGAACGTAGTGCTCGTGATTTTTATGTAATAACAAAATCTGCAAGAGAATTGAATTTAAGGTTAATAATTTTGATGGATTTGACTATTTTGGGATCAGAATTTCACGACAGTGGAATTATCTAAGTCCTTTATCTTGATTAAAGTAGTAATATAGTAAGAGATCTCTAACTTTTCCGTATTCAGTTCCGAATCTCCCTTTAAAATGTTCAAGCAGCACATTTCATTCGCTGTGAAGGATGGAATGAAAAAAATTTAAGTTTTTTTTCATTCAACTGCCTCAGATTTTCGATAAAGAAGCTAAGTTGTCTGTGAAATAAGTTAACTAAGGTATCAAAGAGCCATTATATGCATGCTCGTGACCACCCCGGAGAAGGCACCCCCTCAAGTAATGGTCGCGATTAAGATTGACGCGCTCCAAGTAGTTTCGTATTATTAGCAATGAACCTCAAGTCTTACAATTAACCTCAGGTTAATTGCTAAGTTAATTGTAAGAAAGTTTTCTTTACAATTAACTTGCCAATTAACAATTAAATTATTAATCATTACAATTAATAATTTAGTAATATGCAGAGGCATAAGTCCGAAAAAACCACAACCGTCTAAGCAGAGGACCACACGGGGTTCGTGGGCTGCGGTCTGTCGATCCTGCCCAAGCCAGTTATACACTTAACGAAATCTTTTATCGTATAGAAATATTACCTGTTTATAAAATGTTTATTGGAATAACTTAAGAGGAGTTGGAAACCTCTCTCTGTATAAACTGACAATGTTAAATTGGCTGGTTTCGATGTACCTTTTCTCAAAATCTGTTTTACGTACATGCTTGAAATTTTTCATACAAATAAAGTACACCTTTCTAATTATACTAAAATGAGATTTTAGCTAATTTTGAATTTTTTAATAATTTATGAGATATTTTATCAAACATTGCGAAATTTGACCCATTTTTCACATAAAAAATTTGTAAAAAATAAATTTTTGAGTTTTTTACAAAAAACTCATTTTAGTATATATTAGCCATCATTATAAATATATCATAAAAGAATTACATACCTGTGAAAAGTAGTTTCTCAGAAAAGGTACAACGAGCATCAAAATTTATATTTTGAGATAAAATGATTTTAATGTATACAGTGAGACTTCTAATAGGCTAGGGGGAAAAATAAAAGGCTCAATTTACAATAAAAGATACATGTTTTGGTTATATCAGATGTTCAAGTTTTAAGCAAAAATGAAGTACTTTGTTTACATTTTTCGCCATTCAAATGGGCGTGACCAGTTTCGGCGATTATTCAAAAATAGGTTTTAAGGGCTTCTAACTACCCAAGAGGTTAAAGTAAGGTATTTTTAGAAAGGTTAATCTATACAGTTTGAAAATATAAAAATCACTGAAAACACATTGTTGAAAATGCATTATTATTTATTATTTTCAGATGGCAACGTTAGCTATAAAGTTGTATTATTTCATTTGTATTATTTGCATAAGTATCAACAGTAAATATAACTTTTCATTATTTGTGAATGGCATTTAAAAATTTGTTCGATTGTTATTAAAAAAAATATTTGAATCAAGTTTTCGGTGATCTTTGAAAAGATTATTTTATCTCTCTTAACTGAAACTACCAGCCAGTATAGTAGAACAAGTTTTAATTAGAAACTACTTCTACTCTTAAAAGTGTGGAAAGAAAGTAATTTGGCAACCGTACAGTGTTATTTTGAAAAGCTAGGAAAATTAGCTTAGACTTTATTTTGAAGCTTTAACGGTCGTTTCGTAGGTTCTGGAATTTGAATCTTTCCTTGATATAAAAATTGTAAATATACTTCGTATCAAAGAATGATTTCTCCTAAGTCTATGACATATTTTGTAATATATATATATCGGGAACTTATATTGCTTTTTACACATTTAAATAATTTTTTCATTAGAAAAAAATTGTTAACAATTCTACCAATTTAAGAAGATTCATCTGTTGAAAAACTCCGCGTTATTGTATTTATTGCTGAACATTTATTATTTATCAGTGTTTATTTTATTTTAATAATTTTAAAATATATAACTATTTCAACATCCTTTTATTAACAATGTGTATTCATCCTGTAGAGGGACAGAGGCCCGTTAAAACTGTCAAGTTTCAAAGTTCTCACGTTGTCGGCGTGTAGAAAATTTGGAAAAAAAGTTGCCAGTTCTTGTTCTTTTCACTTGACCGTAATGTAAAATTACGAGATTCGTCTCCAATTTCTCTCGTGTTGCTTCGAAGTACAACGTAAATAATCAATAATTAATCAATTATTAATATTATGTGTATTGAAAGTGTAAGTGGCTTATTAGTTTTGAGTGGATGAAATACAAGTATGTAACAATAAGATTCATTTCTGATTGTTTAATTATTTTTAATATATTACTATTATATACATATACTTCAGAAAAATATTTAAAAGTGTTAAGTTGTAATGATCACCCCGCTACATCTACTAGTGTGGGAGAGTCGGAAGGAAGATAAGCTATACTCAAAATCACTTCAATTTATTCTCAGTTATGACAAACAACACTAATTCTGCAACCTAAGCTCAAAGATGCATCAAATACTAAATTTGAAAAGCAATAACGAGGTAGCCGAAATACGAGAAGACTTTAAATAATCAGATCACTTCCGTTTAGGGAATATATTCTAATTCTTAGCGACCTAACCTAATTTGATTCCTAATTGACAAATCGTCAACTTTAATACTACAATAATCAGCTACGAAGTATTCACGTTTAATCGATCACTGCTAGTCGTTAGCAGTCTAACCTCTCTCTCTCTTTCAAACTTGAAAGTTTAATCTTTATAAACAATTCATAATTTGCATACTCACATCTTTTTCGGGGGAGGAGATTTATAATACATTAATTTTTAATGACCCAATATTTCCCAAGAGGATTAGTATTTAAAAGAACGCGGCTAGACCCGTCACAAAGTGTTTATTTTTAACGTCGCCCTATGAAGCGACGAGAGAGCCATTGGCAACGAACCTCGTAATTTTGAACCAAGATCAAATTAAGAGGACACACACGGCACCTGAGCCAGCATATCACTCTTCTAATTTCCACACCACTTCAGATGAGGATTTGGAACTGCGACAGCTTTAGTAGACATCAACCTCTCTATATGGGGAGTCTCCAGTGGCACTGGTACGCAAACCCGCGACTCAACAATGCCAACCCCGAATTCGTAATTATGACCACCAGACCGAGGCCATTACAATTAAAATGAAAGAAATAATTTATTGTAATTTCGAGGGAAAATATTTAAAAAAGTGGCTACTTCATATATACACACACACTGAGTCGGGAAAATAAGGAGGAAATTTCTTCTTTAGGGAAATTGTCATTGAAATGTGTGTTTTTAATTTGACAAGCAATTGTATAGCGTTTTTTTAAACCCGATTTCTAAAATGGAATCTCACGATGATTAGAATTCAGACATTTTCGGTGAAAGACGAATTCTAGGCACTCTTGACCCGAAACAGGATATCCTGGACGTTCTTCCATGTTGACCATGGTCATATAACCCGTGATTGCGAGCCGAATAACACCTGCCGGAAACGGATTACACTCCATTGGTCATCGTTGTGTTTTACTTATTTTAGTCTTTTTTCTTCCTTATCTCCTGTCTTTTTCGGACAGTCCGTAGTCAAACCGCACAAAAACGAACAAAATCGAAGTAGGCTTAGAACAGAGAAAGGAATTCGGTTATGTAACGGCGAATACACAATGTGAAGTAGGAACGAACTTTAATTGCCAAAATTCACCGACTGGGACTATTTAAGCGAATGTAATTCTTTTTAAATCCACAGGTCATGCGTGAAGGAAAATTGGGGAGGGGGTGGGGTGCAGAAAGGCTCTTTTATTAGCAATAGTTTATGGTTTCTTTTCTTTAAAGTTTGAGTGGGCTGTGTTGTCTTTTGATTCGATTCAGGTTTTGCGCGATTTTTGCACTTTCTGATGGTATACTGACAATCTTTAATTAAGAATAGGAGATTTTCTTGAATTCTTCTTTTAGATAATCTTTTTTTTTCTTCTGTGATACAATGATTCGAGAGTTCGCAGTAAAACATTCAATTAATTAGTTCCATTTCCTAATTAAAATTTGACGGAAACTTCAATTTGGTAAGTTAGCGCTTGGCAATTTGTGGATTTGGTTAATTGTAGAGTAAATCACATGCCGAGGAGATATTCTTTAATATCGAAAAAAAAAAGAATTTTTATCGGGAATAAATGAAAAAATAAAGATCTATCATGTTTTATTCCTTCAATTCATATTTTTTAAAAATAATAACATTTTTTAGACTCAAAATAAATAATAATAGATTGCAAATTAGTTTTTCATTGCTGTAAAATGCTTGATAATAAACATATAAAGCAAGTTAGTGTTAACCAACTTGCATCTATATTTACTCTTGTTCAGTACCGGTTTATCCACTGGGCGCTTGGGGCGGGCACCCAGGGGGCCGAATAAGCTGTACTTGACCAGATTTTTTGGTTATGATTTTCGATTTGCCAGTGCCAAGGGGGCCCGTAGATCTTCTGCACCCAGGGCCCGAAATTAGCTTAAACCGGCACTGTTCTTGTTGATCTTTGTACAAAGAAAACTTTGCTGACAAATATACGTCTCGAAAACCCCAAAGCATAAAAATGAAGCTTTTTCTCTATATTTAGTTATAGTTAGTTTTCTAAATATTTAGTTTTCTGACAGTCTTGGTAGTTTCCAGGAAAACTCTTCACAGGCCGCTGTTTGCCCACATTGATCTATATAAAAGAAAGGCCATTGGTAATAAAGCGTCTGAACTGTATTGTCGAAATTAGTCTCAGGTTCACAGAAGACTTCAAACAAATACATCTTTGGTTGTAAAGAACTAAGTAGGGAAGATATCTATTCTGATCCCCTTCTTGTGTTCGAATTATTAAGAGTCAACGATGTTATGGACTTTTTATGGTCACGGTAGCCTAGTGTTCATGGCCATAATCTCGTGGCCGGCATGCCAGGAGTTCAAGCCCTAGTGCTACTGAAGACCATGTATAAGGGCTGATGCATGATGTACGTTAAAGCTGTCGTGGCTAAAAGCCTTTCCTTCGTTTGGTGTACTAGGGTAGTTTGGAGAGTGATGCCAGCTCAGGTGCGGTCCTCGTCACTAGATCGAGGTTCAAAATTACGAGGTCCGTTGCCAATAGCCCTTGTGTTGCTTTATAGAGCGACATTAATAAACACTCACTCTCTAGGTCAGGGATGGCGAATCAGTGGCACGCGAAACAATATTTTTGACACGCCAGTGATCAAAGTGGGTTTGCATTTTATTTCAAACTTTCTAAGTTCACTTTGAAGTATTACGAACAAACGCGAGTGATCGGTCGCGGAGAGCACACTCGTTTGTTATTGTCTTGCCTTAGTTATGTCGTAGATTACAATTGCTTAGGATGTAAAGTTTGTCTACGCGTAGCACAGTCAATTTCATTGACACAACTGTATTTTAAAGTTTATCTGTGTTATATTTTAAAGATTTTTAACTGTTGTTTAACATGGCTAGTTCAGCAAAAAACAAAAACGGCAAGTTAGTAAGTGTAACAGAGAATTTGAAATTTGGTCGACCGAGAGAAACATGGCATTATATATTAGTAAAGGCGACAAAGCGGTGCAAGTTTTATGTTCTGGAATAGTGGTATGCAGAACATCGTATGTAAAACGGTATTTTGAAACAAATCGCAAACCCTCTTGTCAAAAAAGAGAATAACATCAAAAATAATTAATTGTTCAGAAACCGTTCTGCAGATGACTCAAATTCAGCATATATTCTACTAAAGTAACATATTACAGTCCTAATATAAGTTATTTGTTATCCACAATCTGCAACAACAGAAGTCCCACTAATGTTACTTTAAATTGAATTACACGTATAACTAAAACATTTATAACTATAGAGTGCAAAAGGTATTTTTTCGTAGTAAATAGAGTTTTGTGTTGTTAGTATATAGTTTTATTATTTTCTCAATACTCACAAGTCAAAATTATTTGACAGCACGTCTATACCTCATTAAACATTTCTTTAGGAAAAATGGCACGCTCATCTAAAAAGGTTCGCCACAACTGCACTAGGTAGGATGGACCTCTGTAGAAAAGATATCTATTCTGATCCCCTGCTCGTGACGATCTTATTGATCTTTTCTGACTTTGTTAGTATCTTTAAAAAATTTTAATTGCCTGATTAACTTTGCATCTGTATTGACTGAATCAAATACTTTTATTTTGATTAAATTCTTTTTCATACCTTAATATATATATCCGGTTTGACTTCCTACTCCCTAAATATTTTAAAGTCTTTTCTTGAAACCATTATGAGAACTTACGTTCTGATTATTATTATTAGCCGAAATGATTTTTCAAAGTAATACACCTGCTCCATCGGCATGATTTGATTTGATATGAATAACTTGTCCTATATTACTTTTTAGCATCCTGGAATGTCTTTCTTTTATTTATTTATTTTATGATCAGTCGCATATGTTATTACTTTTTTTATTAAACAGAAAACGTAAAACTCATGAAGCATTTCAAAAGAAAAGTAAAAGAAGTTACATATTATTATTATTATTATTTTATTCCTATCATCGTGAGTACTTCATTTTGTTTCTACTTTAAATCGATTGGATGTTTTGGAAGCAAAAATAATGCTTGAGTGCACATGATGGAATTGATATGATACGAAGATTATCATTAAAGCAGACTATTTTATAGTAAATATATGTGTCACTAAGATTTTTTAGTAGTTGTCTATTGCTACAAGCACATAAATTCGGTTATCTGTCATAATTTCGCATTCCAATGTTAAAAAATTTTGAATTTCATATTTTTTTTGACGTTAAGTTCACAAGTTTTACGTTTACGTTTAAATAGTTTGTGCTAAAGAAATTTTATTCCTTTACCACAAACTATTTAAACGTAAGTAATTTCTAATAAATGTAGAATAAAATTTATGGCGAAAAAAAAAAAAACGTTAATAAATAGTTTATATTTTAAATTCTGATATACATATATATGATCACGCGTTTCTAATATAAAAAAATCATGTTCGTGTAATTACGTTTTTTTTTTTATTTAAATAGTACAAAAAATAAATTTATAAGTTTAATGGACAAGAACAGGAAAATACAACTTGAATTTATAAAAACAAAGCAGCATGGAAATAATACAGATTCTATTCTATTTCTTAAATATGAATTAACGTTCTGTTCGTTCAGAATCTAGAAAATAAACTAAAATACTAAAATTTTTTTATTCTAATTTATCTTTCTCGCATTTTTCTTGTTATATCATACCAGTCCAATGATAAGATAATCACATATATTTAAAACAAATGTTAAGCATTGAAATGTTAAGAAAAATCTTTAGTTTTGCACTTCTAAACACATTAGATCCATAAATCATTATGAAAAACATCGTATTGTATCAATTAGTTATTTTTAAAATTTGAGAAGTAGAAGACTTTAAAAATGTATCATTGTCCTTTTCCATTTGAAATTTAATTTCAATTTCAGATACATTAAATTAAGTGAAGCATATTATTTGTTTTTATAGAATATGAATTATTTTTAAACATAATTTGTGTTCATTATTATTTTATGAAATAAGATTTAAAATGAAGAAGTTCGGGATTGTGATTGCTCACTTTTCTTTCGTTGCCATTGTATCTGACTCTTTGATTTTGAGAAAAGTGGAAAACTTGTGCAATATCTATAATTTTTTTGTAATTAATTTATTAAGTTGAAAACGAAAAAGAAATTTTTTGATTATCTTTTCACAAGATACAAAAGTCATGAATATTTTGAGGCTAAAATGGAAGTATATAAAATTTTAAGAAAAACAGTTTTGTAATACATTTCCTTATTCCAAGGTTTGTGTTTTTCGATTCAAAACAGATAATGCAAAATTTCCTCCCATCATTTTATTTGGAAACCAAACCACGTAACATTTAGAACAACTACTGGAACAACACTATAAAATCAGACGATAATATTAGATATCAGAATATCGATATCAGACCAATTGAATAAAACTTAATCGCGACAAGTATTATCGTTGCCACAATGTCACACGAAATAATTAACTATTTCTCTTTTAATTATTTGAATTTCCTCATCGCATAGGAAAGATACTCTTAAAATTACCTTTTGTAGGAATTACCAAGAATCTGTAGCACGAGTTATCGTAACAATGAAAAAGGTTTCAACTTTTCTGATTATACGAGATACGAAACCATACCATAGAAAGGAGGACAAATTTGTAAAATATAAATTTCATAACCAAATTTGTGAAATTTTTTCAGTCAATTCAATTTTCATGATTCGACTTTTTTTATTATCCATTATTTGATGTAAATAATCAGCACAAAATCATTTATATTTAAAATTGGAATAAAATTAAGTTGTTATACTTCTCTGTGATAAATTTGATGAAAGTTAAGAAAATCAAACAAATTTATGTTAAAATTTTGTCTTTGCTAAAAAGGTTTAAAAAAAATAAAGCTTAGTGTTAAAAGCCATACAAAATATATTTTAATTTGTAACTATCCATTGCTAATTGCTTTAACGTTTTCTGAAGTGCTGCTATATATAATATTAAAAATCGGAACTATAATTTTATCTCCTCTCTTCAGAAAGCAGAATAAATTAATAACAATTAAAAATAAAAGCAACCAACGTAATGTTTTCTTAATAACTGGACCTTAGCTTCTGTTCAAATCTCTCTCCAAAAGCATTGTTCAACCATTTTATCTTTAATGAAGCATAACGAAGAATTGAAAAACAAACAACACATAAACTGTTGGCGAAGTTTGAAACTAGGCACAATAGAAGAACAGTTAAGTTATAAATCTTGTATATATACTTCACATTTTAAAGAATAAACGTTAACGTAAAAATATTTTTATTTCTCACCCCGTTTAAGGCATGTTTATTGTAATAAAATAAAATTTCCAAACTCCATGTTGTTCTCCAAGTCATTAAATATATATTCTCTTTTTTGATTAAAACTATTAAAATAGCATGAATATTCGAAGTTGTTTATTAAAATTTCCTCAAATGTTTTTTGCACTTTTCTTACATTTTCAATTATAATACTTAAAGCATGGTGACGTTTCAAAAATTTATAAAATTTTAACTTTTAGAAAATGTTTTTTTGACCAAACATGAAATATGTTGTAATTTCACTCAACAATTTTCCACAACAACACATTTATGAGAAAATAACTTTTTCTTTTAAAATAAAATTTCACACGTGTGTGTGTGTGTATTTTTATAATTTGAAATATAAGTGATCTAAAAATTATTTACCATTCAGTTTTAAATTTTTGCCACCTTTTTTTGTCTTACTTTTCTTCTTAAATTCTTTCTAAGTACGCATTTTTAGAAGAAACTACGCCAGTTTTGTTGTTGCCGTAAATTGACATTAAATTACATTATACTTAACTCTTCTAATCAAAATTTTCCACCAACAATACATTTGTGAACAGCAACAGGCTCCTCAAACTGTTTGCATGCAGAAATTTTATATTTCGCTGAAAATAAAGAAACATTTTAAGATCCTTTACGAATGGAGTGAGTGATAGAGAGCTAACGTCGCACAATAAAGTTGCACGAGGACTGTTGACGATGGACTAGGAAATTTTGAACCATGGTCAAGTGACGAGGCCGACACCTGATCTGGACCCCCCCCTCTCATATCTTTCACACCACACCAACGGGAAGACATTGGAGCCTCGATAGATTGAACATGCATCAGCACCCTCTACACGGCGGGTATTCGGCTGGAATTCAGGACATCCTTGCCACCCGTGGCCTTGACCACGAGGCTACCGTGGACACACGGAAATCGACTCTCAAGGGGAGTTACGAGGCATATTGATAAAAAGAAATTTCAGCTTTTAAACTATTAGACTAATACACTTTTTTGAAATTTGGAGAGAATGTTTATTTTGTTGAGTAAAGATCCACTATAAAAAAGGGTATTGTGGAAATCCAGTTTGGAAAGGGGGTTACGAAGTGTAAAGGATAATTCGATTTCAATTTTTGAATATACTGTCCGTTTTAAATCAAGAGACGAGGGTTATAAGAATGTGCTTCAATACAATCAAACACTTAATGCAGCTTTTCTCAAACTGTGGGGTGCGCCCCCTGGGGGGGCGAGCATATCGAAAAGAAAAGTATTAAAAATAATTAATTTACTGGAATGAATTAAAACAAAATACTTTCAAACACAGTAAAAATGTACTTTTACTCTGATATTATTTACAATATCTCTCTCATGTGGCGTCATCAAAAATAAAAACTTCTTCAATACCTAATTCACTATCTTTGATCCTATAACCACATAAAAAAACTTTCATTTGATTTGCTGTAATCCTATGATGAGAGATTTTTTTTATTACGTTTTATTTTTAAACCTAAAATATTACTCTTTCAGAGAAAAACAAAACCCAGACCCAGAATCGAAAAAATTTAGGAAAATAAAAAACTCATCACTGGCATTCTTTTTGAAATACTGTACATTATAGCTGTAGGCAGCAGAATAAATTTGCTCAAAATCTGTTTAACCTTCTAAGTTATTGGTACAGTTAGTTATGACCCCTCTCTTATGTGTTTGTTTCTCATTTAAGGAAGTTGTAAATAATGTATTTCTGTTTGTGTGTGGGGAGTTCCATGTAAAAGAGTTTTATGATATTTGGAAAACCACAGAGAGAGAGAGCACTTTGAAGGATTACATAGCCAAGATTTATCTTTATGAGTACTCTCAAACATATAAAGCATAATGAAAAACGTTTTACACAATTATTTTAGCAGTAACATCCACAAATTGTATTGAATACACTTTTAACCCGGAAGTGGATGCGCGGGGCACACAGATCACGAAATCGTTAATTCTGGCAAAACTGTTTATTTATTACCAAAGAAAAATTGAAAAGTCCTTGAAAGTAGGTAAGTTTACTTTCTCTTAGTTAAAGTATTCACTAGAATCTCACTTTTTGTATAATGTACAATAAAAATAATTATATAAAAAAAGGATTGGGGTGACTCAACCACCCCGCGAGACCATTAACGTTAGTATCGAGTGTGTGCCTGCTCCCGGCATGAAACATTTTGAAGTATTCTCGCTTTAAATATTAAAAATTACACAATTATTCTTCATCGGAATTTTATATTATTTTTCATTCTTTAACATTAATTCTAAATGCTCATTTTGAGAGGCTTAAAATTACAGTTCACTTATAACTAATTATAAAATGAGCATTCATTTTAAAATATCATTTTACATTTCCGTAAACTTTGTCGCGCATTTAGGTTTACTCTCCTGAGAGTTCAGCTATTATATCAAGAATGCATTGGTTTTTTTAAAAAAGGAACTAGTGCGAAGAGCGGGTACTTCAGACAGTATACTTCTAATGTACTAATACTAAATTACTGATAGGTATTCTATAACTAATTTATTAATACTAAATTAAGAGCAAGTTTAATAAGTATTAGCGACTTCCATGGGCTTGTCTTGCAGAGGAAAGGTCTTCAAAGGAAGGTTTACGATTAGAAATTGACACTCTGAGTACTTTTTCTATATTTGGCTGAGATCTTTAATTTGTCTTCAAAGTAGCCACCACATCGTGCAATTGTTCCAGTTTAAAAATTCGAGAAAGAAAAATAAAATATATATTACTTAAAAGTAACATATATAAAATTTAATATACTTATCTTATTAATTTGTACGGTTTACAATTAAGATCATATTGTAGCTTTAGTGTCAAAGTGCATTACTATTGCATTCAATATATTATTATTGTATAAGGGGGGCGATAAAAATTATGATTGAAAAAAGTGGATCACCAGTATTGAAAGTTTGAGAAGCACTGACTTAATATGCTAGGACTATAAGATACCAATAATTTATAAACAATATTGTTACGTAGATTCGAGGGTTCGAGGATTTTATGCAAAAACAATCACAAAGAAAAAAATAATGAGTTTTTAAGAGCGATGCGAATTTATTATCGAAAATCCAATCCTTTCAATACAGGATTCATCGGCAATATTCACAGGGTAAATATCCGAAGGTCTTCACACCTTGAACAGCCATCCAACACAATAAACATTGTTTAAAAATACACGTAAGTAAAGATTATTCACAAGCATAGCCGAGCTAATCGCTAGTCAAAACAATCCTCACTACTCGCTGGCTTAATCAAGACTTTTCGCCGTACCGGCGAGCATCCTTTTTATATGCGCGACAAAAACTTGTAGAAATATAACCGCTCGTGTCATTGAACATGACACTATTGGAGAGATCTTCTACTTTCTAGAAGATTCCAGAGGGTTCCAAACTCGCCAACATGGTCGCAAATGACGCCAAAATGATCCCCAAAGTCACCAAATTGGTCGCCAACTTGGTCGCCAAAAATGATGCTAACTTGGCTCTACCGCCAAGATTTCGCCAAGTTCTCATTGAATCGCCATTATAACGTAAGGGGCGGCACTGCTTGTGAATAGTACAATTTTAACCTGAAATAAATATAATATAGAGCAATATAAATGCATTAAATACTCAAATACAAATTATTTACACTATTTACAGAAAATTCGTAACAAGATACATAATAACGCAGCGGGTGGATCAGGGGTCGGTAACCTTTTAGCTGAGGCGTACCAAACCAATCGACCAATGTGATTTAGCAGGCCACACAGTAAGACATTTTCGAAATAATTCAATTTCTGTGAAAATGCATGCAGAGTCAGAGAATAGAGGTTAATAATATAGATTTACAGTTTTATAATAGATTAATTTTGTATCAATTAAATATATATTTTTTACATAAAAATAAACAGCATACAATATAGCTATTTCTTCAGCAAAAATAAAAAAAATATAATTTTACATGCATTTTGTGTAATAAACATATTTATAAAAATAAGAAATAGTCGACATAAAATATAAGTATTTCCCTTCATTATAGTTGAACAAAAAGATAAATTAAAATTTTAATTCGAACCTAGTTCTTGCATCGCTTTTCTTTCATATCGCAAAATCAGCGATAAAATTTGTGACTTTCTGAGCACTCAGTTATTAAGCAATTTCATTACGGACTCGAAATATTGTTCATACGAGAAAGTTTTTTTTTATTTAGATATATAGAAACAAAAGCGGAAAGCAGAATGCATGCAAATTTCTTTCTGTAAAGAGATTTTCTTCTGTGATTTTAAAACTGCGCATAAAAGGATAATCTTCATGATATTTAGTGTCACTGAGATTAGAATACGTGTATAAAATTATTTTAAGGATATTTGAGAAAAAAAAATCTATTTAAATACAATATTCAGCAAAAAACTAACTTTGAATAACCTTTTTTTGTGTGTGAAAATGTTCTCCTTTTATAAAAAATGCTTCTATAATAATTATATTTTGCTTATAGAAAAAGTAAAGATTTCTCCAGAGAGTCTCAACTAGAATTTTTGTAAATTTCACATTATTTTCAGAGTTATCGCCAATTGAAATAATTATTGGCGATTTTTTCTTAAAATTTCTCCGCTCTGTTGTCGTAAAACATGGATATATATAAACCCACTTCTAAATTATATATATCAAAAAATCTAGTTGAGCCTCTGTACAGAGGTCTGAGCTATATACAGGCAAAATATTATTATAATAGAAGCATTTTTCACAAAAGGGGAATATTTTGAAAATTGGTAATTCTATGTTCATTTTTTGTCAAATTATGGTACTTAAATAATTTTTTATTGTAATACTATTCTTAAAAAAATTTTATATACATTTTCTAATCTAAGTGACACCAAATATCATAAATATTATCCATTTATACGCTTTGGCAAAATCGCGGTTCCGAACGTAGTCCTTAAGCGATATCTTATCTAAGCGGATACCTTAAGCGATTAAATCTCTCCAGCAATGACATTCAAAAATTTACAAAGGAGCTGTAAATTTATCTTTAGAGTTATCTTTCAGATTTTTTCTTAATTCCATAAATGTCCATAACTTTGTTGATGTTTGTCAAATAAGGTCCATTTCAAATTTATTAACTTGCAAAATTGATAAATTTGTTGAGTAGTGCAGAGTGCTACTGAGAATTGTTCCACGTGCCACATGTGGCACGCGTGCCATAGGTTACCGACACCTGAGGTGACAAAAGGCTAGTATCACATAAAAAAAATTCAGAAATTATTTTGAAAAGTTTTTTCCTGGGTTCATAGCATTAAATTTAGTTGGTAAGATAATTTTTTCAATGAAGACATTTTTCTTAGAAAAAAAAATCCAAATGCTTACGTTTCTACAACGCGCAAATATAAATAAAAGAAATACTTTAGTGTTGCGAGGAACGGTAATGCATAACATAGAGATGCTCATTATTATTATTTATTTTAGCCTTTTTCTTTTGAAATTGATGGGAAAGATGTGACTGCCACGCCATTGTTGAAACTCAACGTAAATATTGCTGCTGATGTGCTGTCACAATCAGCAGCGTAGAATGAGAAAACAACGAGAAGAAAAAAGGTGAAAGCAAAAGCATTAAAGTAATTCTATTCAATATCTCGATGGTAGAAGAAAAGGGGTTAGAGGTTAACTCATACTCTCGGAAGCAGGTAATATTTTTCACCGTTAGAAATGCACCATACCAAGGCCTTATGCAAATCAATTATCGAAAAGGACATAAGGACAAATCAATTTTTTTTACTTATTCTTAAACTTGAAAAGCATAAGAGCAAATATTTACCAAAGAAAGATGGATTATCATGGCTCACCGTGACCTTTTGTTGTTAAGCATAAATTTCAGGAAGGTGTGTTTTGTCGTTATGTTGGGAAAAAAATAATGATTTCGAAGAAATGGTGAATATATAGATAACTAAAAATGTGAGCACTCTCAGACATGAAGCCTTTTAAAGCTGTTATTTTTAATGATTCTCAGTGAAAAATCATAAAAGAAACTATTTTCAAAGAAAACCCATTGAGTGTTACTAAAAGATTAATATTAAATAAATTAACTATATTAAAATAAATAAAAATTAATTAATATAACTATTAGACATCTCTTTAAATCGTAATAAGATGAAGAGGATCAAATGTAAATGTTTGTAAAGAATTTTAATCATCGTTTTGTTTTTGTTTCACAAAATATTTTTAGCAATCAATATGACTATTATTAAAACAGCAAATGTCTCATTAATTATTTAAAATACGAAGATATTTGTTTTATACATAGTTATGATTTTGAGTATCTATTTAGTTCAATGTTAATGATATAAAAAATATTCTATTACAAAGTTATGATAATATTGGTCCAAATAATGTTAAAAAGTTCCAAAATTTTAACACTAATTATAACTTGATTCTCTAATCATTCTAATTTTTTGATTCTTAAAAAAATTACTTTAGTTGTATTAATGATAATATGTAGAAAGTTAAAGCAAATTAAAGGCATACCACAACGTGGACTTGACAGAAACAGCTAAGCTAACTTAATTACTAACTTAGACTTAGGAAACAAAAACGCATTTAGTGGAGCGAAAATTTAAAACAGAATAAATTATTATTTATGTTTTCATTATTTTTCATGTACACAAACATAGATAATATAATGATGTTTATATAATATAATAATGCAATGATCAAATAATGTTTAAAATATTACGGTGTGTGTTGCCATTTTCT
This sequence comes from Trichonephila clavipes, assembly GCA_019973935.1. Lineage (NCBI taxonomy): Eukaryota > Metazoa > Arthropoda > Arachnida > Araneae > Nephilidae > Trichonephila > Trichonephila clavipes. Next base: position 150,654 of record BMAU01019642.1, on the reverse strand, counting down.
TGAAAATTACGATGTTCCTTTTGAACTGATGTTTCGTTACTCATTGTTGAAATTTAAATTGTGCTGTCATTCGCAAATGATTAAGTATACATTACTCTTTATCTTAACACCATCCTGAATATTTTTTTAAACATTAAAAAACATATCTGACTGCCTCTTGCTTTTCGGGCACTCCAAACAAAAAAGGAGGAAGAGAAAAATGAAAGTCGCACACACACAGAGAGAGAATCATGTACCATCGATAGTAAAGGATATGCATAATGCAATTCGGAATTTATTAAAATAAGCAATTTGTTATAGTAAAATCAAATGTAAATCTATTTGATAAAATATAAATCTATTTTAATCTAAAGGACATTTCTATTATAAAAAGTGATTTATTTTAAAACAAAAATAGGTAATAGGCAAATACATTGTAGATTATAAAGTTCCCCTCAAATAAACCTGATATTTAAAATTTTTTAAAAAGAGTCGATGGGCCGCAACTTACATACTGGCGGACCACGTGTTGGACACCCCTGCTCTACACGATGGAATGACCATGACCACTCAGCTACTTGAATAACTAGAGGAAAATTGCCAAGTAATTTGGAACTAAATCAACGTAATATCCAGAATTGTCTGCTTTGAAAGCTCCAAATTTCGACTTTTTTCCAGGCTTATGGTGAATTTCTAAAACAGCATTGAAATATTTTCCATGGTATTTTGTAATTTTCTATTTATTGTATTGGGAGATTCATAACAGTAGTAAATAAAGACATCATTAAACGATCTTCTGATACCTGCGTTTCAAAAATCATTCATATATATATATATATATATATATATATATATATATATATATATATATATATATATATATATATATATATATATGTAAGGATAATTAAATTAGATTAAAAATTAAATTCCCTATCTAGCACTTGACTCATCTTTCTCAGTTCCCATCTTCAAGTATCAAACTAATCACCCATTTATTTCTTCCGAACATATGGCCTAGCCAATAAACATGTCTAATTCCAGATCGTTAGATTTAATAGTCAACATATGTCAGCATTAACTTGCAAGCACTCTCTTCAAAGCAGCGATACTTACCATATGTTTTTCAAGTGTTATCCACTTGAAACCACCACCATATGGCGTGTTTTTTCCTCCTCTCTCGGTGGCAGAACAGATGTACAAATGAAAGAATAAAGATCGTCTTTTCACTTTTCTAACTTTAATCTGATTCTGTCTTAAAAATCATGACAGAATTAAAGCCTGCAGGATCTTTGTCTGCGATCTTAATGTAAAAAACTAATCTTTTTTATAAAATATTTTAATATAAAAACGAAAGCCAACTGCAGTAATAACTGATATGAAGAATTTTATGGAAGACTGACGGCACTCTACATTTGTTAGCTGAGAACGTTGGGTTTCCAGAATTAATCTATGGTACGGAAAAAGAAACGCACTAGTAATCCCCGAAAGAACATCGCTCTTACCACCAAAGAAATAGAATCATCCTCTTCTCCTAACAAGATTTCAGAAAGTCGTACTTCAAAATTGGAAACAATGAATGAAATTAAAATTAAGCAAGAAGAGAATTTAGATGCTGATGAAGAAAAATTACAACCTATAACCATTATTAAAAATGATATTCGATTTGAAGATCTACAGACTTTTTTCCAAAAATATAACCTGGAAATACCCATCCAAACATTCATTAGAAATTTTGAAAGTGCGTGCGATTCCTTCAGTATACCAGAGAAACAGAAAATCCTATTTATAATCAAGTTAGTAGATGGAGCTGTGAAGACTTACATCCAATCACAATCTATCCCTAAAAGTTTTTACTAACTGAAAAATAATTTAATACGTGAATTCGGAACACAAGTCAATCCAGCGGAGATTCATCTTCAATTATCTAAAACAGAAAAAACCTCAAAAGAGACCCACATAGAATATTTCTACAGAGTAAAAGAAATCGCATCCCGGATAAACATGGAAGAAGAAGCTGAAAAATATTACATCATAAGAGGATTAAAAGAAAATAGAGCCATAGAAATACAGTTACAAAGCTGCAGCAACATAGAGGAACTGAAGGAAAAAATGAAACTCTAAGATATCCAAGAAAAATCAAAATCAAGTAAGAATGAAGTTATATACCCAAAGTATCCAATGACAAGAATACCTTATCATACGAATCAATTTGCCCATAGACAACAATATGGAGGATGGAATTGAAGAAATGACCAATCTCAACATCCAGATACCATAACCAATACAAGATATAAGGTATACTCTCCTCAGTTTCCATCACCTTATCATCACCCTTCCTTTTCACTTCAGCGGCCGACCCTATATCCGAGAAACCAACGATTTCCACAACGACCGACAGTTTTGCGACCCAATGCTCCAACTTTCTACCCCCGTCAAAGAACACAAAACAATAATACGGTATTCCAACCTCATCAAACATGAGAACTTATGATCATCCAGGGAAGAATCAACTTCAAACAAGTTGATGTCCTCTTGGATACAGGATCAAGAGTGTCAATATTATTCCAAAAAATATAATATCACAAATCAAGGGATACCACAATGTAGAGTATATTAAAACAAAAATTGCCACCATCCATGGAGAAATTGAGGTGAGTGAGACAATTACTTTACAATTGAAAGTAGGAGAAATTATTGAAAATATTAAATTCCTCATAGTAAATGTAGAACTGAAATATTTAATAATTTCTAATAAAACTATGAGTATTTTTGAATTAAATATTAATTTTAGTGATTATAAAATTTTTCAAAGAGGAAAACAAATTTTAAAAAATTATGAATCTAAGAAAAATATTAAAGAAAATGAAACTCTTAAATTTAGTAATAATAAAATTATCACTAAGAAAACTGATAATGTGTTTAATATAGAAATAATTCCTAATAGTGATTATGTGATATTATTAATATGATTATTGATAAATATAAACATGTCTTTGCTGAAAATAAGTTTGATGTGGGTGAGTTAAAATGTAATTCTCCTAAAATAATACTTACCTCAGAATTACCCATTGCAAATCGACCATATAGGATATCTTTTAAAGATGATACGGAAATAAAAAAGCAATTAGATGCATTATTGAAAGCAGGAATAATAAAACCATCTTATAGTTCTTACGCTGCCCCTATAACATTGGCTTTTAAAAAAGAGGATAATGCTCATACACGATTATGTATCGATTACAGAAAGCTAAATGCTATCACAAAATTAGATGCAGAGCCAATTCCCCGAATAGATGCAGTTTTAGACAAATTAACACATGCAAAATTTTTTCAACCATCGACCTATGTAGTGGTTATTGGCACATTAAATTAGATGATAATGAATCTGAAAAACTTGCATTTACATCAAATTACGGTCTTTTTCAATTTAATCGTTTGCCTTTTGGATATAAAAATTCTCCAGCTATATTTCAAAGAGCTATTAGACAGATTTTAAATAAATACCAAATAAAATTTGCATTAAATTATTTTGACGATATAATAGTATTTTCGGAATCAATTGAAGAACATGCAAAACATTTAGAGGAAATTTTTAAAATTTGTGGAATAGAAAATTTTAAATTAAAATTATCAAAGTGTAAATTTGGCAAAGATACAATTGATTTCTTAGGATATGAAATAAAACAAGGGTCATACACTCCAAATAATACAAATGTCGAAATAATTAAAAACTTTTACCCCTGAAATGTAAAGGATTTACAAAGATTTCTTGGTAGTATTAATGTCTATTATAAATTCATTCCTCAATATCCAAAATTAAGAATGCCCTTAAATAATCTTAAAAAGAATCAAAATTGGAATTGGACCCCAGAATGTCAACAATCTTTTCAAAAACTTAAAGACAGTTTAATTTCAAAGCCCATTTTAGCTATATTCAATCCAAATTATCCCTGTCATCTTTATGTAGATGCATCGAAAACTGCAATCTCATGTATCCTCAAACAACAAAAACCCAATGGAAATCAACATCCGATTGCATTCCACTCGAGACGACTAAGAAATTATGAAATTAATTATACAATAACTGAATTAGAATGCTTAGCTATAATTGATAGTTTAGATAAATTCCATTGCTATCTTCATGGATCTCATTTCACAGTTCATACCGATCATAATGCATTAGTTTGGCTTAAAAATTTCAAAACTCCTACGGGTAGACTTTTTAGATGATCTTTAAAAGTTTTTATGTGTGATTTTGACATAAAATATAAGAAAGGTAGCACTAATGTTGAAGCTGATATGTTAACAAGAAATCCTATTGCTTATCATATAATTAATACAACCCCAGAACCTTTATTAGATATCAATGAAATAAGTCATTTTCAAAATATAGAAAATACATCAGCTCCTAAATGTTTTAAGAGAGATGGTGTTTTTGTAGTTAAAAGACAAGGTTTAACTAAAATAATTGTATCCAAAGCTCTAAGAGTGAAATTAATGGAAACAACTCATAAAAAATTTGGCCACCCTGGTGTAGCTACCTTGTTAAAATTAATATCACCACAATATTATTGGATAAACATTATTACTGATATACAAAATTATGTGAAACACTGTGAAACTTGTCAAATAAATAAGAAGTCACACCAGAGAAAATACGGACTGATGCAATCACTTCCCCCTTGTGAAAAACCCTTTGAACTTTTATCGATAGATAGTGTAGGTGGTTTAAATTAATACAACTCTGTTAAAAAATATTTACACATTATTATTGATCATGCAACTAGGTACATTTGGACTTTCCCATCAAAAAATGCAACAACAGACACTTATATAAATTGTTTAAGACAAATCTTTCAGAATCACATACCGGAAAAAATTTTAAGTGATAGAAATACTGCATTCACCTCTTCAAAATTTAAGCATTTTTTAAAACATAATAATGCCACTCAATTATTAACTACTTCTTACAGACCACAAACCAATGGAAAGGTTGAACGTGTAAATCAAACCATCATTACCCGTTTAAAATGTGAAATTAGTAATAGTTCAAATAAAGTCCCATGGACAAAAATTCTAGAAAAAGTAACCCATCAGTATAATCAAACTCCACATACAATAACAGGTTTCCCTCCAACCTACTTAATGTATAGTAATTTACCTTTCGAAATTTCTCTAAAAGATAATGAGATATATCCTCCCTTAGAAGAAGCAAGAAAATTAGCCAAAGAAAGAACAGAACAATATTATAAAATAAATAAGATTAGATATGATAAAAAATTTCAGGAAGCTGATTTCAAGGTTGGTGACTTAGTAATGTATGAGGAATTTCAATACCCCAATACAAGGAAATTAAGTCCCCCCTTATTCAGGCCCTTATACCGTTTTAAGAAAATGTTCTGATGTAATATTTGAAATTGATAGACCCAATGCCCTTAATAAAATTGACACTGAATTGGTTCATTCAGTTCGTTTAAGACATTTTCATCCATCTGAAAATTTTCAGTTAAATTACATTCAACAAAATACCCATAATAATGAGAAGAAGATAATAACTAAAAGAAACATCTTACGTAATACAGAAATAACTGAGTTCTGCTTAACAAGACTTTTCGGCGAAAAAGAATAATTTATGATATGGTATTTAATTTTTATAATATAGTTGTGTTATAAATGAGATATTTTCTTTATATCTTAATTGAGAAAACAAAGTATATAGGTTTAGTCATACAAAATTTTGAGAAATTTTAATATACTTCTCATAATTTTATCTTAAGATGTCGAATGAGTTAAGAGTTATGATAGAAATTAGTGTTTTAAAATTGAAAAATATAAATTAAGTTTTTAGAAAAATGATTAATGTACTAATACTAATGATATTTTGATAAGAAGCACAAGTAAAGTCACGTTGCATTCTCTTTTCTCCACTTAATTTAATTGTTTTGTTAGTTATTTTATTCAGCAGTAATCTTATTGCATGTCATTTAATTTTTTTTTAATTTGAAGTTGTGTGTTTTGATATACCGGCCATATATCAGGATTCACTATTTCTCGAAATTTTCCTTATCTAAAATTAAAATTAATTTAATAACTTGAAGCTTATTTTTGGATATTACACAATGGATATAAGCGAGAATACAATCATTATAATTTTGTCTCGAAACATTAAGAGGACAAACTTGTTTAGTTTGATATGTACACCTCTCATTGTTTCTTATCAGCATCCCTGAACATCTGTGAGTTGATCACGCAGATTTCTCAGAGAGATGTGTTCAAAATTAAGTAAGGTGATACAGTTTTATTAGTGAATGTGTGATGCAAGAGAAACTCAAGAATTTTTGTCTATGAAACATATTTTTAGAAGGTTACGGAAAGATTCAAAATATTGTATGCGATATTGTTAAGTTACAGTGAATATTGAGAAAATTTTCATACATACTAAAAGTTATTATTGAAGTGAGTCCACTTTTCCGACTCAAAAATAATAAAAAAGTGCTCTTATATTCTTGTATTCTTTTATTCCTATATTCTTATAATTTTTATATTTTATAACGCATGTGAAATAAAATATTGTTTATTGTGTTGAATAGTGCATATAAGTTGTGTGTTGTACACCGTTTTCATATTATTAATAATTTCATTTTATTAGTGTCTATATTTTTTTTATCTTTTTAAAAAATGTATTTCATATATGCAAAATGTGTGTAACAATATAAGGTATTACTACGATGGTGCCAGAGTAGATTTTTATACAAAATTATTATTTTAACATTTGTATGATTTCATGTATTTTTATATTTACTTTCTTATTGTTTGATATATTATTTTCCAACATAATTTTTTTGAAAATATCTACCAGCTATAATACGAATCTATTATTATGAAGGAATAGGAGGAAACGCGAGCTCTTATTCTAGATGTCGAATAGATTTAAACAAGCTAATCTTCAATTATATATATGGAAATTCATTTTTATCAATTAATTGTCATTATTGTGTTTGTTGTTATAGTTTCGTTTATTATATTGCATTTTGATTTTAGTATTCCTATTGCTTAAATATTTCTACTGTGTGTAATATGTCTTTCTAAATAACTATGTATTGTTTTGTGTTTGTTGAAAATTGATTAAGTTTGTAAAGAGAGAAAAACCACGCCATGACTCCCTTTTAAAATTGGGGGGGGGGCAAATGTAAGGATAATTAAATTGGATTAAAAATTAAATTCCCTATCTAGCACTTGACACATCTTTCTCAGTTCCCATCTTCAAGTATCAAACTAATCACCCATTTATTTCTTCCGAACATATGGCCTAGCCAATAAACATGTCTAATTCCGGATCGTTAGATTTAATAGTCAACATATGTCAGCATTAACTTGCAAGCACTCTCTTCAAAGCAGCGATACTTACCATATGTTTTTCAAGTGTTATCCACTTGAAACCACCACCATGGCGTGTTTTTTCCTCCTCTCTCGGTGGCAGAACAGATGTACAAATGAAAGAATAAAGATCGTCTTTTCACTTTTCTAACTTTAATCTGATTCTGTCTTAAAAATCATGACATATATATATATATATATATATATATATATATATATATATAAATGGATCTTTGTAAAAATGAAATCGCATCACTCCTACACCGTTCAACCGATCACTATGAAAATTGACCTGTCTATGTATATTTTTGTAGAGAAGGTTTTGGGGCAATCCTCTTTGTTGCATATCCCCACCAGGTGGCTCTACAGCATATAAACTTCTGCATCGTTTAATCAATCGTTAAGATGCCAACATGGTCACAAGAACAGAGAAATTTCGTTTGGATAGGTTCTCCTTCAATGTTAATCTATATATACATATATAAATGGATGTTTGTATATATTACCTCGTTTCACTCAAACACCGTTCAACTGATGACTATGGAAATTGGCATGTGTCTGTATTGTTTGTGGAAGTTTTTGTGCTATCCTCTTTTTTGCAGCTCCCCACCAGGTGGATCTATAACATATCAATTTCTGCTCTGTTCAATCAATCGCCAAGTTGCCAATATGGTCGCCAAAAATGATGCCTACTTGGCTTTATCATCAACATTTCGCTATGTTTCCATTGAATCGCCATTATAATATAAGGAATGGCGTTGCTTGAGCATATTACAAATTTAACATAAAATAAATACAATAGAAAGTAGTATTAATGTATTACGCTTTCAGATATAAATTATTTACACTATTTTAAGCGTTTATTACACAAAATTTGTAACAATGTGTTATTTTTGCTGAGTAGAGATCAGCTTAGGAAGGTGTTTTCGAAAATCGACCCACAAGAGAGGTACGGGGCGTTTTAAAAAAATCCTTTTTATCAGCTATTACATCTACTGACATAAAATTTAACAAATATGGTTCTTTTGTTCAACTGAGATATGCAAAAAGATTTTTTGTTTAATTTGCAATTCACGTAACCCATTAAAAACTTCCTTATCCTTCAATCTGTATTGTTTAATTGTTTAATTCATCCATGCGAAGAACGGGTATACCAGCTAGTTGTATATAAAATTGGAAATAGAGATCTCTACCTAAGAGTTGATTTGAAAAAAAATAATAAAGAGTTGATTTGAAAAGAAAATAATGTTCTCTGTTTCTATCAGCGATTCTCTTCTTTTAATGATTAGTCATACAAATCTATTTTCTAAAAACGCGAATGACTCAACTTGAATCTCATCTTCGGAAAAAGTTCAAAGATAAAAGTATTGCTTTTCTTAACAGTAGAAATAAACGCATATATATATATATATATATATATATATATATATATATATATATATATATATATATATATATATATATATATGTCATGATTTTTAAGACAGAATCAGATTAAAGTTAGAAAAGTGAAGACCTTTATTCGATCATTTGTACATCTGTTCTGACGCTAAGAGCAGGGAGTAAAAAGCACGCCATGGTGGTGGTTTCAAGTGGATAACACTTGAAAAACATATGGTAAGTATCGCTGCTTTGAAGAGGGGCTTGCAAGTTAATGCCGACATATGTTGACTATTAAATCTAACGATCTGGAATTAGACATGTTTATTGGCTAGGCCATATGTATATATATTTCTTTCTCCGAAAAAAATCAAACGAACTTCGGAGCATTCGGAGAAATTCCAAAAGAACAGAAGAAAAGGCGAATCATTCTGCATCATGATTATGCGAGATCTTTCACATCGGATAAAACGAATGAATTTCTGGTAGGCCATAACATTCAATTGAAGAGTCATCCACCGTACAGCCCTGACGTGGCATTGAATGATTTTTCTTTTTTGTTTCTGTACATCAAAAATAAATTACGTGGACAACGAATTTCAACACCCGAAAAAGCGTTGATGCATCTTTGGATTACCTAAATCGGAGTGGAAAAAGTGCCTAAAAATTGGTTCAAACGCATGTAAAAGTGTATTGATCTCCATGGAGAATGTTTTGAAAAAACAATAAAACCAATTTCAATAATAAATATTTTTTATCATTATTAGGCCAAAAATATAAATAACAACCTTCGTAATCTCTTTTTCATAACAAACTAATCCGGAAATGCGTTTAGTGTACTAATTAGTTTCTATTTGTGAAAAACTAAACATCAATTTTAAAACAAAATAGAACCTAGATTTGAATCTTCGGAAATTGTGTGTTTTACGATCCTTTTCTATTTATCTTTATTTTTGTATGGGGACCTTTTAACAATGACCAAATAAAAGTTATTTGATACCGGATTTTAACACGGAAACCGTTTTCTGGTTCAGTGATTTGCTACAAACATTTCGATTTTGCAACATTTCTATTCTGAGAAGTTTATTAAATAAAAGAACGTCTCCTTGAAGAGTCGCACACTTGCTAAAGATAGCAACTGAAAGGTATAACATTTCGATAAAAAAAACGAACTGGAATTTGTTTCTCTTTTGAACGTTGAGTTTAAAACTGCAACAAAATTTCAAAAAGTTGTACAGAAACTTTTTTATTTTTCATCTTTCTTTCCTGTGTAACTACTGTAGATACAAAACAATCCTCAAACGTTTTTTGGCAATTAGACTTTTCTGCGCTTGTTTGTTTGACCTGCATTGAATATGAAACGTTAAAACGTATAATATTGGAGAATTTTTACTGTAAAATAATTATACTTTTAACGAGGCAAAAAAAAAGGAATTATTAAGAATGGAATTATGGAATTAAAAGAAGATTATGCATGGTGTGACATTTACAGTTCTATAAGTTGTGCTTTCAAAATCATATTAATATTTTCGGTTAAAATTACGTATGTATATATATATATATAACTATATATATATATATATATATATATATATATATATATATTTGTGAATACTAGTAGGTTATAATTTTATAATTATATTTTATTAGTTTAGTGATTTTATTATAATGTCTATATTCCTCCAAATGTTATTCTTTCCTTTCCTCTTGGCATGTAGTATGACAAACTGCAGGTGAAGGTTGGCTAGCCCTAAAACTTGTTTAAGCCTGCAATCTTGGTTCCTAAGGCCAGGAGTTTGTTATTGTACTACTGTGCCTATTTCTTCCTATTTAGTATAGTTATCTTAGGTTCTAACTACCTGTGCATTTTTATGTTTTGGATTATATATATATATATATATATATATATATATATATATATATATATATATATATATATATATTTATATATATATATATATATATATATATATATATATATATATTATATATATATATATATATATATATATATATATATATATATATATATATATATTTATATTTATATATATATATATATATATATTTATATATATATATATATATATATATATATATATATATATATATATATATATGTGACATGCAGCCAAAAGCAACGCAGTCTTCGCGCGCAGGCGCATTGAATCGAAACTGTAACAAAAACTTTTGGACATTAGAGCAGAGAAAGAGAGAAGCAGCAAAAGAGAACGCGAGAGGTGCGCGAGCAGGCGTTACCTTCTGAATACAATCGTCAAACTTATCTGTAAAAACTTTTTCTACCTTTTAATTAATTTTTGTTTAATGTTAAAAATAAAATAGAAGAAAGACCAACGTCTTGGACCCCCTTGTTGTCTCCCACAAATTATGGGGGCTCGGCCGGGATCGAGAAAATTTCGATTTTGAACCAAAGTCTGGACAATGAACAACAGCGTCCGTGAAGGAGACGCGCCGCCATTTTTCGGAAACTTCGTTCAACCTGTGTAGAGGTTGAATTTTTCAATTTCATTCCGCCTGTGTAGAGGTTGGAAAAACCCATCGACGAAAATTCCGCCTGTGTAGAGGTTGGAAACCCATCGACGAAAATCCCGCCTGTGTAGAGGTTGGAACTAATTCAGTGTGAATAATCCGCCTGTGTAGAGGCTGGAACTACAATTTCAACTATATTACCTGCGAAGAGGTGACATCAGTGGAATCAACGTTTTCATTGGATACATCGTACGTGCGAGCAACAAGGGAGCCAGAAAAAAAAAAAAAAAAAAGGTAGGATCTTTCCATTTCTAAATGTATAAAAACGCTCTTAAAGAGGATTTCATAAGAGTTGTTGAGAAGCTAGACGGTACTGTCGAAAGTACTGACACTATAGTTAAACTAAAGACTAAAATTGAGAACAGTAGTACATTTGAAAGTGATCCAGATTTCGTTAAAACTTTAATTAAAAACTGTATAGATGAGAGAGTATCGCGAAACGAAAGAGAGGTAACTTCAGGAAAACAGAAAATTGAGCTCGCGAAACTACAGTTAGCACAGTTAGAAAAAGAAGTCGAACTTCAAAGGGTTAAAAATAAAGCATTAAGTTTAAATCCTGCAGCTAAATTCGAAGATAAACAGTTCAAAACTTTAAATAAGAAAACCGCAACTCATATTGGCATTCGAGAAGCAGAAGATTGGTTTAGGCCTATTGATTTAGCTAAAGAGTGTGATATTTATATTTCATCTAGAAGCGGATCACATAAAGAAATTCCTATTACTTATGGATATACCCAAGACCCCTTTAAAAATAGATCACAAAAACTTTAAACCAAAGATTAAAGAGAACTATCCCCAATATTTTGAAAGAGAAAATAAAAAATTGCTTTATATGCGGTGATTCATCTCATTGTGCAAGAGACTGTGAGAAGCGTTTTAAACCTAAAGAATCTAATGACCATCCATAATAGAATAAATGTGAATACTTTGAAAGTCGAGAGCGAAAACAAAATAGCGAAGAATGCGCAAATCTTCAATACGTAAGCATTTTTGTGGAAAATCAGCCCGTAACAGCATTGATTGATTCAGGTTGCCAGATCCCAGTTTTAAATTCTCACTAATTAGAGTGCAAACACCTTCCGAAGAAATCATAACATTAAGCTCATGTTTTTGGCGAAAAGCGAATGGTAGAAGTTAAACCCATAAATATTTCTCTTAATCAACAGTCTCCTAGCCTAAGTGTGCGAACGGCGATATCACCGACCTTGACCGAAGAATTTATTATACATCCCAGTATATATTCTGAAATAGAGAAACTAGGCCACGCAAAGAGCGATGTTTCATTGAGTGAAAGTGGATCCTCTTTGAGTGTAGATTATGGTGTTTCTTTTCCAAATGTTTCTGTTTCAAATGTGATAGAAAACTCTAGTTATGATTTATCACATGTTAAAAATTTTAATTCTAGAAATGATTCGAGTTCTCTAATTAAGGATTATAAATGTAATAAAATTAAGAGTACTAAGTTAAAATTGAGTATTGTAAGAGAAAAATGTTCTGATATAGTATTGTGTAAGAAAGCCAATTGTGCCATGAAAACGAGTTCCGTGGAATTTATCTCCCGCTCACCTAACCCTTTACCTATGAAGAGTAAACATCATCGGTTTGTGTTGCTCCGAAGGATCTTCCAGCCCTGGCAGTGGAAACGAAGGAAAAAGAGAAATCGTTTTAAACAGACGTCCAGAACTCTACAGAGGAAAATATCGATGCGTTCAACCAAAGATCAACTTGTTGAAAAAGATGTTCTTATGCCGGTGAAACACAATGTTTTCCTGTGGAACCTTCCGGATGTCGAAGAGATGCCTTCACATGATGGAGAAACTGTCTAGTTCAGAAAAATTATGCTATGTTTAATCTCTATATATTTGTCGTATAGTCATTGTCTGTTCCGTTTTTTTTTGTATGTTTCAGATTCTCCTCTGGTCTCCATGGAAATACCGCTGCGGACAGCGTACGGTCAGGCTGGCCGTTGTGACATGCAGCCAAAAGCAACGCAGTCTTCGCGCGCAGGCGCATTGAATCGAAACTGTAACAAAAACTTTTGGACATTAGAGCAGAGAAAGAGAGAAGCAGCAAAAGAGAACGCGAGAGGTGCGCGAGCAGGCGTTACCTTCTGAATACAATCGTCAAACTTATCTGTAAAAACTTTTCTACCTTTTTAATTAATTTTTGTTTAATGTTAAAATAAAATAGAAGAAAGACCAACGTCTTGGACCCCTTGTTGTCTCCCACACACATATATATATATATATATATATATATATATCTGTATATATAATTATAAATTATAAATATATATGTACGGATGTTGCAGTATTATAAACATTGCTGACTTAGGATAGCTCTTTTAAATAAAATACTTTATATAAAAGTAGAGTTTATCATATTTTTTGACCAGCCAACCTTCTCCCTCTTTGTTAATAATACTAAGTAAATTCCTATTGAAAATACTGGATAGAATATCTAAATCCATTAAAAGAAAAAGGTGACTTACCTAAAAATAGCATTCAAAAATGCATAGCCCGTGCTAAATCTGAGTACGATAAACAAGTTCTTGCCAGATTCTGGACCCAAATACAAATTCAAAATATGGAATTGGCTGAATAATAGCATTTAGCAAAATAGAGAGTATGAAAATAATAAGAAGAAAATAATTAAATCGTGTGTATAAATACTACCGTTACTTGAGGGACACTTAGGTTATAAATGTATTTAAATATTAAAAAAATACTATAGTTATATAATATAACTAAGGCAATAAGTAATTTTATTAAAATTTGAACATGAAGGTAACTATATCTAGGAAAAATGATAAATTTATAATAATAAACTCTTAATATTCAAAGCTACTAATAGTTCTGTTATGACATTCTCTCTCTCTCTCTCTCTCTCTCTTAAGGGGACTTGGTACCCTAAAAATCACAAACCTATCGTTTTTTTTATTTTCATTTAATCGTATTCTTTGCATTATTATCTTTCGATTGATATATCACGTGTGCATGTCGGAAAGTTAGAAGTTGAATAAAACTTCATTTGAAAACAAATTAGGCAATTCAGCCACACCCCCTTTTTAGAAAAAAAAGCTAAAAAATGCGTTATGATAAAAAAAATCTATTTTGTAAATAGAAATAATAACTATAAAAATGAATGTGTAGTATTTAAATCAGAATATTTCCGAGGCAATACAATAATGTAATTTTTCTTCCTTGTGAAATGTGTGCATGTAAAATATTTAAATTAAGGCATTTTATATTAATAATTTTATAATTTCAGTTCTTATTCCTGATATATTTTTCATACAAATGTAATACTTTAATATTATAAGAAGAAAAACAGCTAAAAGTTCTGTCGTGACAGAAAAAAAAATTTTTTTTAAAGTTTTTCTTGGGTTTTTTTGTGCAATTAGTACTCTCTAAAAGTTGATCATTTATAAAAATGTGTGGGTTGAAAACATATGAAAATGCAATTATTTTAAAGAAAAACGTATAAGTAATATCTTAAAGTGGTATTTTAAGTTTAATTAAGCTTATAATAATTATTTTTTCAGAATAATAAACTTTAAAGTGGTTTTTCTCAGTTTGTGTTTTTCGAAACCTTAGTGCATTCAAAATGCTACTCCTTCGACAATTATTTACCAATCACTTCAATTTTTTTCCTGCGTGTTAAAAATAAAGCATGTAATAAAATTAGGGATCCGTTTTGCTATAAACTGAATGCTTTTTTTAAAAAAAAATAAAATGTAAGACATGTTGGCTTTTTCGTTGATTTTTAACCTGTATATCAACATTTTATTTTTTTTCTCGAAAACGAATGAAGTTATTCTAAAATCGATCCCTAAAATTGTTAAGAACATCCATAAGAATATTATAAAAAATTTCAGGTCAAAAAATTAATTTTTACAAAAGGGGTAAGATTTTAAAATTTTCCCAATTTTCTTCAAAAAATTTAAATTTTTAAAATTGTGTGAATAATATATGCAAATTTTCATCTGGTAACATTTTCTTGAATAGAAACATTGTATAAAATGTTAAAATATAATTTTTAAATACGTAAATAAAGAAGTTTGCTCAAAGGGAGCCAAGTGCTCTTAATTTTCTTTTTTTCTATTATGTCAAAAATTTCTGCTGTACGGGGAAAGGTGGATCCATAAAGCATTGCTTAACCCTAAATCGCTGGCCTAATTCAGCTACAGCTTTAGAAATCATAATAAGTCTCCAGTTTAGTATAAAGACTTTTTTGTATCTACATTTGTTGTGTCTCGTGAACTCCAATTTCTTTCTTCTTTGGTATTGTAGGTTTTAGAGCATTTTAGTACGAAGGGATCACTTCCACCCCTAGAGAGTGGATAGGAAATGCTGTGTTTTGCCTCCTCCATCACCTAATAAACATTCTATGGGATTGAAATACTCCATAATTTGAATAACTTGTGTCTAAATGTAAATATTGTAATTATTAGCAGTAGACATATAATAAATAAATAATTTAATTTCTTAAATCTCACGCTAATAAATTTTCCCAAATAGTCATTACAGTCTATCTTTATTTCCGACAAACTTTTGGATGTAATTCTATTTATCCATATATAAGTGTTTTTTAAATATCATAATTGGCATGTTTTCGAATTAATAATTGTTAAAAATCTGCTACATGATATGAAAAATAATTTTTTTCAGTTGGAGACTAATGTGCAGTTTGGTGAAAATTCTTTAGAATATTATTTGATATACATTGTGGAATTAAATATTTAGACTTGTAGTAAAAATATTAAAATTTTTTAGGTATATCGTCTTGAGATGAATTGGACTCCTGAAAGTGGCTTCCGACATCAAGCACATTTGCTGTGGAACTATTCTTTATTTTCATTTTCAGAGAGAATTGCAGCGCGCTTTCTTTCCCTTTGCTGCAGCGGGTACCGACATCGTGGTGAAAGAGCTTGTTTTCAATTATGTTTGCGTTTCTCACACTTGTTTATCTTTAATCTTCTTTAAAAGCGACAGTTTATTGGTTCTCAATAAATGACTTTTGTTCAAGCTGAAGTTCACAATCGCTGATTCTTTCTAATTACGTAGTTTTACATGTTCTACTATTGTACTGCCAGTGAAATGTGTCGTGAAGTTAAGGTTCATCTCTCAACTGACACAGAATACCATTGAAAAAAAGGTTATGTTCACAATCTGAACTGTTGAGTTTTGTTTTTACAGTTTCAAAGCAATGCAAAACATTAAAAAATGATTCAGTCCTGTTAGGAGTTTCATTCTGAATTCTGTTATTCATTGACTCTGACAAATGGACGATTTCTTCAACTTCAATTGCATTCAATTGCACAGATAGACAGTCCGTCACCAAATGTATCATAATCATAAAAACTGCATTGTGAAGTGAGATGAGATAAGAAAGGAATTTCCTTTTCCTTCTCAAGACTCATCTGCACCTATAAAGTCTAATAATGGACTTGTCCAGTTCACCCTTTTCCTTTGAAATTTATCAATTTTCTCCCAAGAAATTTGGAACCAAAAAGTCTTTTTCTGTGCCGTAGGAAAAGAATATGTCATTCGAAAAAAAATCCAATTTTCTTTAATACAAACAAATAAATTTTTTTTCCAGATGTTGAAATAATTCATTAATTCGGGGGTATTCTTTAAATAAAGGTATTTGCCATTATTTTAATCGGGAAAACAGAAAAATTCCTTAAATAGAGGTTCTTTAAATCAGGATCCAAATGTAATTATTCGAATCAATAGTTTCCATACACACAAATCGAATTTTATATGTAAGTAAAAGTTAAATATGTAAAAAAAATTTTAATATTGTTACGAATTTTGAGTAAATAGTGTAAATAATTTGTATTTGAGTGTTAAATGCATTTATATTACTCTATGTTATATTTATTTCATGTTAACATTGTACTATTCACAAGCAGTGCCGCCCCTTACGTTATAATAGCGATTCAATGAGAACTTGGCGAAATCTTGGCGGTAAAGCCAAGTTGGCATCAGTTTTGGCGACCAATTTGGCGACTTTGGCGATCCTTTTGACGTCATTGGCGACTTTGGCGATCCTTTTGACGTCATTGGCGACCATGGTGGCAAGTTCGGAACCCTCTGGAATCTTCTAGAAAGTAGTACATCCCTCCACTAGTGTCACGTTCAATGACACGAGTGGTTATATTTCTAGAAGTTTCTGTCACGCATATAAAAAGATGCTCGCCGGTACAGTGATGAGTCTTGATTAAGCCAGCGAGTAGTGAGGATTGTTTTCATGAGCGATTAGCTCGGCTGTGCTTGTGAATAATCTTTACTTACGTGTATTTTTAAACAATGTTTATTGTGTTTGATGGCTGTTGAAGGTGTGAAGACCTTCGGATATTTACCCTGTGAATATTGCCGTTGAATCCTGTACTGAAAGGATTGGATTTTCGATAATAAATTCGCATCGCTCTTAAAGAATTGATTATTTTTTCTTTGTGATTGTTTTTGCATAAAATCCTCGAATCCGGATCTACGTAACAATATATAAGGCTATTAAAGTATTTTTAATATATATCTCTGTGTGTACATGTGTGCGTTATAAGGTGGAGATTGCATTTTTGTAAATATTTCCACGTCTCCCTTTGTGCTAATTTGAGACTTCCCTCTTCTGGCTGCGCTTCCCAGTGGAAAACGTAGATGAAGATTTTTATGTAATAATATTTAGAGCATATAACGTAGAAAGATATTATTATTTAAAATGATGTTCTTTTGGAAAAAACACTTTAAGGCAGTGCTCCGCAACCCCCGGTCCGTGGATCAAATGGTACTGGGCCGCCTAAGGAACATTAAACTATTGCCATTTTATTTAAAGTGGTGCATTTCTCTCGGATTTGAGCAACTTTCCACAGAAATCACTTTATATTCCACGTTAAATCACTTTTATTCATTTTTTGGTGTAACTATATTCTATTTTGAAGACATATTTATATATAGCTAAATTAAAATTGTTAAATGAAAACAATCTAAAATATAAACAATCAACGTGTCCCACCCTCAGCAGGCCGCGGCAAAATTATCAAACGTTGACCGGTCCGCAGCGATAAAAAGGTTGAGGAGCACAGCTTTCAGGTATCCGACGACGTTCGGGACCGTGGTTTTAAAAAAGTGCATAAATGAATATTTTTCATAATATTTAGCGTCACTTAGATTAGAATGCATGTATAAAATTGTTTCAAGGGCATTACGACGAAAAAAATTATTTAAATACAATATTTTGGCAAAAAATTAACACAGAATACCCTTTTTTCAAAACGTTCTCCTTTTATAAAAAATGCTTCTGTAGCAATAATATTTTGCTTATATAAAGTAAAAACTTCTCTCTAGAGAGTCTGAACTGGGATTTGTGAAAAATTCACATTGTTTTCATAGTTACCACCAATTTAAATAATTATCGGTGTTTTTTTCTTAAAATTTCTCCCCTCTCGTGTAGTAAAATATAGATAAATCCACTTCTAAGATATATATTCAAAAATTCTAGTTGTGCCTCTGTACAGAGGTCATACAGACAAAATATTATTATAATATAAGCATTTTTTTTATAAAAAGGAGAATGTTTTGAAAATTGGTCATTTTATGTTCATTTTTTGTCGAAATATTGTGCTTAAATAATTTTTTATTGTAATAATATTCTTAAAACAATTTCATATACGTTTTCTAATGTAAGTGACACTAAATATCTCAAGTATTAACCATTTATACGCTTTTGCAAAATCAATTTGTGCTTTTAAAAGGCGCATAAATGGATAATTTTCATGATATTTAGTGTCACTTGGATTAGAATACATGTATAATATTTGTTTAAGGGCATTTTGACAAAAAATGATTTAAATACAATATTCAGGCAAAAAATTATATTAGAATAACCTTTTTTCAAAATGTTCTTTTTTTGTAAAAAATGCTTCTATTATGACAACTTTTTGCCTGTATATAGCTCAGATTTCTGTACAGAGGCTCAATCATTATTTTTGAGAAATTCACATTATTTTCAGAGTTACAACCATTTGAAATAATTATCGGCGTTTTTTGTCTTAAAACTTCTCCCCTATGTTGTCGTAAAACATGGATAAACCCACTTTTAAGTTTTATATTTCAAAAATTCTCGTTCAGCCTCTGTACAGAGGTCTGAGCTATATACAGGCGAAGTATAATTATAATAGAAACATTTTTCACAAAAGGAGAATATTTTGAAAATTGGTCATTCTATGTTCATTTTTTGTCAAAATATTGTACTTAAATAATTTTTTATTGTAATACTATTCTTAAAACTATTTTATATGCATTTTCTAATTTAAGTGACACTTAATATCATAAATATTGTCCATTTATACGCTTTTGCAAAATCACGGTTCCTAACGTAGTCCTTAAATTAAATACCTTAAATTAAATGCACTAATGCTCCATCTTTATTTTTATCATTGATTTATTCTTTTTGATTTTGATCATATTCCACCTTTGTTTTGCCATTCCACGTTTTTGTTCCAATGTCTGCAACTAATGGCTTCGTCCCATGAAGCGTACCGAATCCCGCAATCGCGTCCGTCTCCGATCGGACATCGCTGACCAGGTAACGCAAGTTAGAAAGCGGGTGAAATTTCCATCGTTATTTTCGGTTGTGTGGCTGTAGGTCGTCCGGCCAGAGGGAAAAAAGTACCGTCCCACGACGATCGACCTCGAGCAATCACCTGATCGAAACGACCATAGTTTGATATAGACGGTCATGCATGCACAAATCTGCGCTAGCCTGTGTCATATTAAGAGTTTTATGTCTTTCTAAAAGAACAGAATTAATGCAAACGAAAGTCACGTTTTATTGTAACAGTGAAGTTGCTATGAAACAATGTTTCTCTTCTCGAAAATTTGTTTGGTTTTTCAGCTTTGATCTGGTGTTCCATTATCCCATATTTATAGTTTCTCAATAAAGCGTATTTCAGTTCCAGGTCAAAATGGGATATCGTTTGGAGAGTTTTTAATCGTTTTCGTTGGATTGTAATTTAATAATCGGGTAGGAAATTTATAATTTTTTTAGACATTTATTAAAATATTTATTTGTTTTCCCGTTTTGATTCGATATTCCAAAGTTCAATGAGTACAGGTTAAAAAACAGAAAGATAAATTCTCATCTAGGAAGGAAACTAATGTGCTCGCTTTGGTATATGTAAGCTGCTCTGTAAAATCCTTTTAAAATTCCTTTGAAGTACAAAAAAAAGTCATTGGAAAGTTTTCTACAGTTCATATATATAATATTATGTTACAAAAACTCTGCATTTGGTCTAACAAATGTTTTCCGATTTGCGAGTCGTTTTATTTTTTATAGCGGAATTCTAACCACAAGGAATCTCAAACTCTAACCAATAATAATAAATATCCACCTAACTGACACTGGAATCTTTGAATCATAGCTAAGCGGGTCCCAAACCTTATGTAATCCTAAGCAACAGCCATAAGAAATTTCACGAGTTGTAATCCAACTCGTCAAAATTTTAATAAAAAACAATCATGTTAAGTTTTTACACCTTCAATCGCGAATTATTTCCTTATAATTATTACCTTAATCTTCCTCACTTACAATATCCGCATCTTCACTTACAAGAGCAATCTCAATATACTCCTGGATTCAACTTCAGGTCACTTTAAATAACCAATCGTATCTGCGCAGATCATAATTCACGAGGTGTGTGTGGGGGGGTTCAATTCCTACTCTCTCACACTCTCTATATATTTATTTATTTATCTATCTCCGTGGAATTTTCAATCGTTAATAAATACCTTTTAAAAGCGATCAATTGAGCTGAAATTTTATATACATGATTATTTTGGATGTCAATACAGTGATTTAAGTATAATTAATAAAAATAAATTGATTAAAACTAATTTTTTAAAGAATTACAAATGCAGCCACGTTGGCATCATTTTTGGCGACTTGTCAAAACTTGAAACGGTTTTTTTTCTCACATTTTAAAGCACTCATTGGAGCTGAAATTTTCTATACATTATTGTTTTAGGTAAAAATACGAAAATTTAATTATAATTAATTAAAATCAATTGACTGAAACTAGTTATTTAAAGAATTACAGATACAGCCACGTTGGTTTCATTTTCAGCGACGTGGGTGAAAACTTTAAAAGATTTTTTTGTCACGTTTTAAAGCATTCATTTTTGAACTGAAATTTTACATACACGATTGTTTTGGATGACAATACAATACTTTAATGATAATCAATAAAAATTAATTACCACTTAATGTTGTGATTCTGTCCTATGTATATACATATTTATATTAGATGTAACTTTTTGATAAAAAGTAGCTAAAGTATAAAATTTTTTCTTTGTTGATCTAAGTAGGAATTAACTTAATTTTTTTTATATTACTTGTTTTTTTTTAATCAATCAACAATCCGTACAATAAATTGCCTTTGGGATTAGTTTGAAAATGCATGGAGAACCTGCTGACGTAGTGCAAGATTTTTGTGTTTCTAAGAGTATAAAACCTGTCAAGTATAATAAGTAATCATAAAATAATGCGTTTTTGATAGTCTCTTTTAAAATTAATGAAATGATTTTCTAATTCTTAACAAGGCATAAATTGAAGGGAAAAAATAAATTTTCCCCCAAAATTAAAAATTACATACAAATAATTTTTCATTGTAATAATAATCTTAAAACAATTTTATATACATTTTCTAATCTAAGTGACTCTAAATATCATAAATATTGTCCATTTATACGCTCTTGCAAAATCACGGTTCCGAACGTAGTCGGATACCTTAAATTACCTTCAATTACCTAAATTAACTACAATTGAAGTAGAAAATAGTTATTTAATTGAGTTAAGAGCTCAATGAATAAAAAGGCCTTTTATGTACAATGCATAAAGACGTATGGTAAATATTTTGAGGTATTTTTTAGAAACAAACGCAATAAAAAAAAGTTTTGCTTAGAAACCAACTCACAGAAAAATAAAAATAATGAAACTTTTCCAGGCATTTAACGAGATTATAACTTTATAACCAACACAAATGTAAACATTAAAAAATATTTAAAATATCTAGAATTTTGTATGGAACATAAAATTTATAAAAAAGGGAATTCTTATTTGGAGGTATCTAGCGCTAGTAATTCAATAAAATTCTTGAAGTTGTTTTCGCATGTAGGATATAATTAACAGGACAATGAATAACTGAACTTAATCGAACGTAAAAGACTACGTATGTGCCTGTTAAGAATTTTAAACACAACTAAACAGCAATTAATTCACTGTAGATAATATAGAAAGTGTTTATGCTTATGTAGATGGGGAGATAAAACAAATTTAGATGCTGGCAATGTTTCTCTTTGTTGCTTGGAGAAGAAAAATTATGAATAAGGATTTTTTTTAAATTTTTTTTCCGTTTTTTTATTTGGTGTGATTATGACAAGTTAATTCTCGCTCTTCAGATAAATACATGATCTTAAATGCATTCAAAAGTGATTGTAGAATCTATGACTCGGCCAATGAATACGAAACAGTTCATGATATAAATGACAATGAGTCATTATTATTTAACAATGCTTTTGGAAGGTCTGGTATCTGGAATTAGTTAAGAAGGAATATTGGTCGTATGATTACTCTGGAATGCTTGTAATAATCAATTGATTCATTGAATGAATGATAATCGAAACGGATTTCATTCATACTATTTATTTACTAACACTTCCGGTTAGTAGTTTTTTTTCCTTCTTGTTTCAAAGGTCAAATAAACACGCAAAAAGCAACTAAATTATATCATAATCATAAGACGAGGTAATCATTTGAGTAGTTGCGTAACGGAGAATATATTAGGGTCCATTGCAAAATTAGGTGTTGGTCCCCAAGTTGGATCTCAAAGGGTACTTGGCGTCAGTCAGGCTTTCCGCACTCTAAAATCTTGCACCCCCTCCCGCAATGCGGGGGTTGCTGAGGTGTTGCTGAGGAGGATTAACCCTTTAACTGGTTTGCCAGTACACCGTACGGCAAAAGCTGGCCACGACCGGTTTGCTCTTACACTGCATGGGCACTGATATTTTCTTTCTTGTATCTTTGATTTGCGCGCGCGGTCACACATACACACACATACATATTAACTCTCTCTCTACATATAAAGGGGTTTTTTTTAGAGGTATAGAACTTTATAAATTGCAATTAAACAACGATGTATTATTCGATTGACATGAATTTTTTTTATTCGAAAGATAATCTTGTGGCATTACATTTTAAATATGATTTCTGACATAGGACTGCCACGGCTGGCTCGGATGTAGTCCAATCTGGACGTCCAATTTTCGATGACTTTTTCCAACATTTGTGGCCGTATATCGGCAATAACGCGGCGAATGTTGTCTTCCAAATGGTTAAGCGTTTGTGGCTTATCCGCATAGACCAATGACTTTACATAGCCCCACAGAAAATAGTCTAGCGGTGTTAAATCACAAGATCTTGGAGGCCAATTCACAGGTCCAAAACGTGAAATTAGGCGGTCACCAAACGTGTCTTTCAATAAATCGATCGTGGCACGAGCTGTGTGACATGTTGCGCCGTCTTGTTGGAACCACAGCTCCTGGACATCATGATTGTTCAATTCAGGAATGAAAAAGTTAGTAATCATGGCTCTATACCGATCACCATTGACTGTAACGTTGTGGCCTTCGTCGTTTTTGAAGAAGTACGGACCAATGATTCCACCAGCCCATAAAGCGCACCAAACAGTCAGTTTTTCTGGATGTAACGGTGTTTCGACATACACTTGTGGATTAGCTTCACTCCAAATGCGATAGTTTTGTTTGTTGATGTAGCCATTCAACCAGAAGTGTGCTTCATCGCTAAACAAAATTCGCTATCAAAATCTTGAACAACGGCAATCTCGTTTTGGGCCCATTCGACGAATCTACGCCTTGCTTGATGATCGTTTTGATGAATTGCCAAACCAAACTGAGAATAAATCACTTGACAGCTGTTAAATCGGTCCCCATCTTGGAAAGTAATGCCAACTTAAACTTCTATACCTGGAAAAAAACACTATTTATATATATCTATATATCTATATCTATATCTATATTTATCTCTCTCTCTCTCTGTATATATATATATATATATATATATATATATATATATATATATATATATATATATATATATATAAACGAGAAAAGTGACTCACACACCCACTCATCATGATCAGTGGTGTAACGTGGAGAATATTAGAGCTTCCTGCAAAATTTAAGTATTCACATAAATATCTTATAATTGGCATCAGTCTGGTTTTGAGTTTCCTGAAATTCCGGCTCCCACCCGTAATGTGGGGATGTACGTTACGCCACTCATCACGATTTACGCGGAACTATTAGACCAACAGACTTGAAATTCGGCAGGCATGTCTCTGTCATGGAGTAAAGGTCCGCTACAAAAAGGGTTTTGCGAAAATCGACCCCCAAGAAGGGTTGCGAGGGCTTAAGAGGCATTATAGATAAATATTCCCGTTTTAGAATTATTAGACTTACAAACTTGAGATTTGGTTGGCATGTTTCTTAATGGAGATCTGCTAAGAACGGATTTTACGAAATCGATGCTATGCGGGGAGGGACCGGGGAGTTACTGAAGTGTATAAATAAAAAAAATCCAGTTGTCGAACTACTAAACCTACAATAATGAAATTGCTTACGTATTTTCTTTTGTTGAATTGAAATTTGCTAAGAGAGGGCATTGCGGAAATCGAAAAGGGGTTACGGGGTTTATAGATACAATGTTCTATGTTTGAACTACACTGCTGGCCACCGTAAATGCAACACCAAGAAAGACAAGAGATAGCACAACAAAATTTATTTTGTAGATAACATGTTGACCAAGTATCAAATGATTAAATTTATAGACTTCTGTAAAGTGTGGCTCCTTCCAGAATCAGTAACCAGAGTAGCCGCCATTGTTGGAGATCACCGCAGCTATACGCCTCAGCATTCTATCAAAGAGACTTTGGATGTGTTCCTGGGGTACAGCAGCTTCCACTCGTTGCCAAAGTTGATCTGGTGTGGAAGCGGGGGGTGGTGTAATCTGGGTCAATCGTTGAGCAACCATGGACCACACGTTTTCTATCGGTGAACGATCCGGAGAGAGAGTCGGCCAGGGAAGCAATTCAATCTGGTGATTGACGAAGAACCTTTGGACAATGCGTGCCACGTGTGGTCACGCATTATACTGTTGAAATATGGCTGTGGCCAATCCCTGAAGGTAAGGAAAGACAACTGGCTCTAACACCTCGCAGATGTAGCGCTGGCTGTTTAAAGTACAGGCATAGAGGAGTGTACTAGAGGAGTGCGAGAGTGATATCCAATACCGCGCCATACCATAATACCCGGTGCAGGACCAGTGTGGCGGTGCATAACGCAGCTGTTCAGCATCCTCTCTCCACGGTGTCTCCAGACTCGAATCCGACCATCGTGGTGTTGCAGACAGATGCGTTACCTCGTCAGTAACAACTTCAAGACAACTTCATTCCACTCTAAAGCCCACGTCCTTCTTTCATCGCACCATTGGTGGCGTAGACGTCTGTGGTTCTGCGTCAAGGGGAGACCAAGCAATCGACGTTTTGCGGACAGACCACTCTGCTGTAAACGGCATCGAATGGTATGCGCAGACACTGAATGATGCGTTACAGACTCAATGTGCTATGCTATGGTTCGTGATGTGAATGAGCGATCCGTCACTGCCATGCGCACAATTTGTCTGTCCTCACGTGAAGTGGTGCACTGAGGTGGATGCGATCGAACACGTACCCTCCTTGATCCAACGGTCACATATCCGTATTACAGTTGTTTGGTTTCATCCAACACGACTACCGGTTTCCCTGAAAGATAATCCACAATCTCGGTAGGCCACTATCCTTCCTCTGTAGAACTCGGACTTGATCAAAAGCTGATCGCTGTTTTTTATGAAATATAACTAATCGTTTGTTTTTTGAAAAAACCACAAGAAAAAACACAATTACCGAACTTGAAATCGTTGAAATCTCCAAGCCTTAAATAGCGCTTTGAGGTGGCGCTACAGGTGCGCGTGATGTGTGTCTGCGCTGAAATTCTAATCATTTGCATAACTCACCTCCACTAATGCATGTTGTAAATTTCATGTTATTTGCATGCTTCCTTGAGGGTGTTGCATTTACGGTGGCCAGCAGTGTATTAAAAATTTATCAAGCATATTTATTTTATTGAATTGAGATTCACTAAAAATGAGTCTTGAAAAAATCCACATTGGGAGGGGGTTACGGGAGCGTAAAATATAATTCTACTTCAATTTCAGAAATTGAAGTTTTTTTCAATACGATGAAACGTTTAATGCTAGGACTTAGATATCAATAATTATGTACATATATAAACAGTTTGTATTCAAAAGACATCATGAAATACACAATGAACCGGGTGAGTAACGGCTAGTATATATATACAAAAATTGCTAAAATATATAAATCTTTGAAGAACTATGTAAATATAGTACTTTCCAATGAAAAGCATTTATCTATCTCTCTATGAGCAAACTGCAAAATGCTAAAAAAATCGCGGTTATATAATTTTTCTTAAAAATTGAATGTGGTAAATTAAATTATAGAGGAAAACAGTGATCACCCACAGTTTTTTAACAAGAGAAAAAATCCTGAAAGATCTTTAGAATCATTTAAATGAGGACATTTTAAAGATCATGTCATCCACTCCTCCGCTCCTCTTCCAAAGCATTCCATTCGCATTGGAAATGCCAATTGAAATTGTAAATGAAATTCATAAAGATTTAAAGTTAAAAAATATTTGTAAGCCTAAAGTTTAAATAACATTTTTCCATTCAAGTCACATTAAGGAAATGAAAGCTAAGTAGAAAACTTTATAAAAATAATCTAATTGGAGGAAAATGGTAGTTTTTTAATGGGAAGTATATATCAATTGATGAAGCATACCTTACTTAAGTGACTGTAAACGAGTGACCGTAAATGAGTAAAAAACGAGTAATTTTTTTTACTTTATAGAAGAAAATAATCGTAAAAGTTATTGCGTTAAAAAAGAGAGGCTTTTTATAAGTTTCATGATTTCCTGAAGAATTTAGTACAATGGCAAGTTAAACGGAAACAAGTTTGAAGTAATAGTTTTCCATTTTATGTTGGAAAGACACTGCCAAAATAAAGTTACACGTGAACAAAACTTTAAAGAATTACGTGTCAAAATTAATCGTTTCATAACAATGAGGATCAGAAACTGGAATATAATATATAACTTTAACAAAAATATTTCTTAAATCTGATGAAGGTTTCGAACTGATTTTCAAAAGCATTTCTGTATAGGTGGGTTTCTTTGAACCATAAAACTCGTAATTATT
The DNA here is from genome assembly GCA_019973935.1 of Trichonephila clavipes. Lineage (NCBI taxonomy): Eukaryota > Metazoa > Arthropoda > Arachnida > Araneae > Nephilidae > Trichonephila > Trichonephila clavipes. Next base: position 122,973 of record BMAU01019642.1, on the reverse strand, counting down.
GATTACATGGAAGGTTGTCGTGAATTTACCGTAAGTTTTCTTTTCCGAGATATATTAATGGTTATTTACATATATAGTGTAACTGGTTTTTTTTCAAGAACGTTTCACACTTTCTCTTTCGTTTTGTTTGGATCATTACATCTCCATTTGTTTTTGCTTTCAAAGCTTCTTTGAGTTGCCACTAACTTCAAACAAAATTACTCAAAAAATTAACTAACCATAGATGGCCCAACAACGTGCTTTAGGAAATCAGCTTCTCCGTGCACTAAAGCAGTAGTTTTCAAAGAAACATGCAAAAAATTTAAAGAAAAAATACAGTCGGACCTCTATATAACGAAGTAGCTAAATCCCGGAAAAAAGTTCGTTATATGGAAAGTTCGTTATGTAGAGGCTCATCTTTTAATATAATTTATACACCACATGAAACAAATTTTTTTCATAAACACTATATATTAAAAAAAGTAACTATCCACACCTTTTTTAAAATAATATATGTTTATTTTATACATCTTACCCATCAAAAAAGAAAGAAAGAAAAACTGCAAGGAAAACAAAAAAAAAGATGTCGAAGAATTCACTGTATTTTCAATAATAAGAAAATAATTTTATGCTAAAATTAATAAATTTTAAGGACAATTTATAATTTAAAGCATATACAAGTAATATTAAACATTTATTATTTTATAATTAGATGACGGGGACACGGAACAACTATACTGAGGGTGAAAGAGGATATCAAAGATGTTTCTGGTGAACTAGGCGACGGGGTTTAAAGGTTGCACTTCTTGGATTAAACGTCCAGAACACTATTGCTCTCAGCGAGTTAAGATCTAATAAAACCAGTTCAAGATTTATGACCATCATAAAATGCGTTAAAGAGAGAATAACTTGAAATTTTTTTTCAGAAATACTTTTAAAAAAGTGAGAACAAAAATTAAATCACAAAAGAAAAAGTTGGTTTCATAGAAAATGCTCTTCGCAATAGAGAGGTTGTTTTACAAAAAAAAGTCGTGAAATGTTCAAGGTTCCAGAAAAAAGTTCGCTATATAAAAAAATTTGCAATAGATGTTTGTTTTATTGACGTTCGATTGTATTTTTACCAGCATAACACACACATATATTGCGCAAAAAATATTTTGTATCATAGAAAACTGACCACAAAATCGTTTCCACACGATTTTCTGTACAGTTTACGATCTTAAGGGATTTTAATTTAATATAAAATACGTTTAAGACAATTAAACCTCACTACAAAATTATACCAACGTGAGCATAAGAAAACATATTTTGAATGAAAAGAGAGCTTCAAAAATAGATCAGAAAACAGCAAATGCCTCTTGAATGCACTGGTTCAGCTAGTGCTGAATAGGCGCTGTATCAAAATTTCTTGGACACCCTATTTCAGGATCCCGTAACATATTTTGATTTTCTTGTTTACATATGTTGAGGCCCCGTATCTCTAATACGGCAGCAGCTACGTCCTGCTAAAGTGCCTTCTCCATCTTCTTCACATACATCTTTATATATATAATTCTTCTGAGCGTGTGTATGTGACTGAATTCCTCCTAAGCTGCTGGGCTGATTTTAAAGACTCCTCCTGTAGGTGTGGTGTGGTAGTTAAGAGAGGGGAGAGCCAGCTCTGGTGTCCTCCACGTCACTTGACCAAGGTTCAAAATTACGTGGTCCGTTGCCAAAAGCCCTCGTGTAGCTGAACAGTGCGACGTTAATATTCAACCAATCAATCAACCGATTTTGATGACATATTTGTGGGGGTTCCAGGGGATTTGAAAATGGTTTAGATTCACAATGCGGTCCGATATAGCAATTAGTTAAAAAGATATTAATTAAAAACCTTCAAACGCATAATTGTTTTACCCCTGTGCGTTGTTTATTCCGCAAATGCGCAGCAAGGGGGAAAAAGAAATCTTTATATGTGTAATTCTGTGCGCGTGTGTGTGACTGAGCTCCTCTTAAATGGCTGGATCGACTTTGATGACATTTTTTGTGGGGTTCAAATGGATTTGAAAATGGTTTAGATTCACAATGCGGTCCGATATAGCAATTAGTTAAAAAGATATTAATTAAAAACCTTCAAACGCATAATTGTTTTACCCCTGTGCGTTGTTTATTCCGCAAATGCCCAGCAAGGGAAAAAAAGAAATCTTTATATGTACTGATTCTTCTGTGCGCGTGTGTGACTGAGCTCCTCTTAAATGGCTGGATCGCCTTTGATGACATTTTTTTGTGGGGGTTCAAATGGATTTGAGAATGGTTTAGATTCACAATGCGGTCCGATATAGCAATTAGTTAAAATGATATTAATTAAAAACCTTAAAACGCATAACTGTTTTACCCCTGTGTGTTGTTTATTCCGCAAATGCGCAGCAAGGGGGAAAAAAAAGAAATCTTTATATGTGTAATTCTTCTGTGCGCGTGTGTGTGACTGAGCTCCTCTTAAATGGCTGGATCGACTTTGATGACATTTTTTGTGGGGGTTCAAATGGATTCGAAAATAGTTTAGATTCACAATGCGGTTCGATATAGCAATTAGTTAAAAAGATATTAATTAAAAACCTTCAAAAGCATAATTGTTTTACCCCTGTGCGTTGTTTATTCCGCAAATGCGCAGCAAGGGAAAAAAAGAAATCTTTATATGTGTAATTCTTCTGTGCGCGTGTGTGTGACTGAGCTCCTCTTAAATGGCTGGATCGACTTTGATGACATTTTTTGTGGGGGTTCAAATGGATTTGAGAATGGTTTATATTCACAATGCGGTCCGATATAGCAATTAGTTAAAAAGATATTAATTAAAAACCTTCAAACGCATAATTGTTTTACCCCTGTGCGTTGTTTATTCCGCAAATGCGCAGCAAGGGAAAAAAAGAAATCTTTATATGTGTAATTCTTCTGTGCGCGTGTGTGTGACTGAGCTCCTCTTAAATGGCAGGATCGACTTTGATGACATTTTTTGTGGGGGTTCAAATGGATTTGAGAATGGTTTAGATTCACAATGCGGTCCGATATAGCAATTAGTTAAAATGATATTAATTAAAAACCTTAAAACGCATAACTGTTTTACCCCTGTGTGTTGTTTATTCCGCTAATGCGCAGCAAGGGGGAAAAAAAGAAATCTTTATATGTGTAATTCTTCTGTGCGCGTGTGTGTGACTGAGCTCCTCTTAAATGGCTGGATCGACTTTGATGACATTTTTGTGGGGGTTCAAATGGATTTGAAAAGGGTTTAGATTCACAATGCGGTTCGATATAGCAATTAGTTAAAAAGATATTAATTAAAAACCTTCAAACGCATAATTGTTTTACCCCTGTGCGTTGTTTATTCCGCAAATGCGCAGTAAGGGAAAAAAAAATCTCTTTATATGTATAATTCTTCTGTGCGCGTGTGTGTGACTGAGCTCCTCTTAAATGGCTGGATCGACTTTGATGACATTTTTTGTGGGGGTTCAAGTGGATTCGAGAATGGTTTAGATTCACAATGCGGTCCGATGTAGCAATTAGTTAAAAAGATATTAATTAAAAACCTTCAAACGCTTAATTGTTTTACCCCTGTGTGTTGTTTATTCCGCTAATGCGCAGCAAGGGGAAAAAAAAGAAATCTTTATATGTGTAATTCTTCTGTGCGCGTGTGTGTGACTGAGCTCCTCTTAAATGGCTGGATCGACTTTCATGACATTTTTGTGGGGGTTCAAATGGATTTGAAAAGGGTTTAGATTCACAATGCGGTTCGATATAGCAATTAGTTAAAAAGATATTAATTAAAAACCTTCAAACGCATAATTGTTTTACCCCTGTGCGTTGTTTATTCCGCAAATGCGCAGTAAGGGAAAAAAAGAAATCTTTATATGTGTAATTCTTCTGTGCGCGTGTGTGTGACTGAGCTCCTCTTAAATGGCTGGATCGACTTTGATGACATTTTTGTGGGGTTCAAATGGATTTGAAAAGGGTTTAGATTCACAATGCGGTTCGATATAGCAATTAGTTAAAAAGATATTAATTAAAAACCTTCAAACGCATAATTGTTTTACCCCTGTGCGTTGTTTATTCCGCAAATGCGCAGCAAGGGAAAAAAAGAAATCTTTATATGTATAATTCTTCTGTGCGCGTGTGTGTGACTGAGCTCCTCTTAAATGGCTGGATCGACTTTGATGACATTTTTTGTGGGGGTTCAAGTGGATTCGAGAATGGTTTAGATTCACAATGCGGTCCGATATAGCAATTAGTTAAAATGATATTAATTAAAAACCTTCAAACGCATAACTGTTTTACCCCTGTGTGTTGTTTATTCCGCTAATGGGCGGGAAGAAAAGGAAAGAATTAAGAGGTGAAAATTTTGTTTTTTCGCACGGCCAATTAATTATATGTTGCGTATCCGAGGGTTGGCAAACCACCTCTTTTGTTTGTTTATACCCTCAAGGATTAACCAAAAATATTGTGCCTTCAATAGCATTACGATAAATTTATTTTTTTTTGCATTAAAGGAATATATCTGTTATGAAAATAGCTCGAGTTTTATCTTTTAATCAAAACAAGCTTAAGTTTTTATTCAGAATAGCTTCTACTATATTCTACTTAGTTCATAGTTTACACTTACTCACACGCAATTGATTGGTCGAATTGTGGTAACTGTGCATTTGATGACGTCATATATTGTAATAACTTTTTTTTATAAAATTTTCATCGAAACGGTCCGGATTGGTACAACTTGCTCAAAAAAGTTAAAAATGTTCGGATTTAAGACGTGTGTATAGGACAACGTCTGTCGGACTGCTAGTATAGAGAGTAACATTTATCATAAACTCAGAGGTGATTCTAATTTTTCTCTAAATATCAATATGTCGGAGCCAGTGTAGGTCACAATATGAAAAGTGACTCTGATGTAGAAATTGATAATGAAACTTCTACCAAAACTGTTACATTTTCTAATGCTTTACATTCTCTGGAAACTGTGAAAGCGTACCTTTTGCTGCAGGATGTAAACGACACAGTAGTCGAAAAGTCAAAAAGGAACCCTTTCGAGTCAGGAATCAAAAAGATTGTCAATCATCTATTAATCAGTATTTTAAAATTTTAAATAAACTAGTGCGTAATAATTTTTACTAATAATATTTTAGTTGTTGAATAAAAAGTGTATTATTTTTAACTATAGATATTTTTGTGGTAGTTTCTTATTATAGAGTTTCCAAAAGGTAAGTGCAAAAAACTCATACTTTGTTTGGACCCCGATGTAACGAATAACCCCGAATTAACGAACTTAATTCTCGGTCCCGATGAATTCGTTTAATCGAGGTCTGATTGTATGTAATTTCGAATACCCCTCAAAACCAATTAGAACTTTTGAGATATTTGAGAGCATTGTAATGTCTTTCCCACTCCGATGAAATAAATCGAGTTTGATGGGGTTCTTTTTTGTTTTGTTATTTGATGAACGATAAAGTAACAGAAAAAGTACCGTAAAATCCTGTATATAATGCGCACTTTTACCACAGAAAATAAGATCGAAACTTACGGGTGCGCATTATAAACCGGGTATAAAAATGATAGGGTTACAAATATTGGGTAAATAGTGTAAATAATTTGTATTTAAGTGTTTAATGCATTTATATTACTCTGTTATATTTATTTCATGTTAAAATTGTACTATTCACAAGCAATGGCGCCCCTTACGTTATAATGGCGATTCAATGAGAACTTGGCGAAATCTCGGCGGTAGAGTCAGGTTGGCATCATTTTTGGCGACCAAGTTGGCGGCCAATTTGGTGACTTTGGCGACCATTTTGGCGTCATTAGCGACCATGTTGCCGAGTTCGGAACCCTCTGAAATCTTCTAGAAAGTAGTAGATCTCTTCACTAGTGTCACGTTCAATGACACGAGCGGTTATATTTCTAGAAGTTTCTGTCACGCCTATAAAAAGGAAGCTCACCGGCACGGCGTGGAGTTTTGATTAAGCCAGCGAGTAGTGAGGATTGTTTTCACTTGCGAGATTAGCTCGGCTGTGCTTGTGTGAATAATATTTACGTACGTGTATTTTTAAACACTGGTTATTGTGTTTGATTGCTGTTGAAGGTGTGAAGACCTTCGGATATTTACCCTCTGAATATTGCTGCTGAATCCTGTATTTAAAGGATGAATTTTCGATAATAAATTCACATCGCTCTGAAAGAACTGTTTATTTTCTTTGTGATTGTTTTGCATAAAATCTTCGAATCCGGATCTACGTAACAATAGTTTTCAAAATAAAAAAGAGGTGTGCATATAAAAAAAATTAAGACTTCTATAAAGGTCAGAATACTGTTTATTTAAAAGAAATGTCATACATTATGAAATTAAAGGGTTTTTCTAGAAATATACTACTTTTCCAAAATCCTTCGATAATACTTCGAACAAATGGCTTTAAAACATAATAGCATTACTAACGTACATTGCAGGCTCTTTCGTAAAAAAAGGGGGTGCGTGTTATACAGCGAATATACCCCCAAAATTAAAAATTGCTGCTTGAAAGTATAGGTGAGCGTTATACATCGGATTTCACGGTACTATATACAAATTAGAAGACTAAATAACTTTTCGAGGTCTCGCACCATGATCCTTTCCTTTCTTTTTCCTTTTGAAGTTTTTTAGTTTTGGTTTCCGTTATCCTTTCAATTTCTTTTCACTCGTTGCCATCGGAATAGAGTATTTCTTCTTTAGAAATATGCTATGACATTCTAAAAGCCTTGGAATTACATAACTGGAGCATTCAAAAGAACTTACAAATTACTGATTCGGCGATACTATCTTACAAAAAAGTAAAAGCGGAAGACCAAAAATCTCCTTAGTACTGTCGCTAATGAAGACGTTCAAAACGTGAAAATGATGAAAATCAGAGTATTTCAATGCGTATATTAGAGTACTTTTCTTTTGTCACGTTCGTGTTAAATGAACATGTCATTTTTAAATAACTGTTCTTTCAACCCATGAAACAGCAAGCTTTCGTATAAAAACAACTCTGAGTTATTTAAATCGTCTGTTATCTACATTTTAGCAATAAAGTATTCCCAGCCATCCTTCTGCTTCGTTGAACCGGAACTAAAACTGAGCTTCTTAAATTCAAATAATTAGGCTGTCATTAACGGAATCTATTAAACAATAGAACAGACTCATGAAAAAGTGCAAACAATTAGTTTATCTCAATCAAGGTTCTGTTCAGTTTTTTTCCGTATCTCATTCAGTTGTCTATTGTTTTCAATGCCAAACATTGAATGCATAGAAAAAGCTTCATTATCTGTGAGGTTTGTACTGTGGTGACGATAAATTTTTGAAATTTGCTTTCAGGATACTTATTATTTCTTCGGACATTTTTTTCTTCAAATTGTTGGATGAAACGTATGTTAATAAGCAAGGAAATAAAAATAAGTTTATACGAAATAAAAATATTTAAACAAGATATTTAAAATTTCAACAATGTGCATTTGATATTTAATTTATTTTTATGTGTTTTTCGTGTATATTTAGTTTTATTTGTTGTGATCTTCGAATATATTAATTGAGGTATTAATTCTGACCATGTCTTTGTACTGTTAATTTTAATACATAGTTAAAAAAATAAAAGAATAGTTTAATGTATAATAATTACTTTATTTTTTCTAAGATGTTCAAACTGCCCCTTATTGATTTTATATATATATATTTTGGTTACTTCCTTAAAAATGTCGATAGTATAATTCTATTTTTTACTCTTTAATTTTTCCAAAATTTTAAGGAGAAACAAAGACTGAAAAATAAATTATTAATGATAATTTTATATTATTGTACAATAAAATAATAGTGATAAATTATTTTTAAAAATTGACTCGTTGTAAAACGTCAATTCTCTTTTAATTGTTCTACAATTGCTGTATCTCTTGCAATTTGTAAGAGTCATAATTTAATTTTTTAAAAAAAAAAAAGAATATATATTTTTTATTTTTTTGATAATTGTTTACACGGAGAGAGAAAAATATATGTGTATTTCAGATAGAATGCATTACGCATTTTTTTGCACAATATACAAGTATGTGTGTGTGTATAAGCTTTTAATTATATATTTTTTTTAATTTTTATTTCTGTAGATTGATATCTTTTCGAAATAAAATTACAAACAGTTTACACAAAACATTATCGCATACACATCGGAATTTGAATTATTTCTTGTTCTAGTATATATCTGTTGACACCGAAATTTTCGTTTTGCTTCATCGTTCCTTCTATTTATTCTTAAAATTATTATTGTCTCAAAATAAGTATTTTTATGAATACTCTATCAAACTCTAGTGATTTTTTTACGATTAATTTTAACACAGAATAACTTTGAAAAATAACGAAAACTTTGGCATATCAGACATAACTGAATATCAAAGTCCTTTAGTGGTATGATGTGGAATTGTGGTGAATGAAATGTCAGTTCAAAAATCACTTCCTCGTTGCTTGCCTCATATTGCTTGCCTACTACTTATATCCCAAACAGCTGCTCAATTAAGGTATCCGACTACGTACGGAACCGTGATTTTAAAAAAAGCGCATAAATGGGTAATTTTCATGATATTTAGAGTCACTCAGATTAGAATATATGCATAAAATTGTTTTAAGGACAAAAAAAAATATTTAAATACAATATTTTGGCAAAAAATTAACTTAAAATAATCTTTTTTCCAAATGTTCTCCTTTTGTGAAAAATGGTTCTATTATAATAATATTTTGCCTGTATATAGCTCACACCTCTCTACAGCGGCTCAACTAGAATTGTTGAAATCTATAACTTAGAAGTGGGTTTATTCATATTTTACGACAACACAGGGAAGCAATTTTAAGAAAAAAGCGCCAATAATTATTTCAATTGGTGATAACTTTGAAAATGATGTAAATTTTTCAAAATTTCTAGTTGAGCCTCTGTAGAACTATATACAGGCAAAATATTATTATAATAGAAGCATTTTTCACAAAAGGAGAACATTTGAAAAAAAGATTTTTCTAAGTTAATTTTTTGCCAAAATATTGTATTTAATTAAATTTTTTTGTAAAAATGTCCTTAAAACAATTTTATATGCACATGTATTCTAATCTGAGTGACACTAAATATCATGAAAAATACCCATTTATGCGCTTTTTTAAAATCAGGGTTCCGAACGTAGTCGGATACCTTCAGACGAAATATCGGTTAACACGAAATAATACAACGCGTAATGACAAATTACTATGCATTTTCCTGCATTTTTTCTCTTTACACGAAACGAATATCGTTTAACACGAGAAGATTTTCCTTCTGTGAGAATAAACAAAATACGGAAAACACTAGAGATTTAAGAGGAGTGGGAAATGAAAGAGAAATGGTTTCATCTTAATTTTCTGTATTACTGGGCTGTATTCTGTATTACTTTTACTGTATCATCAGAAGAATTCAGATGAGTAGTAGATGATGATAATGAGTGTACAGATCCTGTTATGGCAGACAAACACATTTTGGAATTTGTTCAAAGATAAAAAAAATATCATTGATTCCGATGACGAAAATGAAATGAATAATGCAGCTCCTATTCCCACGTCATCTGAAAGGAGGAACATCATGAATAGTTTTCACAGTTATTTAGACGCCCATTCCAATGGTGAAATTAATAACAAAATGGCTGACATGGAACAATTTATTCACAATTTGATTCTAAAAAAAACACTATGCTATGAAAAATAATCAGATTATTTCCCTAAAACTCAATAAATATTTTGTTTTTCAAAAAACTTTAAAATTTTATATTAAGTTTCAGTAAGTCCTTGTGAATGTTTTTGTTTCGTTAATTCTTATTAAATGCATGCATATATACTTATGTACGTAAACAAAATGTACTCTAATAAGCTTAAGTTTGTTGATTGTGTTTTTTTTGTAATATCATTTAACACGAAAAAATATTTCAGTCCTCTCAGTTTCATGTTAAACGATTTTTGCTATATTCACTTTTAACTGAAATTCAAAAAGAAAAAAAGGAACTTTGAAAGAATAGAATTTATATATTATTAATTAAAGGGAGCACATGGGACGATTTATAAGAAAATCTTTGATTTAATGGTTTTTACGAAATTTTGGTTGCCTCCCATTGTATATTTTTTTGTAAAAAAAAAGTTATTGTGCTCAAAATATATTTTAAAGAAAATTTTAATGGATTTGTTTAATTCTTCATTTTTTGGCAAAAAATTACATTTAAATTATTTTTTCTTGTAATAATATCCATCAAACAATTTTATATGTATATTCTAATTCAAATAACACTAAATGAAAAACAATTGTTCATTTATGCGCTTTATTCAAAATCGCGGTTCTGATTGTAATCAGCCATCTTAATTTTAGACGTAGATTTAATTTGTAATATGCCAATTCTTTATTTAGATACAGTCAATAGATCTTGCATCTGTTTTGAAATACAACTTTAATTTATTTACCCTATTTCTCAATTTATTTTCAATTATTTTAATCTCACAAAAGTAGAGTTTTGCTTTTACTATACCATTCAAACAAAAAGATCTTAATATAATTAGTTTAACTCTTTATAAGGTGGTGGGAAGTATACTTCCCATCAACTTCATCATTTTTTAGAATGTCCGTGAACAGCTATTTTCACACCAAATATTTATGCTGCTAACACGACAAAAGATTTCTTGATTTTCAAGTCGTTAATTTAGCAACAAGAAAATTGTTCGAGATGACGTAAGACTGACTATAAAGTTGGTGCCCATAGGATAATAAGACAAAAAAATATATAGACGTTGCCGCTTGTACTCTACTTAAGTAAAGGGTGCTTTTTAGAGGTATAGAAATTTAAATTTCAATAAAACAATGATGTATTATTCGATTGACATGAATTTTTTTTATTCGAAAGATAATCTTGTGGCATTACATTTTAAATATGATCAAGCAAGGCGTAGATTCGTCGAATGGGCCCAAAACGAGATTGCCGTTGTTCCCGATTTTCATAACCGAATTTTGTTTAGCAATGAAGCGCACTTCTGGTTGAATGGCTACGTCAACAAACAAAACTGCCGCATTTGGAGTGAAGCTAATCCACAAGTGTATGTCGAAACACCGTTGCATCCAGAAAAACTGACTGTTTGGTGCGCTTTATGGGCTGGTAGAATCCTTCTTCAAAAACGATGAAGGCCACAACGTGACAGTCAATGGTGATCGGTATAGAGCCATGATTACTAACTTTTTCATTCCTGAATTGAACAATCATGATGTACAGGAGCTGTGGTTCCAACAAGACGACGCAACGTGTCACACAGCTCGTGCCACAATCGATTTATTGAAAGACACGTTTGGTGACCGCCTAATTTCACGTTTTGGACCTGTGAATTGGCCTCCAAGATCTTGTGATTTAACACCGCTAGACTATTTTCTGTGGGGCTATGTAAAGTCATTGGTCTATGCGGATAAGCCACAAACGCTTAACCATTTGGAAGACAACATTCGCCGTGTTATTGCCGATATACTGTCACAAATGTTGGAAAAAGTCATCGAAAATTGGACGTCCAGATTGGACTACATCCGAGCCAGCCGTGGCAGTCCTATGCCAGAAATCATATTTAAAATGTAATGCCAAAAGATTATCTTTCGAATAAAAAAAATTCATGTCGATCGAATAATACATCGTTGTTTTATTGCAATTTAAAGTTCTATACCTCTAAAAAAAACACCCTTTATATGAGAACAAAATACGTTTGCATAACTTTCAATGTTCCACTAAGTATTAATCCCCGTTTTCTGAAATTTCATGGAGAATAATATGCTTAAGTTATAAAATTTTTGAATACAAAAGGTATCCAATTTGTAATCACTTTTGCAGATATTAGTACTTGCAAATTATGTTTTATAAATGTTATGTAATTCTCAGGGGCATAGCCACCACCGTATCAATGATACGCAGCCCCCAAGTTACAGGATCCCAACGTGTGACAAAAAATTCCACTAACAGGACTCTCATATCTAAAAAAGGGTCCCTATAGAATTTTGATACAGGGTCCACTCAGAACTAGCTACGCCAGCTGTAATGATATACAAAACATAACTTGCTCTACCGTTGATTACCTCTCAGTAAGAGGTGGCAAACATATTTCTCGCCAAAAAAGTTATCTTAAAATTGTATTAATTTTAGGTAATAAGCTAAATCAGAAAATTTCTTTTTATAAATCAATCTCATTCACCAAAATACTTAACATTAATAGAAAAAAATTGCCCCTTACAGAGTTAAATAAAGATAAATATTTAGATCTTGTTTTGTTTTTAAGGTCTAGTTATTTAATATTTGTATGTAAAAGTTAATGTAGAAAAAGGCACTACACTTTTTAAAGTCTTTTTCTACATTTAATTAACAAAACTTAAAAATAGCTTAAAGCTATATCTATAGCTCTCTCTCTCACACACACACACACTGATAGCTTTTTTACTAATAATTAACTCGTGTCAACTGCAAATATGGTGTTGACCATTTTCAAGTCGAAACCAAACAAAAGGCGGCTTTTGCTTGTATGTTCCTCACTCCGATGCAAAGTCATAATTAATCCCTACATCATTAAATGTTTTCACACTGTTTCGTGACTTGTGCACAACAAAGATGTTCACTACTCGGAAAAGTCTTTTTTTCGATGTCGTTTTTTCTCAAAAAACGCACGCGTGCGGATGACTTGGCGGTCACGTCTGTTTCTATTCTCCCTTCTTCCTAGTTGTCAAAGTTTTTTTTTATTTGGGAAATTATTACTACGTTTTTTTCGCCAAAAGCAGGTCAGCCTTCGCAAGGACGCAGTGAGGACTTCTCTCGTTAGTTCCGAGACATGCGGCACAGTGCCGGATTTAAACTGAGTTCGAATTCGAAACGAATTGTGTCTTCCTGGAAGTGGTGAAATCGGTTAAACCAACTGAAGCATGTCCGATCCACTGTTGAACCTGGGAGAAGTGGCATATCGTCGATGTGGTGATTTGTGAAAATTGCTTTACCTCCAGTAACCCTGATGGCTATGTGGATTACAATGGATCTATCTTCAAAATGGACAGTGAAAGATTTTTTTGAAGTAGTTTATACCGTATGGGGATATAAACTTTAACTCAATGAAGAGCTTAAATTAAGATATAATACGAGATTATAATAATTATTACTTCAGATTAATGTAGGGTACGCTACGGAGTTTTTGAAAGTATTCTAAATCTAAAAGACTTCTAAATTTGAAAGAGGTTGAATAAGAATTTGTGTTTTCCAAAACAAATATACTGACTTTAAAATTAGTAGAAATAGAATAAGACAGTGCTTCTCCAACTTTCAATGTTTGCGACCCAATTTTCAATCATAATTTTCATAGTCCCCCTCCCCCCTCCATACAAATTCAATAATAATGTTCTTTGTAATTGAATTCATTATTGAATTCATTAATAATGTATTTGGAGGCTAAAGCTACAATACGACTTTAATTATAAACTGTATGAAATAGCAAGATAAGTATTAAATTTTGCATATGACAAACTCATGGGTCACTAGCAATTATTAAACTTTTTCTTCAACTTAGTATTGATGAATTAATAATCAAAGACATATTGTGCAGTACTGTTTCATTTATAAATATATTATATCAGTGTAAATGTGTATTTTTTATCATCTCAGAATGTATTTTGCTTTGATTCCTTTCAGTAAATTAATAATTTTTAAAAAAATCTTTTATTATTAATTTTTCGATATGCTTGCGCCCTCCTGGTAGGATTATCACGCCCTTCTTTGGGGGCGATTCCCAGAGTCTGAGAAACGCTGGATAAAGGACACGCATTGCTATTTATAACTTTACTACGATTTTGTAACACATTCATCGACACTTTTAATTATTACTTGGTATACGATTATTGTTCGCTATATATATATATATATATATATATATATATATATATATATATATATATATATATTAGGTTGGGGAAAAAGAAATTCATTATTTTTGCATGAAATTAAAAACTTTATTTAACATGTTTCGGATTGTCTGATTTGGATCAAATATATACCGTTTTATTGTATAATTTGTTGCCCTTTTAAAAGTAGCTTCATATTGCCTCCCTCATAGAAGTCTTGGCCTTTATTGGCGAAAAACTCTAGTAATCGATTTTCACAATCTTCTCTTGATACCAATTTCTTATCACTCTGGAGGTTTTGCAATGCGAGAAAAAGGTGGTAATTGTTTGATGCAAGGTCCGGACTATATGGTGGATGCATTAAAACTTTCCAATCAAGCTCCTAGAGTTTCTGGCGAGTCACTACAAACATGTGTGGTCTGGCGTTGTCCTGATGGACCGCAACACCTCTTCTGTTGGCTAATGCTGCCCGTTTCTTGTCAGTCACTAGCTTCAAACGGTCGAGTTGTTGACAGTAGAGATCTGAATTTAGTGTTTGGCTATACGGAAGCAAATCATAATATATTATTCCTTTCCAGTCCCACCAAATACACAGTAGAACCTTCCTGGCCGTTAGTCCTGGTTTGGGCACCGTTTGAGCTGCTTCACAGCGCTTTGACCACGATCGTTTCCGCACAATATTGTCGTATGTGACCCATTTCTCATCCCCAGTCACCATCCTCTTAAGAAATAGTTCGATTTCATTCCGTTTGGCCAGGGCTTCGCAGATGGAAATTCGATTCATCATGTTTATTGGTGTTCATTGGTGTGGCATTCAAACATAGAGCTTCTTTTTGAATCCAGCTTTTCTCAAATGGCTTAAAACTATTTTATCGTCGATCTTTAGCTTCTGGGTGATGCAGCAACTACTAACATGCCAGTCAACTTCGATTATTTCTTTGATTTTATCGGCATTTTCGATGACTGGCGCTTTAACATCAAAAATGCTTGAATGGAATCGACGAAACCAAAATTGCACGTAATTAGCTGTTTCAGTATCGGCACCATAAACACCATTCACAATTTCAGCCGTCTGGCTTGCATTTTTGCCTTTATCAAAGAAAAACTGTAAAATATACCGAATTTTCTATTTGTTGACTTCCATTTTTAACACCCTGTTACTCACAACTGAATGAACCAAACAAAAAACAGCAAAATAATTTTTTTAGTGTGAAATATCACCTTGACAACGAGCATAAATTTGAAATTGTTTGATCGATACTTCACGAGATACCGACACTAAAGCCATCTACCAAACAAAGAATGGATTTCTTTTTCCCCAACCTAATATATATGTATATAATAAGGATTTTACGCTGATTTACAACCATGGAGGAAATATGGTTCCATTCCTTCACACTAGAAATGAAGCAACTTTAAAAACTTTGGCCTAAAAGAGGAGAATCAACTCCTTAGCATCTGCATATCTGCAATTAACGTCATGGCGTCAGTATTTAGAGATAAGCGTGGAATAATGTTCATTGATTATTTTCCAAATAATAAAAAAAAAAACATTCAACTTTGAGTATTATGTGAATTAAAAGTATTATGTGTGATGAGAGAAATAAAAAAAAATTACTGCATTTGGCTAAAAAGAAAGTTTGTTTCTTCAAAACAATGCACCAGTTCACACATGCATTATTGCTATGACCAAAATCAATAAATTAAAGTTCAAATCGCATCCTAACGCGTACCCTGTTCATCACATTTAGCCCCATCATATTATTTTCTGTTTCCAAAATAGAAAAAAAGTGTCTCGGTGGTAAAAAATTTGCCAAAAATGAATTGGAATCTGCATATTATAGTTAATTTGAGGAACTCGAATGTACGATAATTAGTTTTTAACTTTTCGTAACAGGCGAAGGTATGAATTATTCATTTCAAAACAATATTTCTTTTAAAGTTGTGGAAAAGTTGAAGAAAGGCTCATGTTAATAATTATTAATGTTTAAATATATATATATATATATATATATATATATATATATATATATATATATATATATATATTCATTACCATTACCCCTAGCTATATTTCAACATAAATAAAAAAATTACTTGAAATACGAGGAATTTACAGACAATTTGAGACTGGCTAAGATAGATTGGCTTTTTCTCTAATCTATTTGGTACAAAAACTTTTTTTTTTTACGTTTTAGGAAAAATTGTCGTAATTGCTTGGAAATATATTCTGAATAATCGTTTCTTAATTTTTCTTTCATTTTTTAAAATCTTTCGCCACATTTCATTATAAAACACTTTCTGAAATTTACCCTTTTTTTCTAAAATATTTAACAGTTATTGGAAAAAGGTGCAATTTTTTGAAGGAGGTAGTATTAATTATTAACAACCAATATTAAAGTATAGAAATCTGCACATTTTAATATATAATACCGGTTTTTCCAGCATGCATTTGCTTTAATATATTTACCTTTGACCACTTCAAATATTAATTGTATTAAGTACTATTTAGTTTCTTATTTTATGAACTTATCAAATTTTTATGGAATTATCATTTTAAATGTATAATTACAGGATTTACAACCATTCTAATATATACTATTATTTGAGCAACTTAGTACGCAAAGAAATATTTTCTTGGGCTTAAAAGCTATTCTGGATTTTAGTTAAACCACCATGTATATCAACATATTATAGTTATTTGATTGATTTCCACCTCAAGTATTTCTCCTACCTTTACTTTTTGGGAAAATGTTAAACAAACCAATTTTCTTGTAGAAAATTGGTTTGTTTTCTGCTGAATTAAAGAAAACGCGTTCCTCCACATCAATTTAAAGACAATAAATGAAATTAAAGAATTATTTGCGAATTCCTGGAATTATTTAGACTTTGTATGTTTTACCAAAAAACAGATGCACATTCATTATGACCTTACTATGAAAGACCAGGTAAAAGATTCTACTCAGATATTTAAAGAAACACAACACAACTAACAATAAGTTATGTGAACAGGTATTATTTTTCTAAGAAAATCACTTCAATCATTACATTTTTCTTACAAATAGTGTTTTAAAATTTAATTAAATAAAATAGAGAAAATTATTTGTCACAGGTTAAATCATATTTTTAGCAAAACTTTCGATTTTTATTCATTGAAAAAAATTATACGTAATTTTTTATATCTCGCTTATTATATATATATATATATATATATATATATATATATATATATATATATATATATATATATAATTTTCCCCCAATCATAAACAATTTTATATTTTCCCCATTTTCATTTATGCGTCTTATGTTAATATTTCTTACAAAATATCTATTATTATCTTACTAATGCTTTTTACTTTGTAAAATCGTCAACATTTTTTCTGATTTTTTTCAAATGTCGTAAGAATTTTATTTTATTTAATTGCACCCATTTAATAATCCAAAACAATAAACTGAGGTCTTATATTAATTTATATTTTCTATAAATCTGCTGAAAATTACTGTACTAAAAACAAAACTATTTCTTTCCAAATGATATAAAAGAGATATATACAAATGAAGTAAACTATTTTATTGAAAGCCAAAATTTTTGACAGCAATTTTTGAAATCTATTGAGGCGAAGCTATTGACAAAAGTCACAAAGAGTCACTATCTCTGATAAAGAGTCACTGTCTCTGTAATAAAGAGTCACTACCTCTGTAATGAACAGACACTATCTCTGTATTCTCTGTAGTCATTGTAGCACTGAAATTCCTGTTTCCATTTTTGAAATATGTGCTACTATGTACGATGGGAATTATTTTCTCATAATTGAAGCAATCTGGATGATTTTGATGATTCCCTGGAAATTCTTGCATTTTTTGATGTTCCAAATTTATTTGCAGCATCTTTAAGAGGATTGTGGAGCTCTTTTCAGTATTGGTAATTTTTGGAGGAAACACTATATACTATGGATACATCATCACAGCACTGTATATTGGCAGGAAGCTTTATAAGGTGATCATAGTGCTGCCATATGAATTTTCTTTCAGTTATTCATCTTCAATGGCATGGTTGAAGTCTTCATAGTCATCGTTGGCAACACAGGCTTCAGCTTTAGAAGGCTGAATACTGCAATCAAGTGTTATTCCTGTGCTAGCATTCTTTTTCAGTTTAGGAGTTCCACTTTTTACAGAGTTCCAGAAAAAGGATATACCCAATGAAATAAAAGCATGTAAGACATGTTGCAGTAATATATCATTTGCAACATATTGATGGTCCAAAGAAGCATGACAGAAAACGCAGCAGAGAATGATTCCGTCGTCAATGTTTTAGTCATCAAAAACGTATATTTTGGAGTTTCATTTTTGAAGTGTTCCAGTAAAAAGATGCATCCAAAGGAATAAAACATGTAAAATATCTAGCAGTAATACATTACTTGCAGCACATTGATGATCTAAAGAAGCAGCGCAGAAAACGCACCAAACAACGACCCCCATCATTGTCAAAGACTTATTAGTAAAAACGTATGAATTATATATATATATATATATATATATATATATATATATATATATATATATATATATATATATATATATATATATAACAGCTTCACTTTGTTCGCTCAGGCACTAAACTAAAAAATTTTCATGATAACTATATAATTAAAATAAGTGTGGCTTTTGCTGCGATTTTGTATGAGTTTTAACAGAGTGAAAATGTATTGTTTTGTTAAGGGGACTTGGCACCTTTCAAAAACCGAAAATCGATGAAAATATCGATTTTTCAATTTTTAGTTTAAAATGTAGTTTGATACCTTTGGTATAACTGAGTGAAGTTTCGAAACGATCTGATTATTTTAAACGCAGTAAAATGCATTTTAAATATTTTGACAGCTCCGTCAGCAGTTTAAATGCCCCGCCCACCTCAATGTTTACATTTTTTTACTTGAGAATAATGGTGTAAAGCGAAAGTTGATTGTGAAGTGAACAAAAATTCAGTTTTTTCAAATGTACGCCTGGAAAAATTGAACACTGTGGTAAAAAAGGATACCTCTGCTATTGGAAATTATATATTGGTGGACTTTAACCAAGTTAACAATCTTCTTCGAAGTGCAAAGTGCTAATATTGTGAAAAACAAACTTTGAAACTGGAGCTTGGAGCCAAGTTGGGATTTTCATACAATTTAAAACTATTGTGTAGCAATTGTGATGAAAACAAAACTGTTGTAAACACATCTCTAAAGTCTGTTCCGACCGGCCATGATGTGAATTTGAGAATAACTCAAGCTTTTTCACATATTGGGAAAGGTTATTCAGCTATAGAAAAATTTTGTATGGTGATGAATATAGATCCTTTTTCATCAACTACATATGGGAAGTGTGCGAGAGGGCTGGATAATGCATATACTCTGGCATCTGAAAACATATTTGCGGAAATCCACCGAGAAATTAAAAATGCGTACGAGAATGGAGCTGAAATCGCAGACTTAAGTGTTAGTTTTGATGGAACGTGGCTAACTCGTGGTCACACCTCACTTATCGGTGTAGGATGTGTGATAGATATGCTCACCGGATATGTTGTTGACTTTGAAGTGATGAGTAAGGTGTGTCGTCATTGCTCTGTGGCAAAAAATAAGCTAGGCCAGTCAAGGGCTGAATTCAGCATATGGTATGAAGGACATAAAAGCGAATGTGATATAAATCACTTGGGCTCATCTACATCAATGGAAATGGAAGCTGTATTAACCTTGTGGAAAAGATCCACATCACTTGGATTCCGTTATATCACAGTATTATCCGATGGTGATTGTAAAACGTTTAACTACTTGTGCGAGAAAAAAGTGTATGGACCTGACATTGTGATAAAAAAGGAAGAATGTATTAATCATGTTAGTAAGCGGTTAGGAACAGCTTTGAGATCTACTGTAAAAGACTGTCGTGCTCAAGGTATTTCTTTAGGTGGTAAAGCTCATGTTAGTTTGAAAGAAGCCACGATTAAAAAATTAACTACTTACTACCAAAAGGCTATTTTGAGAAACAAAGGGGATGTGAATGCTTTGAAAACAGTAATATATGCTACGTTGCATAGCATTTCTACAGATGCTAAACCTCAACATTCGAAGTGTCCTGCAGGAGAAAACTCATGGTGTTTCTACCAATCTGCGATTGCTAATGGTGAAAAACCTTCATAAATTAAATGTAGGAACACCAATAAATGAAAAGTTTCTTCCAAAATTCTAGCGATTCATCAAAGACTTGCATCTAATGAATTGTTAGAAAGATGCATTCGATGTGGAACACAAAATGCAAACGAAAGTTTGCATAGCATGATTTAAGGCAAAGTGTCCGAAAGAAATTTTCGTAAACAAAAAAGACGTGTTAAGCGGGCAGTAACAGAAGCTGTCTGCGAATACAATAAGGGTACAGTACGCACCATTGTAGAAACACAGAAAGCATTAGGTGTAGCTACTGGAGGTTCAACGAAACAACTTGCTACTATCTTAGATTGTCGAAAACAAAAATTTAGAAAACGTCGTCAAAATGCCAGTAATAAGCTGGCTCTTAAGCTTATTAAAAAGCAATACATAAAAAGAGTTATTAGCTAGGAGGAGAGAAGGAATGACTTATGGCGCAGGCCAATTTTAAAACAAACCTGTTTTGAAAAAATAATACATTTTAGCATAAATTTGTTTTACTTTATTTTATATTAGATATTGATTTAAGTAGCTAATTAATTTTATAAAAGCTTTTAAATTTTCTATTGTACATTTCATGTACTTTTATTACATTTATTTCATGTATTTGATTTATTTTTTAATATATTTCATACATGTTTCTTGCAAAAATAAGTCACAATGATATTTCCTATTTTTCGTAATTTTGGGCTCACAGACAGGCACTTTAAAAAAGCTTATATTTTTTGTTTAATGTTTTGAAATTGAATTGTATTATGTTTTATTTTAAAGGTATATATTTATACAACATATAGAAAAATTATTACAAAATTTAGACATTGTTTTGATATATATTTGCTGATTGGTATTCTTAAAAATGCATTTTCTCTCAGTTCGAGTTTTTTCATGAAATCATGGTCTTTAAAAGTACAAAACTTCTACAGATATTTATCAAAAAACTTGAATTTTGGTGTGTATCTTTATTACAATGTGCTTAATTAAATTAGGGATCCATTTTTCAATATTTTGAATAGAAAAAAATTTATAAAAGAAAATGCAGCAGAAGTCATGTTTTTTAGCTTTTTTTCCGTTAATGTTTACATTTTAATTTGTTTTTTCAAAAGCTAATTTGTTTGTTGCAAAATCAATCCCTAAAGTTATTACTCATAGTCTAATAAATCCCCAAAAAAAATTTGGTGTCAAAATAATGATAATTGTTAAAGAAAAATTTTGAAAATCGGTACAAATTTTTTAAAAAATTTTAATTTAAAATTTTTTTTTAAATTTAGGAATTTTTTTTCATGGTGAAATTTCTTAGTTTAGTAGTAACTGTTAATAATATAAAAAAAAATATTTTAAAACCCTTAAATAAAAAAAATTGAAAAAAGGTGCCGAGTCCCCTTAAAATAACTAAATAATCGGATGAATTACAATACCGTCGTAACAATAAAAACTCGCAACGAAATAAACGTAGTAAAATGTGTTTTTTTAATTAACTTCCTCTTTTTCCAATTCCTACTATTATAGCTCACACTTTCTATATATTTATTTATTTATTTATCTTCGTGGAATTTTCAATCGTTAATAAAATACATTTTAAAGCGCTCAATTGAGCTGGAATTTTATATACAAAATTATTTTAGATCACAACATAGTAATTTAATTATAAATAATACAAATTAATTGACAAATTAATTGATTAAAACTAATTATTTAAAGAATTACAAATACAGCCACTTTGGCATCATTATTAGCGACTTGTGTCAAAACTTGAAAAGTTTTTTTTCTCACATTTTAAAGCATTCAATAGAACTGAAATTTTATATGCACGATTGTTTTGGGTAAAAATACGATGATTTAATTATAGTTAATTAAAATTAATTGACTTAAACTAATTGTTCAAAGAATTACAGATACAGCCAAGTTGGTTTCATTTTAGCGACTTAGATCAAAACTTTAAAAGACTTTTTTCTCACCTTTTAAAGCATTCAGTAGAACTGAAATTTTATATGCACTATTGTTTTGGATTACACAATACGATACTTTAATGATAATTAATAAAAAGTAATTATCACTTAATACTGTGATTCTGTCATATGTATATACGTATTTATATTAATTATAACTATTATGGGAAAATGACTACAACCTAAGTAGGATGAATGCTTTATTTAACAAGATGAAATATCTAGATTATATATACTGAACAGCAAAGGAGAACGTCTTTCTCCTACGTCTACAGCTTAGCGTCCCTAACATCCATCTACATATTTTCCCGTGTCTCGTTTTAGTCGGGCATTCCTGACGGGGTGTGACGTCAGTGTGGACTGCTCCACCCTAAGTACAGGGGGAGAGGTTGTCCATTGCACATATCCAACCCTACATCGGCCATCATGACCGGGAAGGCGACCTCGCCTGATTACATACAATGATAAAATGCACAGATGCATAGTAATGAAATATTAAAAATGTACACAGTTACACAGTAGATGAAAGAACTATACACAACACAAAATATCATCAAAGAAAAAGTACAAAAATACTGAAAAATGAACAGATTTAAAGTAATATTTCATAAATAGAAAAAATTTCATACATTACCATTGGGGTGAAACAAATTATGTTAACGATACAAATAAGATCAAGGCTAAAATAAGAATCTGGAATAAGGAACAGGAACATATTGAAGCAAGATGCTCCTACTGCTAAACACTTAAATTTCTACTAAAATGGAATAAGAAAATGTTAGAGTCATTCAATAAAAATGGTATCAAAAATAAATAAATAGATAAAAAGTCTGTTGTTAATGATGTCCATAACGAAAGTCTCACAGGAAGAAAAATTGTGAACAGTTTTTAATGGAGAAATCAAGTAGAGTTAGTTTGGTTTGGCCAGAGTTTCATGAATTCTGCACAAGTAGACGTTTTTGATGGTCCGTCGACAAAATCACACTTTTCTACGTCATAAGTGTCATTGTGCTTCACTTTTGTAACTTTGTATGGTCCGAGGTATTTTTGCTTAAGTTTCAAGCCTGGACCAAACTGAGTGCGTTTAATTGCTACTAGGTCATGTAATTGATATTTATGAGCTTGTCTGCGTCGGAGATTGTACGTGCGGCGATTCTCATCTTGAACTTTGTAGATTTGCTTTTTGGCATCTTGACGGAGAGCATCACGTTGTTCTTGGAATGGAGCTGTAATCTCATCGTTAAGAAGTTCGACAATCTCAATGTCCTGGCAAGACTTCATCTTGGTGCCGAAAAGGAGCTCAAATGGTGTCATCTTGATGCTTCTTTGAAAAGTTGAGTTCAGGATTTCTTGCAGGTGGGGTACGTGAGAGTACCATTTCTCAGGATCGTTGACAGAAAGTTTTGACAGCACAGCAATGATGGTGGAATTTTGTTTTTCAATTTGGCCATTAGATCTTGGAAGACCAGTTGTCATGGAGATATGAAGGATGTTTTGCTTTTTACAGTAATCTTCAAATGCGGAGGAAGTAAATGCGGATCCTTTATCAGTGATAATCCTAGCGGGGTTTCCGAAGACATGTCTTTGGTTTTCTAATCGATTTATGACTTCTGCAGCGTCCGTAGATCTAGTGGGATACAGCCATGTAAATTTACTGAATGCGTCAATCACTGCAAAAACATGCTTATACTTCTTAGAAGTTGTCGCTAGGGGACCCAAATGATCTAGATGAAATGTATGGAGAAGTAAATCGTTTTTTTCTATCGGGTTAAGCGTGCCATCTTGTTTACCACGCTTCCGGTTTGTCAGAATGCATGTAACACAGTTTTGAATGCATTTTTCAACTTTGTATTTAAGTTGTGTGATGTAAAAGTCTTTGCTAACTAAATCTTGTGTGCGTAGAACAGCAAAATGTCCACGTTCATGTGCAGTTTTAATGATGTTAGCCTGAATTTCGTCAGGTACCACTAGTAAATCTCGGTGCCATTGACTGTTTTGTAAAGAAGTTTCTTTTTTACGATGTAGTTGTCATGCGGCGTTGTTTCTAGAAGCGTCTTTATTGTTGTTATTTGGTCATCAGCCTGTTGTGCTTTGAGAAATTGAAGATGAACACTATTTTGGATTAGCATACAATGTGGAGGTCGACTGAGAGCATCCACATGAGCCATCTTTGAGCCTGTACGGTGTTCTATTGTATAATTAAATTCTTGGAGATAAAGTGCCCATCTGGCTATCCTGGGATTAAGCTCTTTTTTACTTAGTGTTTTGACGAGGGCGTCACAGTCAGTAATAATTTTGAATGATGTTCCTAGTACATAGATGCGAAACTTTTTAAGTGCTTCGACCACTGCAAGGACTTCTAGTTCAAAACTAGTGTACTTTCGTTCATGGTCTGATGTCTTTTTTTGACATGTAGAATACAGGGTGAAACTGGTTGTCTTGTATGGATTTTTGGAGTAGGACTGCACCCAAACCATCGATTGACACGTCAGTGTGAATCTCAGTGGGAGAATTTTGGTTAAAAATACTTAAAACGGGTTGTTGGGTAAGTAAGTATTTTAATTTTTGAAATGCTGTCTGTTGTTCAGCATAAAATTGGAAAGGGGAGTCTTTACGAAGGAGGTCACTCAAAGGTTTTGCTATGGTCGAATATGAGAGTAAAAACTTTCTAAAATAGCCAGTAAGACCAAGAAATCGGCGAACGTCTTTAATATTTTTAAGATCAGGATAATTAATAACAGCTTTAGTTTTTGAAGGGGAAGGAAGCAATCTACCGTTTTCTATAATATGGCCAAGAAACTCAATTGTATTATGTAAAAATTGACATTTTTTAAAATTTATTTCAAGTCCGTAATCACAAGCTACCTCTAGAACAATTTTTAGATATTCAAGGGCTTGGGACTCATTAGCAGCGGGAATAACGACATCATCCATATATGGGAGAACAATACTTTTCGAAATCAAATGTCGGAAAATGGCATTTATGTACCGCATAAAGGTGGAAGGACAAGTATTCAGTCCAAAAGGCATTCGTCTAAATTGATACTGACCATTGT
This sequence comes from Trichonephila clavipes, assembly GCA_019973935.1. Classification (NCBI taxonomy): domain Eukaryota; kingdom Metazoa; phylum Arthropoda; class Arachnida; order Araneae; family Nephilidae; genus Trichonephila; species Trichonephila clavipes. Next base: position 97,885 of record BMAU01019642.1, on the reverse strand, counting down.
GAGTAACAAAACTAGTAAATTTACGGCTCCTTTCATTTACCGCGACATGGAAAAATCCATTTTTTTAGATCTAGAGTAGTAAATATTTTAGCATTTTGGAGACAATCTAAAATATCGTCAATTAAAGGAAGAGGATAGTTATCTTTAATAAGTTTGCGATTTAAGCGTCTATAATCAATGCAAACTCTTGATTTCCCGTCTTTTTTCTTTACTACCACAACTTGACTAGCGTAAGGGGATGAACACGGCTCAACAATTCCATTTTTAACCCATTCATCAACTTGAGCGTCCACTATATCTCGTTCAGCAAATGGCAAACGTCGGGGCTTATGAAATATCGGTTCGTCGTCGGTGAGAGCGATGTCAAGCTCAATGTTTACAGTTTTTGTTTTTTTAGGCGTGTATGTCGATAGCAGTTGTTCGACTTCAGCTCGATTATGTTGAAAAACATTTGGACCGATATCAAATGTGGGTGAACCGTCAGAAATCGTCATAATAAAATTTTCATTTGCATTATCAGAGGGCCTTAAAATTTGTGCAAATTTTACGCCTGTAGGCGATATATTTAGATGTGCTTGTTTAATTACGTCACAACCGATTATAAGGTCATAATTTGTACAAGAATTTGGTACAACAGAAATAGTAACAGGAAAAATTTGATCATCGATAGTAATTTCAGAATCAAAAGTTCCTATCACATTAATTCGCGAAAAACCAAAACCTGTTAATAATGTGTTGGTTTGTTTCAGTGGCGGTGCATCTATATTTATGTAAGTAGAATTTCTTAATAGTGTTAAATTGCTGCCTGTGTCTACTAATCCGTTAAGTTTATGCCCAAAAATTGTTACGTCTTTACACATATTAATAGGAGAAGGCAATTCATGCACAGCATTTACACCAGAAGGTGGTGTAGAAGTGTTATTTAAATTAGCTCGTCGGCATTCAAATGATTTGTGACCATAAAGATTACATGAGAGGCATCTGGAGCCACGTGAATGATTAGGACAAGATTTTGATAGATGACCTATATCATTACAATTAAAACAACGTTGGGGATTTCTAGCTGCGTCGGAAGCGTTAAATTTTGTGGGTTTTCTTTGGAAGCTTTGTTGTTTAAAATCGCGTCCTCGGCTTTCATATGAATGACGAAAATTCGGTGAATTAGAGTTATGTATTCCCATGTTTTTAATGACAGTTTCATAGGTACGATAATTTCTGCTTAAATTCGGAAAATGAGGTTGCACCATAGAGGATTATTTTATCTGAACGAGGCCCATCAATTCCATTAATTACGTACTGGATAATTGATGCTTCGTCAATTTTTGAATCACATCTATTTGCTAATTCACGCATGGAATTAAAATATTGCATTAAAGTCTCGGTTTTATACATTTTCCTTTTTTCTAATTCACGGTGGATTTCTATTGAAGTGACTGAATCCAAAAATTCTTCAATTAAAGCTTTTTTGAATGACTCGCATGTATTTAAATTTCTTTGTGAAAAAAGAAATGATTTAGCAGTTCCACATACTAGACGTTTCGCGAAAATTAATTTTTGAGAAGAACTGATAGCTGGGAATAATTCAAAATTTTCTTCAACATCGCGAAAGAAACTATTTACAGAATAAAAATATTCCCCGGTAAATTTTCTACTAGTCGCCGAAATATCCCGCAATAAAGTCCAAAACTGGGTATTCATCTCTGTAAGGGAAGCTTCGTTTGAATAGGGAGGAAAAGTATTTTGTGTAAAAAGAGATGAAACGTTTTGATGTACTGGCATGAAAGAATAACCTTGAACTCTGGGCAGGGAAGAATTGCTGACTGGATGTTGCTGAAACGGGGAGTGCTGGTCTGTCCTTTCCGCTGAAAAATTCCTGTCTAACGTGATTTGTTTTTGAAACGTGGTTTTCGAAACTACGTTTTCGCCTTCAGAAAAGGATGCCTCCGAATTATTTAATGTTAGTTGGAATTCATCTAAGTTCGTCAAAGCTTTAAATATACTATTGCATAAATTTTGCTCATTTGTTTCTACGTCTAAATGCAATAAATTAGCGACTGAGATAAAATCAGGCAATGAGAATTCGGTTAAAATTTTTTCTTTGTGTTCTTCAACTTTAAACTCTTTAGGGAATATAGAAAAATTTCTTATTTTATTTCGCGAAGAACGGTCAAATTCGGTGAATCCTAATATAGAATTTAATGTTTTTACAGCACGAGTTGTACCACATTTCAACGAATTAGCAATTATAGGAATATCGCCTAATTTAATTTTTTTACAGGACATCTTAATATACAAAATTAATCACTTTGAAAATTTAGACGGTGCAAGGTTGTAATCAAAATTTCCCTATCACACTCTGAGTTAAAACTACTAAATACAGTTATTTTAAAGCCAAAATAAACAAACAAAAAATACGTTTAATTAAATTTCGCCTACCTGGGGTTGGGGAGCAGTCCGTACAATAAATCCAAAACCAGTTGAGGCACTAAGTGAATCCAAGAAAAAGAAATTCCAACTGCAACACGTTTTTACGCTTTTTGCAATGTAGCGTCCACTGAAGAAAAATATTAACGCGTCTTAAAAATTTTCTCTCGTCTAGAGGAGATTTTCCTTAATATGCAAGAGAAAGGCCGAGCCCCCAAAATATGGGAAAATGACTACAACCTAAGGAGGATGAATGCTTTATTTAACAAGATGAAATATCTAGATTATATATACTGAACAGCAAAGGAGAACGTCTTTCTTCTACGTCTACAGCTTAGCATCCCTAACATCCATCTACATATTTTCCCGTGTCTCGTTTTAGTCGGGCATTCCTGACGGGGTATGACGTCAGTGTGGACTGCTCCACCCTAAGTACAGGGGGAGAGGTTGTCCATTGCACATATCCAACCCTACACTATTTAATAAAAAGTAGCTAAAATAAAATTTTTCTTTGTCGATCTAAGTAGGAATTGACTTAAAATTTTTTTATATTACTTGTAAAAGCAGGAGGATGCAATCTTGCGTCAGCTGCGTACTGGACCAATCAGAAATACTTTTACCGGAAATCATATGATTTTAATAACTTTCGGTTGACCATGAGTATAAATATAGGAAATCTCGCGGGAGCGAGAAAAGGCGGCTTTTGTGTAAACCATGCGTGTTAATGTCTTGATTTGTGCGCTTCTACTTGTTCCATGTTTTTGTGAGTGTTTGTTTTACGTAACTAAATAAATGTGGATTTAAAAGTACCAAGCCTACTCCTGCCTAGACGACTGCATGAAATTAATTGATTCCATCCAACAAAATGTCACATTACAAAAAGTCCATAAGAGTTCAACCAAATTAATTCATATTTGTGTGCATCTGTGTGTGTGTGTATTCCTGTAAAATGAAAAGTTTTCGGTTTTAAATTTAAATTCAGTTAAGATATATCTAAGTGGCCTAGGTGTTGACTACCCTGATTGATCGTACATCTTAATGCAACAGGATCTTTCTTTTAATTTAAGTATTTAAATATTTAATTTTGCTTCTTTTTGCAACACAGTGAAGTATTTTCTTTTTTTAGCTAACATAAATCATATTCTGTGTATAATTGAACACTTAGCATTGTCTGTTTCACTATTATGTGAAATCAAAACATTGATTGTTAATCAGAATTAATCCATCTTCATTGCTTATCACTTTAGCGTTACTGATGTGTGGAAACTAAAAATAATGTTTTTCACGGTTTAATTTTTGAATATATTAATTCAACGACTGTACTACGCTTCTTTGCGTAAAGGATTGTTCCAGATCGATGGATGATATCTTTTCAAAGGTATGTACTCATAACTAATTCCTGTTACCTCTTCATTCATATAAACTATGTCATTAAGATAATAATGACTGATTTTCCTTAACCAGCTATTAGCTTAAAGTAATCCTTCCTAACAAAAAGTGCATAAAAAAGAATGTTTTTGTAGCACAATAGAGCTTAAGTCAATGCTTTTAAAACTTTAAATATTTGAGACTCAATATTCAATCATTATTTTCATCGCTCCCACCCCCTATACAATTACAATGTATTTAATGCAATAACGTTGGCCCTAAATCTACAGAATGCATTAATTGTAGTGTCATTAATCCTAGAATGTAATTATGTACAAAAATTACCAGCTGTCGAAAACGCTCTTTTGGGTATCTATGCTTGTTGGTGGTATTGTTAGCAATATGCGATATACTTTTTCCACGTATTTACCTGTAAACCTCTCGTTGGATGGTTTTGGATATAGCTGATTTCTCTGTGTGGTATTTTTTTTTTGAAATTTTTTTAGTCATCGCTAATTCTAATTCTTGTTCAAGAGACAATTCCTTTCACTATTTACATTCGTGTCATCATCATCTTAGATAAACGTATCGAATTTTCTTCTGAACGTGAATAGGTTTGTGGGCAAAAAATTTTAAGAAAATTTACTATAAACTTGATCAAATTTGAAATGATTAGTCTCTTTTCTTCATTTTCATTTTCATTTATAAAAACATGATGATATGTAAATACAAATATAATATGCAAATGCAATGTGAATAACAAACTCCTCAATTTAAAAAATATCGAAATATTACTCATTTTCTTCAGAATTACAACCTTGTTTTCACAGATACGAATATCAGACAACGAATAGAATATGTTTGGCTCTCCTCCTTGGATGATTCACATGTTTTATCACTTCTCTTGATTGTACGATACAACTTCATATTCAAAGTCTAATTAATTTCGCCCGTTAGGGAGAGATAAAAACAAAAACGTATATTATTTTACTAGGTTGGCGATCCCTGGACATATAGTGGAGATAATTTTAAAAATTTCTATTAAATACCGAAAAACCGGTATTTAAGCTTATGAATACCGATATTACAAAATTGTACAAATGGCTCAAAATACCGGTATTCGGTATACCGGTATCGCAATCCCTAGTCATGATGTTTACAAAAATCGGTACTTACGTATTGATTATACCTTCGACACACACACGTCACGCCAAATGCCGTGATATACAACCAATTGTGGAAAACTATTCTTATGCATTTAATCTTGTTGGTACATACGATGACAGCATTTGGCGGCTTCTTTTGATTTGGTCATCTTTTCTGATTTCGCAAAATAGGTCTGACCGGTATAGTACTTAAGTACCTAAAAATCTTAACTTACGCCACGCGTACGTAGGTTTGACGTAGCATCTTGTAACTGAGGTGAAAGTGTGAAGATCCCCTTGGATCTCACTTAGAGAACGAGAATGATTTTGAGTCAAAGAAGAACCGGTAGCCATTTTAATGAATAACTTTCTTTATTTGGTTATCTTTCCCAAATAGAATCAAAGACTTTTAATAACAAATAATTTAAAATAGATATATGAGGTTTAAAAGGGACTTTCCTTTATATTAACTTAAATATTTAATGATCCAATTAATTAACAATTAGAATATCGATCACGCAGGGATTACCGCAATAAGAGATCCCAGAATTATATTCAATAATATTCCTATTGAACATTTAACTTTAATCTCACTCTTAATATAAAGCTTTAATGATACTTTAATTATAAATCAATATTTACGGCACTGCAGCTCAGCTCTTCCTGAGATTAATTTATCCACCTAGAAATCTTCAGTAATAAATCTCTAACTTCACTATTATACCTTCCTGCTTCAATCTCTCTCTCCTACTGCTTTTTACTTTACTATTCCGTTTGACTTAAATACTTTATCTAATCTGCATAATAAGGAATCCCTGTCCTCTTTTGGGAGCTGATTGGAAATAGGTAGGGGAATTAAATTTCCCTAAAAAAGACGTCTTAGAAGGTTAGTGATAAAGTTCCGTATAGATTTGTCAAAAAAGGTATAAATTCTTGAGATATCATGATCACTTTTATATATTTGCAGTCTCGTGTATTTCCCTCCGAACTCAAATATCACAACAAAATCATACTTTCTCGTTGCATATTAGCTAGAAATAATATACCTAAAACATGTTGTGCTGCGCAGCATATACGTTCCTTAATAGAACTCGAAAACAAAGCTGTCGAACTAAATATAATTCTTTGAATTTTCTTTGCCAATTCCCATTCTTGCCACAAACATAGATAAAGATAACGAAGTATAAAAATTTCCAATCATTTGCTTCTTTTACATTATGTTCTGAACGCTTTGAAAACATTTGTTTTGAGTATCAACCGGTTACAGAAGTCGACAATTAAAACTAAGTTCCTTACCTGTAAACAGTTATTATAACATGTGTAACATTATAACATGTCTTATTATAACATGTTATTAGAAATTGCAGTTCGTGTTCGATTATCAAAAACTAACGACTGCTTTATTGTCTCAAGTTTAAAAATATGTTGTGCATTTTGGATAATACATTTTAATGTATGCGATTTATAAAGAATTTAACCTTATCCACCATATGTGTTTTACAATCTGCTCTCGTCAGATTTCATTTTCACCAATCGTATTTAGAAATATGTCATATCATTTAAGCAAAGTATGTTATATATAAAATTTAAGAACCATTCTGGAACTTCGAAGCTTTATTGAATGTCTTATAAATCTTTTATTCGTATTTTATGCATTTGCATTGTTACACATACTATGTACGTTTTGATATGTATAAGCATACAAAGTAATATATACAAATGCAGAATCAATATTTTTATAAAGAAAATGTGAACAGGTATTTTACATTCCTATATGCGAGTGTGTGCGTGTGTTAACTATTTAGTGTTATGGAATAAAAACATACACAAAAAAATTTCACATTTTAGACAAAAATGCGCGTGTAGAGACTTAGAACTAGCTAGTTAAAAACTCTTATTATATATTGAAAAAACAATACTACAATACTTATTCTGCAGATAATTCAATAACTTCTTCAAAATTCATATAATGTTTTCAGAAATATGAGTGTTTTTAAATCATCAAAAACTTTTTTTAGAGAAACCCACATTTATTTTAAGCAGTACTTTATTTCAATAAAGTAAAAATAAAGAATAAAAGCCTGGAGAAAATGTCTTCATTTTACTCTCTTTAAAACAAATAACAACAATTTTTTTCTCGGCAAATAATTCTAGAAATTGAAACATTTTGCGTGATGCCAGATTGCGGGAAAATTATTTCGGAATCGATCACAAAAAGACTATAGGGGGGAAAATTACTTCTATTAGCGCTACAATTGAATCGAAAAGCGAATCTAAATTTGAGAGGAAGAAACGAAAGAACTGTAGTCGCAAAGATTCAAAAATCACAAGCACATCATTTTCAGAAACCATTAAATAAATGCTGAGCTCGAAGTCAACATACAAGTGAACCCTAACGCTGAATGTCTTTGTTATGAAAGCTGTTAAGCCTAATATAGTGTAGGAGGATTTGGTAAACTATATACATCAGAGATCGCAAAATGAGCCATTTTCTTCTGTTTTCAGAAAGAAACATTTTCTTTTCGAAAAACATTAACATTGACGACATTTTAGGTTCAATGAATGGTAAAAAAAACTGTTTGCTACATTATTTTACAGAATCTGTAGGAATATTGGCAATGAAGAAATTATTTATAACGGGTTTTCTTCGGGTCCTTCTACTAATCCTCAAGGGTAAATACTTTTGGTAAATTATTCGATTTAAGAACCTCTTTTCTGTAAAGGGACCGTGAAATAGTAAATGAGGAAGTTTATATTTAAAGTTAAGTGAATCGAATTCGAAGTGGAAGATAGTTGTAAGATGTTGTTAGTGATGCTAGTTTCAATTATATTTGCGAGAATTATATTTTAGATTATTAGCGTATCATGGCATAGGCTTTGCAGAGTCTTGTTATCAATGTCCAAAGTGGATAACCAGTGTGTCCGCATTTATATTATTATTAATTAGGAATAATTTGCTCCCATTAATTATTTTCAACCAAATTATATTTGGAATTAATTGGAATAAAGGTTATTGTGTGTGTTTTAGTCCCACACAGGTTAAGTATTGGTTCTGTGTTGTCTCTTCCTTCATTTGTCCCGCACACTAACGTGAACTTATGTTCATTACATGTTGTACGAGCAATAGGGATATAATGAGTATAAAATATCGCAGAATATTTAAAAAATACCATGCGGGCTTGATTTGATTTTAATTTATGTCGTACTCTGAAGAAACATGAGACATTAGCGATGGAACTCGTAATTTTGAGCCTCGATCAAGTGACTCGGGTGATATTGATCTTGCACCCTCTCAACAAACTTCCACGCCACACTAATGGGAGGATTTGGAGCATTGATAAATTTAACATGCATCAACCCCTCTACATGACTGGTCTTCAATGTCATAAGGTTTTGAACCTGCGATTCCTCAACGCCGGCAACGAGCTCACGACCATTGCCACTTGGCTACCGCGGCCACAATATCTTACGATAGACTTGCCGTTATGAATCCATGGTCAGTAAACACTTTTACTTTTCTAACCACGCAGTTATTAGTCTTGTAGATTGCTAAGAGTTTGGTTTTTGTTTTGGAAAAAAATATTGGCATGCATAAATTAATGATCATAATTACCAAACAGATAATAGGGATATAATTGCCCTTATAAACAGAGCAGTTGCAGCTCAAAGAACTTGCATTTTGCTATGGATACCAGCCAATCTAGACATCTTCGGTAATGAGCAGGCTGATAACCTTGCCATGGAGGCCCGAAATTCCCCTCAACTTTCAAATAGCCGTATCTTTACCGATGCTCATGCAATAGCCAGACGTAAGCTCACCTCCCATCTAGTTAAGAAGCACTTCATTCCAAAACTTGATTGTAAACGCATAATTTCAACTATCATAGCCAGACTACGTACAAGACACTTTAAAGGAATGGGAATATTCCCTAAAGTTACAGTGCTTGTCCTCACCGACCTGACATTCAACTTTCTCCTAATCATATTTTTAATTGTCTTTCTATATATTGGCTAAACTCTCCACAGGAAAGACACAGACCCCATAGACCAGGGATGGCGAACCAGTGGCACGCGTGCCATCAATGGATGGCGACACAATATTTTTGGCATGGCAGCGATCAAAATGGTTTGCATTTTATTTCAAAATAACAAAGTTCACGATGAAATATTACGAACAAACGCTAGTAATCTGACGCGAGAAGCACACTCCTTTGTTATTGTCTTAGTTACGTCTTGGACTACAGTTGCTTATGATGTAAAATTTTGTTTACGTATAGCATGTTCAATTTCATCGACACAACTATATATTAAAGTTTATTTGTGTTATATTTTCCATTTTAACTGTTATTTTACACGGCTAGTTCAACAAAAGAACAAAACGTGCAAGATATTAAGTGTAACGGAAAATTTCAAACTTGATAAATCTACAAATAGGACATGTGATTAGTAAAGGTGACAAAGTAGTGTGTATTTTGCCTTCTGGAAAGTGATATGCAGAATATCGTGTGTAAAACTGCATTTGAGACGAATCACAAATCCTCTTGTCAAAAAATTGAGCCACAGCAAAAATAATTAATTGCTTAGAAACCATTTGCAGATCACTCCCATTCAGCATGCATTCTACTAAAAGTAACATCTTACAAACCTAATATGTTATTTTTCATCCAATCTGCAAAAACAGAAGTCACACTAATGTTACTTTAAATTGAATTACATATAAAGGGTGTTTTTTTAGAGGTATAGAACTTTAAATTGCAATAAAACAATGATGTATTATTCGATTGACATGAATTTTTTTTTATTCGAAAGATAATCTTGTGGCATTACATTTTAAATATGATTTCTGGCATAGGACTGCCACGGCTGGCTCGGATGTAGTCCAATCTGGACGTCCAATTTTCGATGACTTTTTCCAACATTTGTGGCCGTATATCGGCAATAACACGGCGAATGTTGCCTTCCAAATGGTCAAGCGTTTGTGGCTTATCCGCATAGACCAATGACTTTACATAGCCCCACAGAAAATAGTCTAGCGGTGTTAAATCACAAGATCTTGGAGGCCAATTCACACGTCCTAAACGTGAAATTAGGCGGTCACCAAACGTGTCTTTCAATAAATCGATTGTGACACGAGCTGTGTGACATGTTGCGCCGTCTTGTTGGAATCACAGCTCCTGGACATCATGATTGTTCAATTCAGGAATGAAAAAGTTAGTAATGATGGCTCTATACCGATCACCATTGACTGTAACGTTGTGGCCTTCATCGTTTTTGAAGAAGTACGGACCAATGATTCCACCAGCCCATAAAGCGCACCAAACAGTCAGTTTTTCTGGATGTAACGGTGTTTCGACATACACTTGTGGATTAGCTTCACTCCAAATGCGGCAGTTTTGTTTGTTGACGTAGCCATTCAACCAGAAGTGCGCTTCATCGCTAAACAAAATTCGCTTATGAAAATTGACCATTATTTTCGAAATAAAATTGCACAATTTGAAAGCGTTGTTCAGGCGTGAGTCTATTCATGATGAATTGCCAAACCAAACTGAGAATAAATCACTTGACAGCTGTTAAATCGGTCGCCATCTTGGAAAGTAATGCCAACTTAAACTTCTATACCTGGAAAAAAACACTCTGTACAGTGCAAAAGGTATTTTTCAGAAGTAAATAAAGAGTTTTGAGTTGTTAGTATTTATATAGTTTTTTATTATTTTCCCAATAATCACAAGTCAAAATTATCCAACGACACGTCTATACCTCATTAAACACTTCTTTGGCCTAGGCCAACGACAGGCGTACTTCTTGCCCCTTGCTTGCCACAATGAATTTCATGGGCCTCGTTCTGACTACGGCAGACAGGTGCAATAGCCACAACAATAGCAACATTTCTGTTGAAAAAATGGCACATTGATCCATAAATTTTCGCCATCCCTGCCATAGACCATCAACTGCTTTATTCACCAAAGGTTTTCGTCATATCAAATGCCATTTTGGATGCCTTCGAAGCAATTTAATTTATCTGCACTACTTGGACAAGACAACAATATTAACAACCAAACAGCTTATTACCAAACAGCCTTTTTTTTTAAATTTGGTACTTGTAACTTTTATCTGATTCTACTTATGTTTAAAATAGAATATATGGATTTTTGTTTTGCATGAGGTAATTACAACAAAGAAAGTCGTACTAAAAGTAGATAGTGTTACTTTATAGTAATTGTTTTAACAAACGAGGACGCCTTTTTACACAAATAAGGTGTTGTGAATGGTATCAAAATTTAATGGTTATTGTCGCACAGATGCACAGTCTCGGGAATGAAACTGCTTTCGGATGGACTATAATACTACAACAAAAACGAATTGTTAAGAAAACTGCAATAACTACTGCTGTTAATGATCTTTCGACATACATCTGTTCTGTAATAGGTGTTACGAAGACGGTGTAAGATATGTACTGAGAGAGTTCAGTAGACATAGCACCCAGATATCTTCACAGAAAATTTCCTCCATTGGCCTACTTATCCCTAATTGGCAATAATTTTTCCAATGTTTTTATTTTATGTTCATGTTGTGTAAATTGATATTATTTTTTATGTTTAGAAAAACATTGTTTGCATTTTTCAATCAATTGTAAAAATACACACACACAATTTAACTTATTCTTTCTTTCTCTATTACTTGTTAAGTTATCTTCCACCAAACATTTCTTATATATTTCAAGAGTTAATTTTTTTGTAATGATAAGCTAAATGTCTATAACAAAAGTGACCGCTTAAGCCGAGTGGTCATGGTTGTAAATTTGAGGCCGGCATTGTCAAATCACGGTTTCGAAACCTAGTGTCATGCACCTTGTAGAGGCGTAAGTGAATTGTGGCTCAAAGTCCTCCTGTTGGCGTAGTGTGAATCTTAGGAGAGGGATGTACCAGCTCAGATGTCGTTCCTCGTAACTTGATCCTGATTCAAAATTACGAGGTTCACCACAAATCTCCCTTCTGTTGCTTCAGAGGGGGTCGAAAATTAACCCTTTATCTACCGACGGTACTTATAAGTACCACTCATCACTTTAAAATTACATAGAATAACTTTTTTTACGAATAATGTTACGATAAGTAGCAGGAATATTCTTTTAAATCCATTCCTCCAAGGTACATGGCAGCACGGGCTCTAAGATGAGTATTTTAGCGGGGAAGGCGAATAGTTTTATAGCAGAAATTGCGTTTTGAGCTGACGACATTTTTAGCGGATTGCGAAGATTGTCATTTTTGCTCCGAAAAAATAGTTAATGTCAAAAGTTAAGTGTGTTATTTTTTTTTCTTTTGTACGTTAATAAAGATCTTAAAAAACGATTTGACTATTTATTTTAAATGAACAGTGTGTATAATTAATTTTACAGTTGAATATCTTTAATTAATTAATTTACACTAATGGATTAAATATCTCAAGGTTGAGTACTTTGTTTATGCATATCCCTTAATTTTGAATGTAATGATTGAAAAAAAACATTTCATGAAAAAAATACAGTAAATTATAATGCGGTAGATAAAGGGTTAAAATTAAAATGATTAATAAAAAAGCAAATTTTTTACATGAAGTGAAATTTTTATTAATGGGTCGTTACAGTTTAGTCATATAACATTAACAATTTAATACTTCTAAAAATGAGTTAACTGAAAAATTCAGTGTTAGGGAAATAGAATAACAAAGCTTCTGCTTTCCTTTTGTAAGTTGTTACATTAAAGACCAAAAAAGAATTATGACACGAAAAAATTATATGTTTAAGACCAACGCACATAAATATTTCCAATGAATGAATTTATGTGGACAATTTAGTATCTTTACAACATAAAGCAGTCAATGGGGCGATGCACAATTTAAATCAACCTTTGATAGTCAAGCATCGTAAGATTTATTTATACTTTTTAGCGGACATATTTCCCACTGTAAATCCTAAGTAATCGAGAATACGTGCTCGATCGGAAAATCATAAATACAACTTGAAAAGTTCTGCAAGTGAAGGCAAGAACCGTTCTTAATGGTGCTGTGGCCGTGGAAGAATAGAAACCGGAAGGAAATGTTTATCCCACATTTTTTTCCCGGAATTTTGTGCAGAGAGTTAGTCTGAGTGATGAGCGAATTCCAGATAGGATCAAACGTCTCGATGAAAACAAAACGAAACAGCAATAAGCATTGTGTGAGAAAGAATTAACCGCTCCGAAAGTGAGGTACATTTAGTGATATTTCACAGAGAAATCCTTCGAAACCAGTGGAGCATTGTAGATTACTGATACTATAGAAAACATTAAGGAATCCCTTCGAAAGAAGAGCCACTTGATTGATATCAGAGAAAACGAAGAGCGTTTGTGTGAGTACCGTTTTAGGTAGTTTGTTGGAATTCAATTGTTGGTTTCTGCTTCGTAAATAGCAGAAGAAAAGCGAGCCCTTGTTTCTTTTTTATGAATTCTAATCGCATCATGAGCTATTCCAAGGCTTTTAAAGAACAAGAAAGTTGATAGTAAGGAAGTTCGAGCAATGTCAATAACACGTAAGAAGGTATAATAATAATAAAAACAGTAGTTAACAGTTGTAATAGATAAAAAAATCTAACATCACACATTTTTATCTTGTTTTAAATTGTCAGCTGGGTGGCGTAGTTGGTTTGTCACTGGCCTTCTGCACCCAGGGTTGCGGGTTCAACCCCGGCTTAAGTGAGTGGATTTTCATGATGCAGAAAATCGATAGCGTCCGTGTCGTATGATTATGCGGCATGCAAAAAATCCCTTAAGTACCGTTTGGCTTAGATGCTCTGGAGGAAATTAAATTCCTAAGTACAATTTCGTATCGTCAGAGCTCAGTTGCTTCCCTCTGGGGAGGAAACTGAGCGTCAAAATTATTCGTGGCTATTGGTATCGCCTGCATGGAGCCGCACTAAGAAGTGATATCAGCTCCTGGGGAATGCACTAGGTCTGAAAAGATAAAGATGCCAATCCGCAGCCCTATTAGAGAAAGAAAGAAATGTTTCAAATAAAATGTAGGGGCCATGGTCATGGTCATGAACTCGTAACCGACGTCGTCAAGTCATTGTTTAGAAACATGGTGACAATGAACACTCACCACGTAGAGGGTCTGAGGCTTGTTAAATAAGTCTTCAGGTTGGCAGGATGGGGAAATTAGGAAAATAGGGTGCATACTCAGCTGTCGTCCATGACACTTGACCGTGGTTCAAGGCTACGAGGTCCATCAAAAATGCTGCGGGCCAAAGTAACCTAATGGTTATGGCCCCAAACTCGTGGTGGGTTTGTCATAATTTCGAGCCCTGGAACCACCGAAGACCTGCCGTGTAGAGGGATTGATGCAGGTTAAATCTTTTGTAGCTCAAAGTCTTTACATTGGCATGGTGTGGAAGTTTGGAGATTGGGGTGACAGCTCACGTGTCATCCTCATCACTTGACAGGGGTTCAGAATTTCCAGATCCGGGATAACACAGCTCTCGTGTTACTTTATAGTGAGCAGTAATGAACGTAAAAACACTACTCCACTAAATGAAACATGTCTCTTCCATTTAGTATTATGCATATTTTTAAAGTAACCACCAGAAACCAAACATTGGATATATTATTCCTAAAAAAATGAAATGTACTCTTCTTAATGGGAAAGAATTGTTTTAAACTTGTTGCAAAAAAAATGTTTAAGTAAATTGTTGTTACCATTTTGATGTTAAAAGAATATTCTGTTTTAGAATACATATATTCTGAAGAAATTCCCAATATTTTTAAAATTACTTCCATAGATGTAATTAAACAAATTGCTAAATGAAATCAGAATTACCATTTAAACATTTAACAACAAAACATCTTTTATGAGAAAAATAATTACATTTATAATCTACGCAATTATATAAAACATGATTAAAAGTTTTAATATCAGCAAAAGTTTTTGAAGTAAAACTTCAATCTGGTACCAATAAATGAAAATTCTAGCGAAGAAAAACGCATAATATTTATTATATACCTTTCACAAATTTTATTAAATAAATATATATACATTTCCTTAGGAAGTGTGAGCTTATCCAAAATATAATTAAGAATTTTAGACACAAAAGCATCATTATATATATAGATGATAGTTTTTCTATATAAACGACATTTATAAGTTTAGATTTATTTTTCTTTTCTTTTTTTTAAAGCGTTTATTGAAAGGAAGTAGTTATTGTTGATTGTTCAACTATTAGCAATTATCAAAATATTTTTGAAAGGTCAACATTTTAATTAAAACAAGTAATATTATCTAAAAAAATTTCAATGTACCATGTTTTTATAACGGACTAAAAAGCATAATTTTTGTTTTCGTCTTTTTCGATTTCTTCATCTCTTTCTCTCCTCTTCGTTTTTTTTTTTCTTTTTTTCACATTTTCATGCATTTAGTTGCAATTCACTTTCCAAGATTTCACTGTTAACCTCACACACCTCAATGTCAGGGCTTACATAACATTTACATTTGCCTAAAGTCAAATCATCTATATGGAAAGCAGTTTTTGAACTAAAATCAAAGTTAAAGAATAGTTTCCCCAAGAAGATTAGTTGAAGTACAGCGAATAGAACCTGTCACAAGTTTAGAACAAAACGGTAGGAAGAAGCAGGAATTTTGAAATTTTCTCCAGAATAATTTATTAAGAAGAAATCTTAGATGCTGAATACATTTTATACCAAAACAATTTGCACGTTTATAAAATCAGTCATCCAAAGTACGATTATTCTTTGTTCTGCTTCTCTCTCTCTCTCTCTCTCTCTCTCAGTCAGGTTTGTGTCTTCACCAAATTTCGATCCAAGAATAATGGTCAAATCATTAAACATTTAAATCATTATTTGTAATTTAAGTATTCATTATCATTGTATAAAATGTATTTATTTCACATTTTAGCTAATACATCTTCCAATCAACATGGTGTAGATGGTATGTTAAGTGATCTTGGTTCAAAATTAAGAATAATATTGGCTAGTTACAGGCCTTGAATCTAGCATAAATAGGTGGCTTAAAAACGTTCGAACATAAAGATCTAAAATTTTTATTTTATAACAAAATAGCAAAACATGTAAAACGTAATACACTCCACTCTTTCTCTAAGTGGATTTTGAAAACGACAACAAACTCTTAATAACATCTCAACATTAGTGGTGAAAATCCCTTAAATCATTAATAATGAAAACTTAAAAATATAGAGCAGATATTAAAATGTAAATATATAGAAATCGCTTTTGCATGAATACATAATTTTACGAAATATTTACACTGACTTCAAGAGCATAGTAAATAAATCTAAATACTATACAACTGTCTGTGACACTAATTATTATTGTTATACAATAATAATTATTTTTTGAACTATAAATCAATATTATTTTTATTATTCTCCATATTAAAATTTACTATGTAGTAAATCACGCACATTCGAAATTTATTTATTTATTTTCAAAAACTGAATAACCTCTTAAATAGATGTTTTTCATTCGCACTTAAAGTTACTTATCTGTGATTTTAATTTTTTTTCTCGAATAAAAGTATTTCATAAAGACTTTTCCCCATCTGAGCGTTAAAAATATTTTACATTTGACATGACTATAACACGTTCTCTGGTATTTTACGCTTGAATGACCGCCATACTTCTTTTAAATCTTTATCTTTTCTTATCACTATACTGATAAGTTTTTCTTTACTTTTAAAATCCATTTAAACTTCGTTATTGTTGAAACACATGCTAATCTGAAGAGCTAGACAAGACATTTACAAGATTTTACAAAACGATCATCAAACATTTGTGAACTAAGCTGCCCAAATGTAGTTTGTTTGTTAATGATTCAGATGTTTGGAATCTTATTCATAAAATAACGTTTGTTCAGCCTGGTATTTCCACCTGTTAACGCATCATTGCGATTTGAAAACAACGGTATTTACAGGAATTCATTTTGCATTGAAATATGCGTTGACCTCAGCCTGTATTACCCAAATGCTTTCTTTAGTGATTTTGCATGTTTTCACTTTAATCTTACGAGTTTAACATCTAACTTAACGGTTCTTTTTCCTTTCTTTTTTCTCAACAAGGAAATGTTTTTGCAGAAAGTAATGATTTAAAATGAACAATGATTTGTAGTTACAGAACAGTTTGCCTTTGAGCATCCTGTTTATCCTCTATTTTGAATTTGTAAACATACTATTGAATTTGTAGATTGATTTTTTGAAATTCTGGTTACTGCATTTATTTGTTTGCAATAGGATGTATCTGAAGAAGCCACATCAAAAAGATCGGGCATCACTGAAGGAATAAAATAATCCATTCCGCGTGCACTAACAATAAAAATATTTTTTTAAAAATCGAAGCCATTCTGATTTTTATTGAAATTAGAGATATTGAAAAGAAAAGGATTTAGGAAGGTTTCTGCTTTATTGCATTTTACTAATACGAATTTTCAAAAAGTGCCATTCACCGAGTTTTTTTACACCTACAGACACATTTAGAACATTTTTCAAAGGTAGTATTTTTATTAGACTCCAAAGCCGCCTTTCATGCTATTGTCTCACAAAGTGTGATTCCAGTTCCTTAACAGTCGATTATTGTTTCGATTTTCTCAATTAGCTTGCCGGTAACGGCAAAGGAGCAGTACTTGAATGGATTCCTGCCCATTGTGGAGTTCAGGGTAATGAGACCGCCGATTATTTGGCTAAAAAAGGAGCTTCGGTCCTCCAAACATCTCATTCCTGTCTCTCCCCTACGACTCCCCCAGGTCAATTGTTAGGAAGGTATTCAGATCCTACTTTTCCCAGGAACTGACTTGTAGAAACAAAAATAAACCTTGGCTTCAACGGATTTATGTATCCAAATGGCGAAGAAAGAAATCTGTGTTGCGATGTTCCGTTTCTTTTCTGGTCATGACTGTCTCCATTAGCACGTCCATCGCATCAATGTCGTATCAAAATCCATTATTCTATTAAATGTATATTATTCCAATATCCTTCAACCTCAATGGTTTAACAGCCCAGGGGGCCCTAGCCTTGTCCAGACATCTCTACTTTTGGAAACAAGTTTTTAACCTTTAAAAAATATTAAGATCTTTTCGATATAATCAGTCCATCTTAACCGGGTCTACACCGAGGTCTATTTCCCATGGACTTTGCCAGAAAGATTTTCTTGCAGCAATGATCTTCATTCATTCCAGCCAGATGACCAGCCTAGTTTTAGTAATTTGAGGAATTTTACAATATCAGGTGGTTTATAAATTTTATGGAGTTCTAAATTAGATCTTCTTCTCCATGATCCATTGACTTGGATCCCACCAAGAATGAAACGTAAGATCTTTATCTTGAACATTTCCAAAGAATCCTCATCACTTGAAGTCAATGCCCAAGACAATGCTCAGGACAGATTTTATGAAACTTTCGTTCAGTCCTTAATTCGAGAAAGCTGGATTTTAAATAATTCTTTAGGGCATAAAAACATCTATTTACAGCAATGATTATTTTATAAATTTCTATGCCCAAATCATTTTGATTATTTATCTTCGTTCCCAAATAAAAGAAACAGAATTAACTTTTATTATATTTCCAGTAATTAAATTAGTTCAATAATTTTCTAAAAATAAACAATTTTTAAAAATCTAGTTATGATATTCTTTGATACTGTGACATTCTCTATCTTTATAGTAATACTCGTGAATTTTATTTTTATTTAATATACATTCAAGTACAGTTGAAAAGCAAGTGTATAATTTTTAAAAATAAGATAAAATTTGGTGCTAAAAATAAACTTTTTGTAGTATAATATATAAATAAGTTTTTTTTTAAATGTAAAAAAAAATATTCAACAGTATTCTTTTAGTTTTCAAATTTTGCCTGTTATATTGATTGCAAAATGAAGAAACTAAAAACAATGAAACGATAAAAAAAAGTTAATTAATATATATATATACATATATATAGTGTATTTTTCTTCTCTGTAATGAGCCAAGATATAGAAATAATTTTCCTACTTTAATTCGAAATAGTTGTTTAGAAGTTTAAAATTCAACAAAAAACACATTATTTTTCTTGAACTCTTCATAATAACAACCCTACTTTTTTGTTTATTCACTCACCACGATAAATGCTCTCATGCATGTATATGCCTTGAAAATGTATTAACAATTTGAGAGAGATTTAGATTAATTTTTTTTAATAAAAAAATTTAATTAAAACATGTTTTTAAAACGGAAAATCATCGATAATGAGGAAACTTAGATAAAAGTAATGACCTAAAAATTGATAGAAATTAAATATAAAAGATTTGGGGGGGGAATGAAGAAGGTCGTGTTTTCGGGTCGCAACCGTAAATGTTTAGATAAATTTTTCGTAATCTAAATAAATAAAAACTAAACGCTATAAAACAAACATTCCTTAAACTTGTATTTGAGGCAAATTGCTTTACATACACATTTCAATAACTGATTTAAGGTACTATGATCTTTGCAGGTTTTACAAATAAACGCATGATATAAGCCTTGTTATTATTGATAATGATATTAGACAGCAAAAAGAGATACATTTTTTCGTATTTAATTTCTTTTAAGAAAGTTACCGTAAAATCCGGCGTATATATATATATAACGCGCACCTATTCTTTCAAACAGCATTTTTTAATTTTAAGGTATGTTCGCCATATAACGCACATCCCCTTTTTTACGAAGGAACCCACAAAGCACGTTGGTAATAGTATTATGTTTCAAAGCTCTTTATTCGAGGTATTAACTCAGGATTTTGAAAAAGCAGTATATTTCTAGAAAAACAACCCTTTAAGTTCATAAGGTATGGGTTTTCATTTAAATAAACAGTATTCCGATCTTTGTAGAAGTCTAATTTTTTTTATGTACATCTCTTTTTCTTTAATTTTTGAAGCTATCATTTTTATACCCGGCGTATAATACGCACCCGTAAATTTCCATCTTATTTTTTGTGTTTAAAGTGCGCGTTATTCGCCGGATTTTACGGCAATAACTTTTCCAAAAATTAATTTACGGGAGGGATATATAGTTACAATATTATTTTTACTTTTGTCTTTTTCAGTGATACGCAATATTAATAAATTACTCTACTTAGACTTTTTAAAATGCGGAAAAACTATTAATGAATGTTTTCGAAAATATGAGATTGACATCCTTTTGTGTTTTAAAATCCAAAGATTTAGCATGAATTGGGCTCATATTAATTTCCCCGTTATCTTTCAGATAAAACTGATAGCCCCTTCAGATGCCATTTTAAAAAAAGACTAAATACTGCATTCGAAATCTCTTCTGAACAACTTTGCGGCAGATATATATTTGTATGCAGAGAAGAACGAATTCCTCTTTAAAATAACTTTACATTTATTTTAATGTGTTTCAGAGAAATTCTACTCGAGAAAAAATATTAAATTATCAATTATATTCAATAATGCGATACATCAAAATATGCTTTTAAAAATCTTAGAAGGTCTATAATCGGACAAAAAGCAAAATAAATTAAAAATGGATCTGAATTTAAAAAATATAAAACATCACAAAATTATGAAATTTCTCTTACAGGTTACAAAAATTGTTAAGATAGTCTAAAACATTTTAAACATCCTATACGCATAATCTAGAAACTACCACAACCAAAAAAAAAAAAAAATTGGCGAAAATGTATTTATTATTTGCGCAATTTTTCGAATTGGTAACCGGGATCAACATTTATACACGAGTTAAGAACGTCTGCGATTTTGTAGATGCTTTGATAACGAGATTTTAATTTTCGTGATACATGAGATGGAAAATGACCCTTAATTGTATTAGAGTCATATACTCAGGTGTTAAAAATTAAGATATTTTTTAGATTTTGTCTGCTATTTCTAAAACTACTGGACAGATTTTAATGATTGGTATGTATATAGTGTTGATATATTGCAGAAAAATAACCACACAACATATGAAAGTACGGCAAGAATATATGGAGAGAACTAAGAACCTACTAACTCCCCCCTCCTCAATGTCCGAGAAATAGACTCCTTACGATAGCGGAGGCTTGATGGTCTGGGCAGGCATCACGTTGGATGGCCGCACACATCTCTGTCTTTGGAATAGGTACTGTGACTACTGCGAGGTATAGGAATGAGGTCTTGGAGCCCAATGTTTGCTTTTAAGGGGTACAGTTGGCCCTTATTTTATTTTAATGAATGCTAACGCGAGGCGCATAGATTATCTGGTCGATGAAAAGTGAGGATATTCGCCGAGTGGATTGGCTAGTTAGATCTCTAGATCTCATCCGCGTACAGCATGCCTGGAACGCTCTGGGGAGGGCAATTGCAACTAGCTAACTCCCTCCGAGAACCCCCAAGCCTGAAAATAGAGTTGCTGAACGAGTGGGATTAATTGCTACAAGAACTCATAAATCCCCTTACATTTCGATGAGTGTTATTCACGATCAGACATGTTTATTTTAACTGTTAAATGGTTATTTGTTTGCTTTATATCAGCCGTATAGTACATAGCAAATTTTACTAAAATCTGTCCAGTAGTTGTAGAGATAATCGACAAAATCTGAAAATCTCTTAATTTTTAATACCATTGCAGGTATAATTAAATGTTCTCTGTAAATTTAACATCCATGAGGAAAATACAAAGTACATTTCAAGCAAGTGTAGAATCAATGTGTCGTTCGAAATGAATTATGTCCATAAAACCCCCCATCAATTTTATGTTTTAAATAAATAAAGCTAAAGCTGAAAATATTTCCTATGTTTCATCAACTATAAAATATGATATAAAATTAATTTCTCCTTTGTTAAATGTTTTTTTATGAAAAGTGTTTAAATGTGTCAGAAACACGAAATTCAAAGTAAAAATAGTTTAACCCTTGAATGAAGTCAATCTTTTCTATTGAATAACTTCTGCAAAAAACCGGAAACATTGTTGAAAACGAGTTAAAAATAACCATGGTATTATCAGTTTATGCGGATAAAAGAGGATTTGATGAAGTATTTAAAACTCGTAGCAATATCCATAAAATATTTATGTTCTATGCTAAAAATAAGTCACTTAAAATTGAAAAAAACCTTAACGTTTTAAAATTCTGCGGTATTTTTTTAAAAATGTGGATTAGTCTGTAAGGGTTCGAAATGAAGCCACCTGCTACAGGGGATGCTTAGTTCCTCCTCCCTTGGAATGTGGAATGTGAAGATTCACCATGTGGTCAAAAGACACAGCTGGACAGGGGACGGAAATTCCCTTCCCCCTTTAGGGGTTAGAAAATAATGCATTCTGTCTTTGGGTATGAAGGAGTGAAGTCATGTTCGAGTGTTACTAATTGAATTGAGTGTTATTCCTTAAATGTTTTTTTTCTTTAAAATAAACATTAATATTTAAAATTTAGACCTCATGGTTTTAATTGGTTCCGTGCCCATTGATTAGAATCAAACTTTAGTTAGTCCATTCGCAATAATTTAACGGAAGATGATTGTTGTTTCTTCATAACAGAATTCCAACTGAAAAACATTCTATAAATTAACCTTTTAACTGTCATCTTCTAGACTATCTCAAGCACGACACAAGTGAAGCAAAATGTCCCGTCCAAGTACTATACGGGGTAATTTTTTGAATAATTTACTATGGGTGGTGTAGATCGTTGTGATCAGAAAACATCCTTCCTTTCATCCAACAATCCGAACACTCCCAAAAAAATTATAAAAAGATATTTTTACCTTTACTATACAAGGTACTATAAAAATGTAGTTGTTGGAAATGTATTACATTTTTAGAATTTCAAATCTCCAAGTTGTAGAAGAGTTATTACAAAAAAATAATGATACAGCTTCAGGACAATAGAATACTAGCAAACCACGTATAATAGGTAACCCTTCCCATCTAACTGAATGGCATTTTATTCCTTCTACTCCTGAAAAGCGTCAGCCTACAAGACGCTACAAAGTTTGTTGTTCAAAAATGGATGCAAAAGGACTGTGCTTGGATAAGTGTTTCCAGTTATACAACACAAAACTGAACTATTGAATTACTCATAGGTATTCATTCTTATTTATTTTTGTTTTTATTTTATCTTTTAAAAAATGATGCTCTATTAGAAGCGAACTTTACCACTGCCTCACTAAGGGGCAGCCATATCGAGCGAATATGCAGTTGCTATAAAACCTTGAAATTCGTATGCGAGTAATTCAAAGTATCAGTTTTTAACTACTAAATATATTTTATTTTGTACTAAATATTTGATTTTTGTACTAAAAAATTTTGACAGTTTATGCACCGAAATCATCACAGGCATGACAGTTAAAGGGTTAAAGTCAGCTCGAAATCCGAAAATTTTATCATAAATATCTTTATGAAATAGAAATATTTAATTCTGTAAAATAAGACTACGGGCCAATATTTTTTGCTTCATGTCGTTTAAGGAACTCATTTTTCCTTTTTCAGTTCATAATTGAAATGATAAAAATGAAAATGCCAAAATATATATGGATAACTATATTAATCAAAATGGCTCGCATGGTTTTCACGGGTGACTTCTTTGTAAGTTGGTAAAACATCTAAGCAAAACTCATTTTCCCAGCAAATTATCTGCACCAAGTAATAGATTACGCGAATAGCAATTTTCAATTTTTGCATGCAACTTATCTAGTTTTCTTTAGTCTATACAATTCATATTTTGCACTATCACGCACAAACAAAGGCATTAGCAACACGCATTCGCAACTGCTGTTACGAAATTCTTAAGATCCGACTTTTGTTCATGCAATATAATTAATAGCATTTTGTCAGGAAGCAAATACAGTCGCAGAATCCAGAAAAATAAGTTCGTTTTGTGGAAAATTCATTAAATAGAAATTTATTTTCATTATGTATTACATTCTTTGTTCCAGGAAAAAGTTCGTAAAATAGAGATATTCGCAAAATAGAGGTTCGTAAAATGGAGATCCGATTATAGCATGTGAAATGAAAGACAAAAGGCCTGTATTAAATACAATTGGAATACAAAAGTAGAGGAAAATTCTATAGGAGATTCTAAAAGAATTTATTCATATTCTTAAATTTGTTTTTATGCAAGTAGCATTTTACTAAAATTATTAGATTGCCCTCTATACTATTAGCCTTAACTAAATAAGTAAGAAGTGATAAAAATAGCTTAAGAAACTCTGTACATTATAATTACCAAAGCAAAGCAATACTTAAAGGTGAGCACATAAATTATACGTATCTTTTTCAAATTGAAAATATATTTGTTATTCACATATCTTTGCATGTAAATGAAGATATTCGAATAAAAAAACATATATATATTTGTATATGTGTGTGTTCACGGGCGTGCTAGTCCGTGGGTTTCGTAGGTTTATTTCGCAAAGTACAACACAAAAAAAAGAGCTAAGTGCTGTAATTTTATATTTTCTTTTTAATACTAAACATCTCTGGTCTTTTCACTAGTTTTACAATTCCTACTATTAGGTCACACTCTCTATATTTATTTATTTATCTTGGTGGAATTTTCAATCGTTAATAAAATACATTTTAAAGCCCTCAATTGAGCTGAAATTTTATGTACATGATTATTTTGGATGACAATACAATAATTTTTTAATTATAATTAATAAAAATTAATTGATTAAAACTAATTATTTAAAGATTCGCAAATACAGCCACGTTGGCGGCTTATCAACCCTTTTGGCGACTTGTGTCAAAACTTGAAGAGGGTTTTTTCTCACTTGCATTCAGTTGAACTGAAATTTTATATGCATGTTTGTTTTGGATGACAATACGATACTTTAATGATAATTAATAAAAATTAATTACCACTTAATGCTGTGATTCTATCATACATATTTATATTAATTGTAACTATTTAATAAAAAGTAGCTAAAATAAAAAATTTTCTTTGTTGATCGAAGTAGGAATTGACTTAAATTTTTTTTATATTACTTGTTTCACTTAAATCTCATTCACACTGATTAACACAGCTTTAAATATGCCGTTACTAAAAATCCTCATATTGGATGGTGTAGAAGTTAGAAGAGAGGGGTTCCAGTTCAGTGTCGTCCATATCGCTTGACGGTGGTTCAGAATTGTGAGGCCTGTCATCGAGATAACCCTCATGTTGTTTTATAATGCGACATTAATTAATAAACACTCACTTCTTTACCGCCGGTTCGTTTCGCATGTCTCCAAGGACCATCATCTAGTGGACAGACGCACGTTAAATCTATCAAGATTCGAAGTATTCTCTTTAGTATTTTAAGGAAATGGAGAGTAAGAGGTCAGTTCACACACACACAAGTGCACCTTGGTCATTTGATCGTCATTAAGTATCAGGACACGTACTGGCTGTTGGGCGGAAATAGACACTCGGGAGAGCATTCACTGCGATGCAAAAATTGCAATGGTTATTGTGGTGGCAAACTCGTGGTTTGCGTTGTCCAATCATGAATCCGAAATCTAATGTCATTGAATACCAGCCATGTAGTGGGGCAGATGCACGTTAAACCTGCCAAGGCTTAAAGTCCTCCCTTCGACATGATGTAGATCAGCAACCTATGACAAGCATGCCACATGTGGCACACAAAACAATTGTCAGTGGCACTCTCCACTGCTCTTGAGTGGATGAAAATTGATAAATTTAAATTGGACCTTGTTTGACAAACATCTTCAGAATAATGGGCATTTATGGAATTAAGAAAAAAAATCTGAAATATATTATATATATATATATATATATATATATATATATATATATATATATATATATATATATATATATATATATATATATATATAATTCTACAGATAAATCTACAGCTATTTTGTAAATTAATTGAATGTCATTGCTAGAGAGATTTAATTGTGCTTGAAGAGAGAAAGTTTGATGTACTCTGCTTTCGCTTTTGGGCTTACATATCTAAGTGAGCAAATCTTTTATCATATGAAAAACATTTCGAGTCCACAAAGAAGTTGTTAACAATTGAATCTTTAGAATCCTGTTAAATTGGAAGTTCAAATTATACCCTTGATTTTCCGATATAATGTAGAGCGGTGCATTAAATTTTAAATGTAATGACTTGTAATGAATGGGAATACTTATATTTTATGTTGTACATTTCTTATTTTAATAAATGTTTAAAAATATGCAATTGTGGTTTATCACTCCCGAATGAATACTCTTTTCTGTTGACACTACTTTATTTAAGGCACACTTTGTACCACTTCAATTTAACTATAAAGGAATAGGGCAGTTCCGGTGCCACGTCTCTAACACAGAAAACTTCTTACACTGCTCGTTAAGATACAAAAGAAAATGAACAAATTCTCATGCGACAGAAACGCCATCAATTAAACAATATAATTTTGATACAAATATTTATGTAATTTTAATTTTTTTAAATCTATGTTGAAAAAAATATTTTATGCAGTTTATTTTTATGTTAAGAAATATCTTTGAATGATGCAAAATTAATTTGTAATTAAACTGTAAATCTATATTATTGACCTATATTCTATAACACTGCATGCATTGTCACGAGACTCAAATTGTTTCGAGAATGTTTTACTGTGTGGCACGCTGAATCACATTGGCAGATGGGCTTTGCACGCCACAGTTAAAAGGTTGCCGACCCATGGTGTAAATTTTAGTGGAAGAGGTACCAGTTCAGGTGTCGTAATCATCCCTTTACCGTAGCTCAAAGTTACGAGGTTCATCGTCAGTAGCCTTCCTGTTGCTTCAGAATGGTACGTAAATTAAAATCAAAACAAGTCAAATTGAATTTTCTCAGAGAAGTATTGAAATGTATTAAAACCGCGAATCCTGACGAAACCATTTTCCTTGTCTACTTGTTTTATATCCATATAAAGCATTTAATGCAATGATTGTGACTATCGAAAGGTGTTAAAATTCTGATCGTACCAAAGATCTTTCACGTTGTGGGAATCATACATGCTTAATCTTTCGAAGCTTAGTCTTCATGTTGACATGATGAGGAAAATGGGATGTCCATTCAGGTATCGACCTGAGACAGTTCTAAATTACGAATTGTATTTAGCGGATTTAAGACTCGGGCAGAGACAAGCGACCGGAAACGTTTAAAAGACAAATCATGGAATAGTCATCCATAACGAACATCGAGTCAAAAGCAAATTGTAATCAATCAATCAATCGATCCCAAAACAGAACATTGTATTTTCCTATCTCTTTAATTACGCCTTTCTGAGTTGAACCTTCAATCAAAATAACAACTCACGGTGGTCACAATTTAAATCCCATCTCGCGTCTGATTACATTTGCTGCTAATGTAATCAACCACTCACCTTTTAATAAACAAAGTCTATTATAAAGCTATTTCACTTCCGCAGATGAATATGCAAGGTAAACACGATTCTCCTCAGAGATGCCATCTTAAATGGTGCAGCACAGCAGAGTTGATGAATGCTTAATATGTACTGAGCATTATGTAACTGTCTGTCACGGCTAATCGTGAGGCATCGTTGAATCGGATAAAGAAAGAAAAGGATTGAGAGACCAAGTTTTCGAGAGTCACCCAACTCCAATTGGGACGTGATTTGTGAGCTGATGAGGAGAGTTTAGGGAGACCAGGCAACGTCAGGATGATGAGGTTTCCTGATTACAGACAGAGGTGGAAATAGTAGAAGCGGTCACAAATGCAGTGGAGCGGTACCGTTTTAAAGAAATGAGAAATATGAATTGGAAAAAGAAGAAATCCTCCTTATAGAGCTCTTATTATAAATTGGCATTTAAACTTCAGTACAAAATGAAAAGGAATAAAATGTTTTCAAGTCCTTTTGGATGCTTTGAAAATTATTTATATTGTCAAGTATACAATTTTTTAATTCAAGAAGCGCACATACAATATTGCAATGAGATTTAAAGTAGACATTCAGTAATATGAAAAATAACTTTTCAACGAATTTTAACCCCTTAACTGCCACCGTCGTATAGATCCGTCTCGCTGAATCAATGTGTAGAGTGCCCGGACGTATATATACGTCCTGCCGAAATACGGTTCTTTTCTTTGAGCTGCAATCAGTAAAACTTTTCCGAAAGGAGTGAAATTGAACAAAATGACCTTGACAATGTTTGCGAAGTATTTACTGATTTCAGAGAAAAAGTCATTTATGTTTTTTCTATTCCCCTCAATACATAACATACGTGATCCTATATAAAAAAAAAACGGTGACACTGAGGTGCGAATCACGTAAATTTTGATCGTCAATTAAGGGGTTGAAATACGATATAAGGTTTCACAAAATCATGGGAGGATTCATAGGATCACATTCCAAACATTACTCAAATAAGTTTAAAAAGAAAAATGGTGGGATATTTATTAAGTTAATCTTATTTGTGTGTGTGTGACGAAAAATTATTTTTTGATATTTGATTTTAGTTTCACTCTGAAGCAATACGAAGACTGTTGGCGACGGACCTCATAATTTCGAACCATGATTAAGTAACGAAAACAATACCAGAGATCTCTCCAAACTTCCACAACACATCAACGGGAAGAACATTGAGTATCGATATATTTTACATGCATCAAGGTTTCGAGCATGTGACTCTACTACACTGGTCACGACTTCGCAACCATAACCATTTGGCTACCACAATCACGAAAAATAATAAAAAGTGCTCAAATTTACACTGTTGCATAACGGTATAAATATATATTATTTTACAAATTGTTAGGGATAGTTTATTCTGTAATGAAAAAGATTTCTTATTTCAGCAATGAATAAGAAAACTAATAAATTGTAAAAGGAGTATTGAAAATTATTTGAATAATCACAATATAACATTCTTGTATTTAACCCCTTAAGCGCCACCAACGTATATCACTCAATTGGTGCGATAAATACCCGGATGTATATATCTGTCTTTCTCAATCGATGTGTTAAGTACCCGGACGTATATATCCGTCTAGTTTAATCGGTGCGTTATGTGCCCCAGACGTATATATCCGTTCTTCCAAAATACGATTATTTTCTTTGCTATCAGTAAAACTGTTCCGAAGACTTTGGAAGGCAATTAAATAACTGTGACAGTGTTTGCAAAGGATTTACTTATTTCAGAGGAAAATGGGCTTATTTGTACCTTTTCTTTCTCCTCCCACAATACACTGCATACGCGCGATTATGAGAAAAACGGCTGCAAGTAATTTTTAATCGACAATTAAGGGATTTTGAAAACACAAAGTGCATATTCAATCGATGAATTCTTAAGACTTTTTAAATCTTATTCCATTTCATAAAAGCCATTAATTTTTAATGAAACTAGGAGAGAGTTCATGACGTTTTTGCTCCTCTTTAAACATTTGAAATATTTAATTAATTTATAATGTTAAATAATTTCCCAAGATAAGCTGAATTTTTGTCGGATTCCTAAAAAGTCTTTTCTTTTTAATTTTCTTCCTTTTTTTAATATCGTATTAGCTTATCACTCGTTTCAAAATGGGGAAAAGATGATTTTTCAATACTTATAAAATAATTAAGTTTCCCTGCCTTTATTTTTAGTAAAGTGTAGACTTTTATCTTTGTAATTGTCTTATGTGAGGTATAATACAATACAAAAGAGAACCATAGCAAGAAATAGTGAGAGATGCCCTAGTAATATCGCTTTTTTGTATTTTTAACTTTCGAAATTTATTACAGACTATAATAAAGTACTTTTGTTGTTTTAAGTAATTTAGCACTTATTTACTGTGAAGATAAATTATTTTATTACCTAAATACTTTTCCATCTTTTTTTAATCCGGAAAACACTCTTTTTACAGAGAATTCTTTAATAATGGAACAGTTAGCAGCTCAGTTCAAAACTACCCTGGAGATTAACAAGACAAATGGTACAATGTAACTATCAGGAAATATTAGAAGGTACCTCACGCAATAAAACACTTAAGTCAATTTCCCAGTTATTAATTCTTTTCAGAACAAGCAAGTCCTAGATTCTTCTTGAACTACATTGAAAATAAACAAGGGAAAGAAGAAAAAAAAGTCCCCAAAACTGTTAACTAGCCACACCTTTTATTCTATTAAAAATACGACCGTACAAAAAAGAATCCTGAACGGTCAAGAACAAAGTTCTTGCTGTCTTAATAAATTACGGAATGCCGTTTCTGACACAGAGCGTTAACATGGGCGTACTCTGTGAAAAAGTAGTGACCTTCAGCTGGTTAATATAGATACACCCTTCACTTTGTGAGTTGGTAATGTTCCGTGTGGATTTTGAATGTAACGGACAGCTTATTATCATAAGCTTACATCGCTCCATTGTCTGGAGTCTAAACAAAAGCAGGCTTCTTCTTTAGCGCATGCTGGTGAGGTCACGTTCTGCTGAGCACCCGGCCTTTAGTTTGCACAAAACAGTCTAACAGTTTTTCGTTACTGAATCTGCTGCTCAAGATATCGTTTAGCAAGGAATGCGCCGCTTCTTTTCTTCATATGCTTTTTCTTTTTAGTTCCCCTTCCGTCTCTGTGGTGGTTTTGCTATTTTCTTTCCATTCCTTATTATCCCTCTTAAGATTGCTGAATGAGGTTTTTTCCGATTATCTAGAAAATTTTATCAAGGTTTTATTCGTAATGTGTTCTCTTGAAATTCATGTATATGTGATGTAACGGGTCTTTTCGCGTACCTCCTACTAATCCTCTTGGGGTAAAACTGTGGCTTTAAATATTATCCTATTGAAAATTGTCTCTCGAAGAAGACGCGAATTGTACAAATCAAGGCTTATATTTAAAGATTAACTTTTGAGGATCGAGAAAGAGATGTTAGAAGCTAAAGGATAGCAGTTAATGATTAACATAAAGCTAGTCGACAGCGCTTCGTAAATTATTTGCTTTATATTTAAGATTGGCGATTTGGTCAATTTAATATTTAAATTGGATTAGTGTCGGCTTCAATTAGATTAACTTAGAACTTATCTTCAAATATTTAGAAGATGTATTGCCAGTACGTGCTTAGAGTAAGTGTGATCCGATTTATAATTAAATATCCTCAATTATCTCGTCTACCTCGCGTTTGCTCCCATATTTATCTAATGATGCATTTTCTAACTTGTGGTATTGAAATTTGTTAGTTTGTTGAGAGACTTGTTAATAAATTTTGTTGGTTTTGACTATGGCTAATCTTTCTTCTAACTCTCGTACACTAATGAATAGGACCACCCATCTATTACAGTGATATTAAAAAATTTTTTCTTTCTCATTTTTTGTTTCAATATTGTAAATAAATTTTATTTAACCTCCTCCCGGCTTTTCCCGAGCTGAGCTCGGGCAGGCGAAAGGTACATTCCTGGCTCATCCTGAATGTAGGTCGGGAACTGTGAAAATTTACACTGTGCAATCGATCTTTCCCGAATTATTTCACAGGTGCTTGTTATGGTTGTGAATAATAGAAATTATTAATTAAAATAGAAATTATTAATTAGTATTAATTAAACTAATTATTTCCAGTTTTATTTCGAAAAAAAGTATTCTTTGAGAAAAAATGTCATTAGTTAGTATGGTTCCTTAAAGTATATGCGAACACATTCAAAGTACTTTTTAAAAAAAAATAGTATACCATATCATCATAATTACCTTTCTGGGATTAATACCACTAAATGTAAATATTTCACACCACATACTTAAAGTAAATTACCTAAATTTTAGAAGAATCACGATTATATAAGTGAAAAATTTCAGCATTTTTTAAAAAATTCTTTAAGGCTATCTTCGGCTAATGTTAAAGAATAGGGGCCGAATTTGGAATATTTTTTTCAGATATAAAAGTACTCAAACATTAATATTATATTCTGGCTACACTATCCTGTAGAGAATTACTTATTTTCTCATACTACTCATTTTTATCCGAGTTGACACATTTTTTCTTTTATAAAATGTATTCTGCATTTTTTTCCCTATACCATAATGCTAAATAAACTATCCCTTCACATGTTAAAAGAAAAACCTAATCATTTGTGAAATATTTTGAAATTTTCAAAACACTATATTATAAACAAATGCATGGGTTACAATGTCACAAATTTTTATAAAAATTGAGGTATTTTTTCTGTCTGAAAATGTGCTCCGCGTCAAGTTCACACTCTCGTACATATGACGAAAACAGCCTTAAAGCAGTTGAAGAAAAAGTTTTATTAAAACATGAAAATATTTTAGGGCTGATCGAATAAAACTTTTTTAGAAATGTGACATACTAATTATGTGACATACTAATATAGCTATTATATTGAAATGACTGGACATAACTAGAAAAATATTCATGCAGTAAGAATCATTTTAGTTCAGAAAAACAGTGTAGCGGGTTCTGTATAGCTTAGTACAGTTCCGTAGAAAATAATATAAATATCAGGTTAAAAAAGTTTCATAGAAATATATTTATAATATTCTGATTTAGACTCGCTATATGATAGATTTTGAACAATTTAGAAGGCCACTTCTAGCATGTTAAAAAGATCCACCTCAAGGTTTTCTAACTTTATGTAATTTATTGTGACTAGGCCTCTGCGTAACAGAGAAATAAAATAATATGTTTTGTAAAGCAAAAAAAGATAGCTCAATTCAATAAAATAAAATTTCAAAAATCTGTATTATGATCGAATTTGCTCATTTCAACGTGTTCGGATACCTTAAAATCTTTTTCGAGATCTTCCCTTTTAAAAAAAATGACCCGTTAAAATACTGCTTGATCAGAAGCAAGCATTTCGACGTTTGAATTAAGTCGCTTACCAACTGGATATCAAGTGGTTATTTACGCACAAAAGTGATCAAAAAGCGATCTTTCAGGTATGTTTTTTATTAATTCCTACTATTAGGTCACTCACTCAAAATATTTATTTATTTATTTTTATTTCTTTATATTAGTGGAATTTTCAATCGTTAATAAAGTACATTTTAAAGCGCTCATTTGAGCTGAAATTTTATATATATGATTATTTTGGATGACAATACAATAATTTAATTATAATTAATAAAAATTAATTGATTAAAACTAATTATTTGAAGAATTACAAATACAGCCACGTTGGCATCATTTTTGGCGACCATTTTGGCGGCTTGTGTCAAAACTTGAAAAGGTTTTTTTTCTCACGTTTTAAAGCATTCAGTTGAACTAAAATTTTATGTACACGATTGTTTTGGATGCCAATACGATACTTTAATGATAATTAATAAAAAATTAATTACACTTAATGTTGTGATTCTGTCCTATGTATATACGTATTTATATTAAATTTAACTATTAATAAAAAGTAGCTAAAATAAAAATTTTATTTGTTGATCTAGGTAGGAATTGACTTAATTTTTTTTTATATTACTTGTTAAAATCATTTTTAATTCGTCATTTTCTTACTAAGCTAAATAAAAATTATATGCTTTCAAATTTACTCCTAGATACGTGAAACTTAAATAATTTGGATTACTAAATTTCAGTGCATTTTTTTACATAGGATTTTTCAAATTTTTCATTTTATAATTTAAACGAGCTAGATTTAATAACGAGAATTATCATTCAGATCCTTTATTATGATACATCTTGAAGGTAAACCACTCACACAAATTTAAAAGCTACACCACCGACCTCCTACGAGGACCACCACCTCAGCATTCGAAAAAGTGCCGCAGGGACCAACTTATCAAACTACATTTATCTGAGTTTCACAAAAAAGAGAGAGAGGAATAAAAAAAGGAAGAAATTGTAGAGAAGTTTAGTTTATTTTTTGGTTCCCTTTTCACTCGACCATAACGCCTGATCTTCAAAGAAAAGAAATATTATTTTTGAAACATATAATGATGCAATAGAGCAACATAAGGGTTATTGGCAATGAATGTTGTAGTTCCAACTTACTGTTATATAAGAAGGATATCTGAATTAATACACACTTCTTCTAACTTCCATACAATATCACTCGAGGCTTTGAAGCATAGTTTTATTTAAAGTTCAGAATGGATTTGAGTCCTATATCACGCAAACATTTAAAAAGTACAAAATATAATCAAAATTTAAGTCACAAAATTATTTTGCCATTTTTCTTCGATCAGAATTTTACGCATTTATATTTTGTGTAATCAGTAAAATTCTCTATAAATACACGTTCTCTCGTATAAGAATCATTCATAAAATGTATATATGGGATATAATCGTAATTATCTTCTTACTTGTTTTGTCCAATTTGTGAAATTTTTTCAGCGCATAAGGTGTAGACTAACATTTTTAATGGTAAATATGCATCACAGTGAGTTTTTTAAAAAAATTTATTTCTTGTGTTATATGTAAATTAAATATGGTAATAATAAATTTGGATTATCTCCAGAAAGCATGGAAAAACTCAATTCCAATTTCTGAAATTGCGTTTTGTAATTTTTGAGCAAGGACAATATATATTTATCACACACACACACACACACACAAATACCACACACAAAATAATCTTCAGAAAGCACCTGTCATTTCTTAAACAAATTATTTATCTGATGATCAAATCTTTAGTAATTCAAATATTTTTCCCAACCAAAATATTGTACAATCCTATCTTTCGTTAAATTTGTAGTGGTTCAGTCTTCCCATCAGTAGTTCGGAGAGAAGGCGCCAGCTCTGGTGTCGTCTTCGTCACTTCACCGTGGTTCAAAATTACAAGTGGAGTGCTTCATACTACATTTTTGCCCTGCCTTTCGGAACAGATCTAGTAAGAAATTGTAACAATTGATATCGAGCACCTCACGCTTTTATCACAACGACATTAATTTTCTCTTTAATAATTTTATTCTTATATTAAGAATTATTTTTTACTTTTTAGTTCAATTGAGAGAGAGAGATTATATAAGTGTGTTTTTTCAAGTTTCTTAAACTATAATTTATTATGGAAGAAATGTTACCAGAATTCCTGTTAGATGCTCCGATTGGCGTTCGTAATGAAATGTTGATACAAGATGAGCAGTGACGTAACGTACACCCCCTCAGTGGGTAGCCTAGTGGTTATAGCATCGGACTCCAGACCGGAAGGCCTAGGTTCGATGCTCGATGCCACCAAATACCCTCCAAGTACACACGGAGTACGTGCTCGTTAAATCAGTGGGTCCGAAGTCTTGTGGGCTGAGTCACGAGCGCAGGGACTGGAGAATATTTCCCTCCCCTTCAGTTCCATTCAGAAATTGTGGAGTTGGAGATAGGTGGTGTCGCCATCTATCATCCCTTCGGCCGAGTTAAATCGTACTGTCACCTGTATGGTGCTCAAGGCCAACGACAGGCGTACTTCTAGCCCCTTGCCACGATGAATTTCGTGGGTCTAGTTCTGATTACGTCAGACATGTGGCATTAGCCAGAACACAATCCCACCAATCCCCATCGTGGGAGTGGAGGGAAGAATTTTAAAGGCTCCAAAGCATGATGTTACGGTTTTACAATCCTTTGTAAGATCCAACTTAGTGTCGAAAACCTGACTTTACAAGTGGGCCCTATTTTCCTTTATGCCACAAAAGATGAGTATGAAAGCCAGTAAATATCTAGATGCAACGTTTCGAGTGAGATGGATAGGAAACATCTCGATTGTCGAATCGAGGTGTTTCAGTATGTTTAATCGCCTATCTAACCTCTATTATTTTTATAGAGGTATCTGATGTGCCTCATTTATGAGATTCTATTTAACTGTACCGAAGATTTCGTGTCTCTTTTATCCAATGAGATTGCAAGTGGGTAAGAAATACTAGGCGTTTTGAAGCTATTATTCTATCCCTCCATCGACATTTTTGCAAACTTGTATTGCTGTCACTGGTCATAAATCTTCACCCCCTTCTACTAAGTGTTAAAGGAAAATACTTTATATGCATTGTTTAATGGGAGAACCTCTTTCTGTAAAGGAACCGTGATATATGCAAATAAGAGGTACTATTTAAGTGAAAAGAGTTCGGGAAGGAAGGTAGCTTGAAAATGTGTTGATGCTAATTTGAGTTATATTCGGAGTTGTCAACATATCTGGGCATAAAACTCGGAGCCTTGCTATAAAAGTCCGGAGAAGATGTTTTAAAGATATGTATATCTTTTTTCTGTCAACATGGTTCAAAATTACGAGTTTTGTCGCCAAAAGCCTTCGTGTAGCTGAAAAGTGCTACAGTAATATTCACTCACTCCTTCTGTCAACCTCCACAATAACTTGAACGGAGAGAGAGAGATTCGGTACAATAACTATAAATACAAATCTTTTTTTTCTTTCGTGTCACATTTTGTTGTATATACACTCATGTCCATAAATTAAGGATAATTCAGAATCACACAGAAATTGAACTCTAAAATAAAAATTTCACCTGTAGAATTATAACACACATCTTGAAGAAAAATATTCAAATTACAGAAAACCACCAGAAGACGTGGATAGTACGTCACAATGACGAGAGTGTAAGAGAGGGGTATATAAGGAATGGTGGCAAAGAAGTAAAATTGTTCTCAAGCGCTTTAAAAGCCTTTAATTGCAATAAACTGCAAAGTTATGGCACAAAGGAAGCATTTGGAGGATTTTTTACGTGGTAGAATTATTGGACGACTGGAATGTGGACGTACCCAGCTGGAAATATCCGAGGAACTTGGAATCGCCCAGAGTGTCATCTCCTGGCTTTGGCAACGATTCCAAGATGATGGTAATGTGAGTAGATGTTACAGCACAGGTCGCCCCCAAGTTACAACGCCGAATGAGGACCGGTATTTGGCAGTTACTGCCAAAAAAAACAGACGGAGCACAGCATCAGACCTGTCTCGTCAGCTTTCTTCAGCTACGGGTACGACAGTTTCAAGGCAGACCATGTACAGACGCTTACGGCACATAGGTCTATATGCTCGTAGGCCTGTCAGATGTGTTCCTCTTACCGCAACTCACTGCCGCCTGCGATTACCCTGGAGTAGAGAGCATAGATTGTGGACACCACAACAGTGGTCTTGTGTGGTGTTTTCCGACGAGTCCAGGTTTAGTTTGCTGTCTGATTCTCTCCGGACGTTAATATGGAGAGCGCCAGGTACCCGTTACTACCAAGAGAACACCACTGAACGATACCGTTACGGTGGTGCAGGATGGTTCGTTTGGGGAAGAATTATTCTTAGTTCCAGAACTGACCTGCATGTTCAGAGTGTAATGATGACAGGCCACATCTCTATCGGGATGTCATTCTGGAACAACATGTACGTTTGTTTCGGGGCACCATAGGTGCTGAATTTTTGTTTATGGATGACAACGCCCGTCCTCACCGTGCAAACATTGCAGACGAATGCCTTCAATCGGTAGATATCACCCGTATAGATTGGCCAGCATACTCACCGGACTTGAATCCAATAGAACATGTGTGGGATATGCTTGGCCGACGAATTGCAGCCCGTCAACCGCCTCCCACTTGTCTACCGGAACTTCGGAGGGCATTGCATGATGAGTGGTGTAATATTCCCCAAGATCAGATTGATAATTTGATACTCAGCATGCCTAGGTGTTGTAAGGCCTGTATTGCAGCGTCCGGGAGACATACTCCGTATTAACCATCATACTAACTATGTTATACTGTTTTTTTGTAAATAGGCTCTTTTTTGAAATTTGCTCCAGGGAGTAAAAATCGTAATTTTTATTAATTACGTCAAACATATAGCATCTTTCTTGCTCTTTACCTTTTGTTTATTAAATAGACTTTACAAATAAGTCAAATTTGTTTTGCTTCTGTCTCTTTCTTTGCCTGAACTTCATTATCCTTAATTTATGGACATGAGTGTATATGACTAAGAGTCACTTCATTCTTTTAATTTTTTTATAAAAGTATATTTTCTAAAAATCTACTCTACCGCTTCTCAAAATATGCTGCATGATTTTAGAATGCTATATTTCACAACTTAACTTAATTTAAGAATATTTTTCAAGGAAATATTAATTTATCCTCGAAAGTCAACAATACATTTATTGAAAAGGATATATACTCGGTATTTCCACAAAAATCTTAGTTTTAACTATCCAAAATCTAAAGAAAAATATTTACCCATATCGAAAGTCAAACTCATTCATTTCAACAAAATTCATAACAAATACGTATCAAACTACCTCAAACTTTCTTATCAGTACTAATACTTTTCCAAAAAAATAGATAAGATAAAAACAAATCATGTGAATAATTCGAATGATTTAAATATTTTTTGAATACAAATGGAACAATTCCTGTTTACAAATGTCTTTCACACTTATTTCTAATTTTGCATGCTTCACTTCTCTGAAGAAGCCAACGTGCACAATTTGATGCATTTTGTCGAAAAAACTATAGTATAAATAGCACATAAAGAGCAATTTTACTCTTCAATGAGCACGATTTCTTTTATAGAATTTTGATGAGTGGCAGATGACATTTTATGCGCGATTTTTATGGTATGAAATTGAATTGTTAAATCACCTGGCAGCATTTTTTCCTTCATGACTCCTGAAAACGTTTTTTATCGCAATCCTTTGATTATACTACACGATAAACAATCGGTGAAATATATATGTGCTTTTCTTACTTTTTGATATACGTATTTAATTATGCAATGTTTAAAACAGCCTTTTAAGATAAATTTGATTTTCAAAATTGTTTTTTCTTCACCTAACATAGATCTAGAAAAGCGTGTTATGACATCTTCATAATGGATTGCGCAATTTTTGTTATTGTCTAATGCAGCGTTTTTCATACTGCGGGATGCCCCCTAGTGGGCATGATAACCTTACGTAGAGAGGGGTGTGAGCATACCAAAAAGTCGAGTATAAAATATTTAAAATAATTATCAATTTACTAAAGGAAGCAAAACAAACAAAAATAAATTCTGACATATTAAAAAATCAATTGCATATTTACACCGATATAAGAAACTCTTAAATGTATCTTTAAGGTAAAAAAGTATTTGATAATTAATGTATCAATACTAAATTAAAAACAAGTTTAGTAATTACTAGTGACTTACTTCCATGGACTTGTCATATATAAAATTATGTACAAAATATAATACTTATCTTGATAATTTGTGCAGTTTATAATGGAAGTCGCATTTTAGCTTTAGCATCGAAGTACATTATTAGTGCATTGAATAAATAATAGTTGTATGAGGTGGAGAGCTATGAAAATTATGACTTAAAAATGTGTCACAAATATTAAAAGTTTGAGAAGCACTTGTCTAATGTTTAGAGAATAAGAGTTGTTTAACAGATAATAAAAGTTTACTTAATAAAACAGCATATTTTTTGAAAAAAAGTATTTAAAATTTAAGTATATCGTTTTTATTTTTTCTCCACATAAACACAATTTTAATTACATTAAAGAATATTTGTATGAACAATGATTTCCGTTATATATATCGTAGAATTCTAGTTTGACATTTATTTAAAATGAATGTTTGGCAACAGTCTATATAAGAATTTTTTGTCTAATCAAATTCAAACATGTAGGAGCAACTGATAACAAATAATTATTTAGAGCTTTCTTGCAGAGGATGAAATTCCTTAATATGTATTAAATAAGAAGAGAAAAACATATATTTCATTATAAGAGAATAATATTCTTTGTTGCTCCATATTCCATAAAACCCAAAACTGTAACTGAATGACATCCAAACTTTTTTACACACAAGTCTTCAACAATTTTTTTATTATCAATTAAATGCGCCAATCACTTTGCTATTATTCAACGCGATTAAAACTTCAAATATCTACACGGTTTTCAATGGATACTCAAGTAGATATATTGATAGAGAGAGAGAGTTATATATATAAATAGAGTATTTGCACTAATAAACAAAAACATAAAACTTTTTTAAAAATAACGTTTTCCACCTTTCTTGTAAAGGTTACTTTACGTATTTATATTTTTAAGAATGTATTCAAAGAAGTCTAGGAATTTAAATAAAAAAAAATTTGAAGTATATAGTAACTTATATATATATATACAATTTCTTTCCAAATATGGACCAATTTGAATCAATCGTTAAAGTTTTCTTCTCTCAGTATTGATAATTGGATTTTTTCAATATAATATTTAAACACTGAAACTATCTTAGCAACATAAGCGAGAATTTAAGAGTTGATCTTTATTTAACATTATTATTTCTAATTTATAGATAACAACCGAATTTAAAATAGCATTTACTTTTATTTTTAAACTGTGCAGTATTGAAAATAATTTTGGCTTTGTAGAAACGATGTGTATTAAAGAATTTTTAATCTTCAGTAAACTATTAAAGCTTAACTTTGTTTCTCAATGCTATTTGATGTGTAGAATATTGTGCAATTCAAATGAAGATGGTTAATCCAATGTGCATTATGACTAATTTTTAAATGTTGATATATCTGTAAATTATTGTTTAAATAATTTCAAATAATTACTTTTATTTTCTCAACAATTTTTAAATTTTTTTGGATATTTTACAATTAATTTTTGAGAATTATTAGGTTGCTACTCTGTGTGTCCTTTGTAAATACTACTATAAGATTCGCCCTAAGAATAAAATGCAAATTAAAACATCCTTTTTCGTTATTTTTGAAAGAAATATCTTTGTATTCGAGTATAATTTGAAAAACTGAAAACAAACTTCTAACAGAAGATTACTAGAATTAATATTGTTTAATTATAGCGGGTGATAACAATTTAAAGTTTAACAATGTTACAATTTAAATAATAACTATTTAAATTTTAACAATGTTACAATTTAAAGTTTAACAATGTTACAATTTAAATAATAACAATTTAAATTTTAACAATGTTACAATTTAAATAATAACAATTTAAAGTTTAACAATGTTACAATTTAAATAATAACAATTTAAAGTTAACAATTTAAAATTTTAATCCTACCATACCAATTACTTCATAGGAATATTACAGGTAAGAGGTCTCAGGAGTGTTAATTTTGTCTCGAGGGCTGAAAATATAAACAATTTTCAAATGGATAAAATTAGTTGAGACTAAAATTAAAGAATTCGAATCTCTTACATTATATTTTAAGAGAATAAGGTTTCAAAAAAGAACAAATTATTTAAAATATAGCAATAATTTAAAAAATTATAAGCATATGAAAATAAGAAACATTTCTGTAATAAATAATGTAATTTTTACGTTGCGCATTCTATTTTCTAAAATAGTAGCCTTTGATGTATAAAACTTTATAGAAGTATAAAATTTATCATACTCTTTAAGCCCTACTTAATTTTAGTATTGTATATATTTTGTATTTCAAAATATTTGTAAAATATTCAAAAAAAATTTTAAATTTTAAATGTAACTTCTTTATTTTTTAAAAAATATAATTTATTATTCTATAAAAATAGCTACAGTGCAATAAGAATATATTTAACTTTATCTATCAACTTATTGATAGTAATCAGAGAAACTATTTTGTAAAATATGATGCGTAACGTTAAACATAATTAATATTTCTTACAGAAATGTTTCTTATTTTAATATGCTTATAATTTTTTAAATTATGATGACATATTAAGCATTTTACATTTTACTGAAGACTCATTCCTTTATAAATAATGTGTAAAAGATTCGAATTACTTAATTTTAGTTTCAAAGAATTATATTTAATTGAGAATTGCTTATATTTTCAACCCTCGAGACAGAGTTAACACCCCTGAGATCCGGTAAATTATTATTTTCCGTTATGGTGGAGAGTATAAGACTGTCTTCGGCTAATGTTAAAGAATAGGACCCAAATTCGGAATATTTTTTCAGTTATAAAAGTACTTAAACATTAATATTGCATTCTGGCTTCACTATCCTGTAGAGAATCACGTATTTTATCGTACTACTCATTTTTATCCGAGTTGACACCTTTTTATTTCTTTCATAAAATGTGTTTCGCATTTTTTCTCCTATACCGTAATGCTGAATGATCTATTCCTTCACATGTTAAAAGAAACAACTAATTATTTATGGAATATTTTGAAATTTTAAAAACACTATGTTATAAGCAAATGTATGAAATACAATGTCACAATTTTTTATAAAAATTGAAG
Organism: Trichonephila clavipes; assembly: GCA_019973935.1. Taxonomy (NCBI): domain Eukaryota; kingdom Metazoa; phylum Arthropoda; class Arachnida; order Araneae; family Nephilidae; genus Trichonephila; species Trichonephila clavipes. The sequence continues at coordinate 55,915 of BMAU01019642.1, read as the reverse complement.
CATTTTTTCTGTCTGACAATGTGCTTTGCGTTAAGTTCACGCTTTCGTACATACTATGGCGAAAACATCCTTAAGTGTCAAACGATCTTCATTCTAAAATTAGGGTTGAAATAAGGAGAATACATTAATAATTGAGTCAACTAAATTGGTAAATCTGTCTTAATTGTCCATATTTTGTACAGCATATTTTAGTTCTCGATTGATATAATTTGATTGCGCCAGCGTTTTGAGCTCGTAATTTTGTTTGGTCAGCATTCTACCATTATTTGCAGTCACTCAAATCTGCTCATTGTGAACCGCGTTCCAAATAATCAAAATGGCGTCTGTGGTCTGTCCGTAACGCAAATCTATAATCAAATAAGAATTATCTTGTCAAACTGTTTGATTTGCACTGAAAGTCTGGTGTGCACCCATGTTCTGACTTAAGGTCAATAATTGCACCTCTTCGACGAATGTGATTGAAAGGTTACTGTTGATCACACAGATCAAACGGTGAAAGCCGTTTTCAAATTAAGTAATGACATGGGAACCATTTCGAAGCAAATGGTAAAGTTCATCTTCGCTGAAGGTTAAAAATCTTAAGTTCGTTAATTAAGAAGCAGGAAAAACAAACGATTTGTTTTCCAGGTCTGGCATACCGTTACATCGTGGATCATCTTAGCATCATTTTTTTTTCGTCAATTTTTTTTCCTTGGCCTTCTTAATTTTTCGCTTCAGTGGTTCCTCGGATGTAAGCCTACAAGATTCTTGCTCATCCAAGGAGGCTGTAAAAAGCTGTTTGTAATTCCTCCAGGTTAGAACTTAATTGCAAATGCCTTGGAGACTAAGTTGATCAACAATAAAATCTGTGTAACTCTGTTAGTAAAGAAAAAAAAAAAAAAAAAAAAGAAAACTTTTTCCATCTAAAATCTATAAACGGAAATCAGCATTCTTTGTTTACGAATGAGTCATCTTCATGAAACATATCCTTCTTAAAAGTAGTTTTAAAATAGTGTTTCTAGATAAGATTTGACCTTTTTTTTATCAATTTCTTATAAGAAAATTTCTTCGACTTAAAATGTGGAGAAATGATTTAAAAATAAAGTAGTCTGAAGGAAAAAAGTTATAAAGAGTTATTACATTAATAATATAGTTTTTAAGTCTCTTTTGGAGGTATATTCTGTTTATTAACTATCCACTGGAGTAGAATTAAAGTAGTCTTTTTGGGTATATTGTCAGTTTTCTCTCTCTTTCTCGGTTAGATTTTTTTATTTATACTTTATAAAATATTCATCGATAAATTTATGCACCACCTCTTGAGGAAATTAACTATTTTCCTGAAATTTTAGAATTAGAAAGTTTGAAATGATGTCGATGTATACAAAAATAATCAAAAATGTATCGATTTTACTTTTGCCTCTCTCTCTCTCTCTCTCTCTCTCTTTCTCTCTATTACAACAATTTACTTCAAAATAATTATTACATAAAACTTCAAAACTTGCAGTGGATGACACTTGATGTTAATACAGATTTTCAAACATTAATTTATTAATTAAATTTTATTTTTTTAATTTTAAATTTATTCTGCGTTATTTCTGACGAAGTTAGAATTAGCTGCAACAGATGAAGACAGTGGGTTTTTCTAACGAATTTTTTTCTTTTCTCAAATACTTATTTTTGATTCCTCTACTCAAGTTCGAATACATGTTTTTAAATTTGTAGTGGATGACACTTGATATGTAAAAACATTTCCTCAAATATTAATTCCTTAATTAAATTTAATTAACTAAAATAAAAATCCAAAGGTAAAATTAATGGATTATGAAAAAACAAAATTTATTAACGGTATTATTTTTATAGCATTCGGTCCTTTCAGTTTTTAAAGAACATTTTTCTTTTCAAATTAATTTATTTCCCATAATGTGTTTAGAAAAAAATAGGTCACAAACGATTTTGAGATAGTGTTGAATTAAACTTTAAAACCATAAGATCATATCGATTTTCTCTCTTAAAAATATTTTTAAATAATAAAATTTTCTTAAGTGTTGAGATTGTTTAATGCAAAATTAAAATATTATTAAAATTTCTTCGTCTCCCCCGAAGCAATTGTAAATGCAGAATTTTTGTAGAATAAACTGTATTAAAACTATTTTAGAATGATATTTTTCGATTTTAATTTATTTTTTCGTTTTAAATTTATGTTGAAGTAATCGTCTGCTACATTTTCTTTTTTATTTGGAAGACAAAAATTATAGCTTTTATTTTGACAGAGATTCTAAAATTTACAGACGGTTTAAATACAATGCAAATGTGCTTTCCATGGAATAATATTCATAGCAAAAAATTGTAAAACGGTACGTAAACATTACATAAATTATCAAATTATAAAGAAACTTCAGAAATGTAGATTAAGCATTCAGTTTCCATTACAAATTTTTACCATACACATTAGTGATCTTATTTGCTTGTTTGTGTTAATATATTACATTGAAGTTATATACATAGTTAATGGAATTTTAATATTGTTTAAAAACAATATCAAACATAATTTAATAATATTTCTTTGATAATAAAGTATTGTTTTAATACTAAAGCTATATATCTTATTTCATAAAATTTTATTGAATTATTTATTCCATATCCCTTTCGAGTTTTTAAAATAGAGTTTATTATAAATTTCTTTACCGCTAGCCAGCTATTTTTTCTTATACAAAACTTTAGTAATTTTTAATATTTTTTCCCAATACTACAAAAAGAATACATATCATAGAAATATAAATATTTAAATGATTCAATCGATTTTTTTCAAAAATAGACTTGACTTACATTCAAAGTAAACAGTTCATATTCGTTATACTATTCATATCAACAAATTATGAAACGGTACATAAATATTAGATAAATTATTAAATTATATTATCAAAATTGGGGTGGAACTGAGTCAAATAGCACTGTCTCCTGCATAGAGCTCTAACCTACGTCTAATTACAGGCGTACATATAGCTCTCAGCCGCGACGAATTTCGTAGGCCTCGATCTGACATCGGCAGACAGGTGGCATTAGTAACAACAACAGCATAATTTAAGGGTGTCCGGCACGTCCATAGGAGCCCATGTTAAATTGCACAAGTTTATGTACCTTTTTCTCAGAAACACGTACTTTTCATGGATAAAATTTTTGCAGCAGGTTATGCGTACTATCAATAAAACTAAACGAAGGGTTTTGTCTTTGTGTTAAAAATTAAATTAATTATGAATTTTTTTTAACTTGTCCAATTTTTTTCTCTAAAATTTAGTTTAAAAAAGTTATATCTAAAAATGTTTGCTAGATATATCTAATTTTTTCCATTAAAATATGTACACGTATTAAAAGTCTGCTCACTGAAAGTTTGAGGATTATATGATAAGTAGTTTTTGAGAAAAAGGTACATAAAGTGAAAAATATTACATTTTGAGAAAATCGGCTTTAAAGTAAAAATTTGTAATTTTTTTTATCGCTTACTATTTAGTACTTTCCAAAAGCGTATGAAGCCTTTTTTAACTCTCTGCTCAAACAAAAGACTCTTCTAATTTTCTTTTTTCATTATTTTTAACAATTTTGCTTTTTTGGGGATCTCAAGATGCTTTCGTTGGGCTACACGAATTCTACGTGCGTTTAATTTTTTGAAGCATGACACACAGTTATAACTTAGTTCAATATCATAATGTTTTAAAATCATTAATTTTGCTACATGGCTCACACTAAACTGTGGAACAGCCATATTGACCCCTATTATTTTAAAGGTTTTAGTTCCACAAATGTAAATAATTACTCACCATATATGGTGCTATTAACTGAATCATTTAGGTTCTGAGTCTTTCCATGTAAACATTTTCTTAATAACGTAGGATCACCTAGATCTCTAAAAGAGTTGGCTTCATTTAATTCATTATCGTATATAGCACGTGTGCATGTGATAATGATCATGGTGCCTTTCGTTACATTCAGCTTATGTCTTTTAAAATTTGCACTAGGCATTTATACCCGCCGGACACAGTCCATGTTGAGGGCTCTCGTTTGAAGACAGAATATGTAAATAAACAGCCGAAATAGAAGTTTCCATGCTGTATAGATCAATGAAAATATTTCTACTGTTCCACTTTAACATCATATAGATTCGCGCTCATCAGAAACTTGTGCAGGGGGAAACAGAGGTACACCTAGCAGAGCTCATTTGACGCGCGTCTCAAGGAGTAGCTTTATTTAAAAAATAAATAAAGATATTTCTAATAATCGTATTTCCTCATATCATATATCATTTCAAACAGAAATATTTGATCTTTTAGAAAATATAAAAAAGCGAAAATCGATAATTTTTCGAAAGTTCATGTGTCGGAGCTTTTTAAAGGATTACATATGATTTATAAACTTTCTTTATTATAAACGGAAATATTGTGGAGCTTTTAATTACACCATATTTCGCTTTTTAGCTCTTTTTCGTTTTATTGTGTCGTTTGATGATACTAATTTCTATTTTTTAAATGAATTGCAGAAAAATTGAAGATAAAACAATGAATATAAATTTTTCTCCTAATAGTTTTTTTTTATTTTCAAAAATCTAAATTAATTTTGTAGATAAATTTTAAAATTGTTAAATAAGTACACTTTAAACATATTATTTTTGGAGATTATTTAAATTTTAAAAACGTTATCACACATACTGAGAATAATCAGAAATGGCAACTTTTAAAAAAAACTTAAATCTACTAACCTGAGTATAAATTTATATTGGTATAAATATATAGAATTTTCAAAACATTTCGCGTCTCATAGGTTTTGGGAATGTAATTTAGAAATATTTAGAATTACTTTTGAGGTTATATGAAATTATTTATGGACAATTTAATGTAAATTTTTTTTTCGAAGGCTGAAATGGATAATAAATTTCAGTGAAACATTTTCTATTTTATTATTGCTTCTTAATTTAAAAATAAAAAAAATTACATCACAATAATTAATCTAAATATAATATGAGACAGTGGTCATAAAATATTTATCACTTATTTTGAGTATGCGTATATTTTCCCAGATTATTTTATGAATGTGTTAAGTATGAAAGTTTTTTTAAGCTAATTAAGCCTTGGATATTACAAGGTTTACTTTTTTTTAAACAAATGTAAGTCTTCGACATGTGTAAAATAAAATTAATTATTATATCGGCATAAGAATCCTTAAGTGAGAAATAAGTATCAGCTAATTAAGGAAACAACAATTATTTTCGTTTCCCATCTTTATTTTCTCAAAATGTTACTAAGTTGGGCTGTATATATTTTAACCAATTTCTTCAAACACTTTACAGTCTGTTGATTTTCCATGTTTAGGCGACAATGTGATCCTTTTATAAATTGTTTACGAGATAGCACTCTACTATGAACTCATTAATGTGGTTCATTTATTGATTCGATGCCTCATTCGAAAAACATCGCTCATTTAAGTTAAACTGAGGGTTATACGTGAATTGTTTATTCTAAACACTATTAATCAGTTTTAACTTTGTTGAAGATTACCTGGTCGTATCAGGGTTACTTTCTCAGGGTAATTTTATACGTCAATGGTTGTTAGATGATTCGATGGTTCCTTCTATAAGAACTTAAAAGAAAAAGTTTGCACACAAGATGCTATTAGTTTTCATGCAAAGTTGTAAAAATGCTTTTACGAATATATGTGGTAGTTCATATATATATTTTTCTTTACACTTTATACATGCTTCATTAATCTTAGTAAAAGGTATTTCATATTAAAGAAACATAGTGAAAAAATAAAACACCAATGATTACTTACATGTAAGAGAACATAAAATATAACATTGTATCGGACTGACATTCCAAAATCTTAAAATTTGATATTTATTTCATAAATATAAACAGTTTTACATTGAAATGCATTAACTCAGAAATATTTTATGGGGTAGGTTAAACGCTTTGCATTCGAGTCTCCTTGTTTTTCGTATCGTGGGTGTTTATTAATGTGACACTACAAAGCAACGCGAGAAGTATTGGCGATGGACCTTTTTATTTTGAGCCAAGGTCAAACGACGAGGATGACACCTGAGTTGGCACTTCCTCTCCAAACTATCACATCAACAGGACGATCTTCAGATGCAACATATTTAACATCAACCCTTCTGCAAGGTGGGTCAGCAGTAGCACTAGGGCTTGAACACATGATGAGCCACACAAGCTCATGACCATAACCACTAAACTACCAAGGCTACCTTTTTTTCGAACTGTTGGTTTGTGTGGAAGAACGAAAAAAGTGACTGTCTATTTCAAAGTCCCCTTTTTATTACACTTTACGAAAAAGAACAATTAAAACAAGAACACTGAAAATTACAAAAATTACTCAGTAAGCAAAAAGTTTATGAATAATTCTATAATATCTTTACAGAATATTTAAGTACAACCAAAGTAGATTGTCATATATTCATTCAGTTATAACAAATTCTGAGCAAAAGATTATTTCACTTTGATCATGAACAAGTAATTCGCTCTCTGGCGTGCAGATGTAAACAAGTAAACTTAAAAATAATTTTTCACAGAAATGTTCTTTTTATATTAAAGGGGTAGGCAAACACATTCAAAGACTTAATGACATGCTAGTCAATCTCACTTTAGATTAAATTGGCTTTAATTTTCTTTGAATAGAATCAGATCTGTCCCTTGTACATTAAATCTGTCGAGGCTCAAACGTCTTCCCGTTGGTGTGTTGGTGAGGGGTGCTAGCTCAAGTGTCGTCCTCGTCACTTGACTATGGTTCAAAATGATGAGGTCCATCGCCAAAAGCCCTCGAGTAGCTGAGTAGTGCGATGTTAATATTCATTCTCTCTCACTCTTTTTTCTCTCTCTTTCGATCAGGAATGACTTGAAGAATAACGTAACACTGATCAAATCATCTGAAAAGAACAAAAATGATTAATAACTTTTAAATGTACTAGGTAATTAACTTTTGTAGTATACAATTCTTTAAAAATATGTCACTTTTTTTTTTCATTTTAAGATACAATATACAGAAAAGCTGTTTGTAAGGCTATTTTATTACACAGAAGAAAAGAAAAATTATGAAAAAATAAATTTATTTAAAAATAACTTGCTGTTCATCATATATTGATCCACTGAAAATGGTAATAATCTAACAAATTTGCTAAAGTGTAACACTATTTTTTGTTATAGGTTTGTGAGAAAGTTTTATATTTATATTTCCTTTTTTAAAAAAAATAAGAATAAATTATACAAACTTTTTTTCACATAAAGAGAGAGAGGGGAGGGTAAGCAAGAGTATTAACAATAGAAAAATCTGTTTTTTTTTTTTTAGTAAATTAAGGGGTCTTGGTACCCTTTGAGCAAATTTCTTTATTTACGTACTTAAAAATTATATTTTAGCATTTTATACAATGTTTCTATTCAAGAAAATGATACCAGATGAAAATTTGCATATATTATTCACACAATTTTAAAAATTTTAATTTTTTGAAGAAAATTGGGAAAATTTTAAAATCCTACTCCTTTTGTAAAAATTAATTTTTTGACCTGAAATTTTTTTATAATATTCTTATGGATGTTCTTAACAACTTTAGGGATCGATTTTAAAATAACTTCATTCGTTTTCGAGAAAAAAAATAAAATGTTGATATACAGGCTAAAAATCAACGAAAAAGCCAACATGTCTTACATTTTATTTTTTTTAAAAAAAGTATTCAGTTTATAGCAAAACGGATCCCTAATTTTATTACATTCTTTATTTTTAACACGCAGGAAAAAAATTGAAGTGATTGGTAAATAATTGTCGAAGGAGTAGCATTTTGAATGCACTAAGGTTTCGAAAAATACAAACCGAGCAAACCCACTTTAAAGTTTATAATTCTGAAAAAATAATTATTATAAGCTTAATTAAACTTAAAATACCACTTTAAGATATTAGTTATACATTTTTCTTTAAAATAATTGCATTTTCATATTTTTTCAACCCACACATTTTTATAAATGATCAACTTTTAGAGAGTACTAAAATTGCACAAGAAAAATCAAGAAAAACGTTCAGAAATTTTAGCTGTTTTTCTTCTTATAATATTAAAGTATTACATTTGTATGAAAAATATATCAGGAATAAGAACTGAAATTATAAAATTATTAATACAAAATGCCTTAATTTAAAAATTTTACATGCACACATTTCACAAAGAAAAAAAAATGATTGTATGTATTGCCTCGGAAATATTCTGCTTTATAAATTGCACATTCTTTTTTTAATGCTATTATTTATCTTTATATATTAGATTTTTTTTATCAAAATGCTTTTTTTAGCTTTTTTTTCTAAAAAGGGGGCGTGGCTGAACTGCCTAATTTGTTTTCAAATGAAGTTTTATTCAACTTCTAACTTTCCGACATGCACAAGTAATACATCAATCGAAAGATAATAATGCAAAGAATAAGATTAAATGAAAATAAAAAAAAACGATAGGTCTGTAATTTTTGGGGTACCAAGTCCTCTTAAGTTAATTTCAGCTTGTGCTGTTCATGAAATACTCGTTCATGAAATTTCGACGCGTAAACACAATGTCGTGGTCAACTATGGATAAAATGACTTTATTTTTTAATATAATTTAACTAATATAGGATATAGAAAAGTGTTGTCTATCAAGAAGAAATTTAAGGCCCATTTTTTTAATTTGGTTTTAATTTAAATCGCACTGTGATATTATACATATAGGCACAAAATAATAACAATAATCACTTTGTTGAAATTATCACAGTTAATATCTATTGTAAATGGTGGGATTATATATATTAGGTTGTGGAAAAAGAAATCCATTATTTTTTCCGGTAGATGGCTGTAGCGTAGATATCTCTTGAAGTATCGATCAAACAATTAAAAATTTATGCTCATTGTCAAGGTGACATTTCACACTAAAAAAATTATTTTGATGTTTTTTGTTTGGTCCATTTAGTTGTGAGTTACAGGGTGTTAAAAATGGAAGTCAACAAAGAGAAAATTCGGTACATTTTACATTTTTTCTTTGATAAAGGCGAAAATGCAAGCCAGGCGGCTGAAATTGTGAATGGTGTTTATGGTGCCGATACTGTAACAGCTAATTACTTGCAATTTCGGTTTCGTCGATTCCGTTCAGGTATTTTTGATGTTAAAGTTGCCCCGCGTCCGTCATCGAAAATGTCGATAAAATCACTGAAATAATCGAAGTTGATCGGCATGTTAGTAGTCGTAGCATCACCCAGGAGCTAAAAATCGACCATAAAATAGTTTTAATCCATTTGAGCAAAGTTAAATTCAAAATGAAGCTCGATGTTTGGGTCCCACACCAATTAACACCAAAAAACACGATGGATCGAATTTCCATCTGCGAAGCCCAGGCCAAACGGAATGAAATCGACCTATTTCTTAAATGGATGGTGACTGGGATGAGAAATGGGTCACATATGATAATATTGTGCGAAAACGATCGTGGTCAAAGCATGGTGAAGCAGCTCAAACGGTGGCCAAACCAGGAAAAACATCCAGGAAGGCTCTACTGGGATTGGAAAGAAATAATTTATTATGAGTAGCTTCGTAGGACCAAACACTAAATTCAGATATCTACTGTCAACAACTGGGCCGTTTGAAGGTAGTGACTGACAAGAAATGGCCAGCATTGGCCAACAGAAGAGGTGTTGCGTTCCATCAGGACAACGCCACATCACACACGTCTTTAGTGACGCCCCAGAAACTCTGGGAGCTTGGTTGGAAAGTTTTAATGCATCCACCACATAGTCCGGACCTGGCACCAAATGATTACTACCTTTTTCTCGCATTGCAAAACTTCCAGAATGATAAGAAATTGGAATCAAGAGAAGATTGTGAAAATAGATTATTAGAGTTTTTCGCCAATAAAGGCTAAGACTTCTACGAGAGAGGCAATATGAAGCTACTTTTAAAAGGGCAACAAATTATACAGCAAAACGGTACATATTTGACCCAAATCGGGCAATCGGAAACAAGTTAAATAAAGTTTTGAATTTCATGCAAAAATAATGGATTTCTTTTCCCCCAACCTAATATATTGAAGAGAGAAAAGAACACACATCATATTATAAAGCAACACGAAGATTATTGGTGACGGACATTGTAATTTTGAACCATGGTCAAGTAACGAGGATGACAATTGAGTTGGCAACCCCCTCTCCAAACTTTCACACCACGCTATTGGGAGAACTTTAAACCTTGATAGATTTAACGTGAACCAGACTCTTTACAAGGCGGGTCTTCTGGGGCATTTGGGCTTGAATTCCCGACTCAACAATGCTGATCTCGAGTTCGGGACCATGTCCACTTGGTTACCTGGGCCACTTAACTGAGGCAATCTAACTAATCACATTGCAATAAAACGTTTATAGAAATGAAATTGTGGTTAAAAGTATTGTAAAATTTTATGTTTATCAATGTGTGTGTATTAGTTAAAAATTGTTAATTTTGTCCCGAAGTGTTTATTGGGGGGGGACATGTTTATTTGGTTGGCAGTTGGTTGTCGTGTTTATGGGAATGGAAAGTTATTTTCCTATAGGAACGAAGGTTTTATATACTACGTCGGCAATATCCAAGCAATTGTCCCAATACAGTTCGTCCCGAGAACTGTCACTAATTCCCTGTAAGATCGCCAGAATAACAGGACAGAAGAGCAGGTGGTCAGGAGTTAGTTCTGAGTCAGACTACAAATAGTTTTTCAGGGGGGTGAATGCTAATAATTAAGAAAGAACAGTGCATCAATATTTCTCTCAAATACAGTAGAACGTCGTTTACCCGAATCAATTAGGACCGAATACCGTTCGGATACGCGATTGTTCGGATAACCGAAAACCGAATGCGATCCATGCAGTATATGAAACAGGACACTATACGAATATTGAAAATCATCACATGCGGGAAACGTGCTTGAAGAAAAAGCAAAATAGGTACAAAATGTCACAATTTTACCTTTATTGTGGAAAATAATCACTTATTTTTCACTGTACCATTGTATACCTTCGTTTTTTCGCTGCAAGGTTTAAAAAAACTGGTCCGGATATTTGACGCTCCGGATAATAAACGTTCGGATAAACGAAGTTCTACTGTACTTATGTTTGAAACCAAATAACATCCTGTTGATATAAAAGAACTTAAATAATATTACTCTGCAATGATTTGCATGAAATATTTGCCATGATTAGTTTTTAAATAATTTCATCCATCGAAAACAGTAAATTTATAAGGATTACGCTATTTTTTCAAAATGTACAATGTTATTTTGCTCTTCAAAGAGAGAGAGAGAGAGATTACGAATATTCTGAAATTTAAATAATACTTTTTTTACTCTCTAAACTAAAAAGAGTCATTTATTTTAGCGAATTCAAATATTTAAAGATAAAGTTACATCACATAACAATTTTACTCAATCTAACATTTAATTCACTCAAACTTAGTGATCACGTTCTTTTTCAAAACATCTTCTGCACAGAACATTCAGTTCTTAAATCAACAGAAAAAATATCCGAGTCAAAAGTAAAATAAAGAAATTCTTGAATTCTTCCTAGTACCAATTCTTTAAAAAATTTCACCATTTACGTTATTTTCAATATCACGCATCTTGTAGCATGACCTTAGAATCCATAATCTCGGAAGAAACATGTATATATCCAGAAGATACACTAGCTAAAAACACGAACTGGACATTTTTTTCTGGGGGGAAAAAGAAAAAAAAACTTAAGATGAAAAATTACTTCCGTCAGCTTTGTTGCTCACTAAGATCGAAGATTTGTGATTTACTCCGCAAAAGTGTGAGTAATGTTCTCATTGTCGGACAGCATCTTCGCTTGGGTTACTTTCCACCCATGTGAGAAATGGAATTGCTATCACTTCCAGTGGTAAAAAAAACAACTGAATATTAAAATTCCTATCTTTAGCTGAACGTCTTTCTTACAGTATGAATTTATAAGCGAATACGGAAGTCCCAATACAATCTATAACCTATGAACCGAAGTTACCAATTTAGCTTTGTTGAATAATGTAATCGCGCGAGTAGAACGATTCAAAGTATTCCTTTTTTTACCTTTGATGAGATGTATGAATAGCATTTGGAGCTTTTAGTGGTTTCTTCACTTTTACTTGGAATAATGGTTCATTAATTCGAATTTAAGTAACACTTTCTGAATTTACAGAAATTTCTCAAGTCTAGCACAATGATTTGCAAAACTTTTACGGCTAAATATTCGATAGTGAAATCTAATAAATTCATTTTAGTTCATTAAAATTTATTTAATAGGTAACTATTAACTAAAATACATACTTATTATATTGGGTTAGCTATCTCTTCGTTTTAAAATATGTATATTAAAAAAATTTCATAGCAGTTCCTTATATTAAGAAACTATTTCATATTACGAATAATTAAAGTATAATACAAAATACTTCATCTTAAGAAACTGGGATAAATCTATGGTTATTTTATAAGCTGATGCCTAGTTTTTCAGTATTTTATCCAATACGCAATATTTTTTCAGCTAGATTATTGCATTTTATATATATATATATATATATATATATATAATATTATTATAAAATAATAAGCTGAATATATAAATATGCTTCTCTAATTATAACATGTTTCATTTTTTCTGCATATGTATTCTAAGTTTTTTAATTCTAATTAAAAATTTATTAGATTTTTCTTCGGATTAGATGCCAGGAACAGGCATCTGTTAATAACACCAATCAAGTAGCTATCCGTATCCTATTAGCCAGAAAAAGTCTTATTTATCTTTTTATGAAAATGTCAGTCTTTCATCATTGAACATTCTAGTTTCAAAGAAATTTTATAGTTTTATTTAAGGTAAAAATGAAGAAAAATGTGAGATATATTAAGGTATCCGACTACACCCTAAAACCATGATTTTTTTCAAAAATTGACAATTTTTTTTCTGACTTTATTTTATAGACCATTTTATTAGCTTAATAATAATACCAAGTATTTTATTTTCCCTCCACTAGAACAAAAACCACAAGTGTTTTAGTAAAAGCAAATGCCATAACTTTACACAAGATGTCAATCTTTAAAATGCGTTTTACTCGAAATGTGTTTTTTTCGAAAAACTCAAACGGGGACAGTGATTGCTCAAAAAGTTTTGAAAATAATTAGCTGAATTTTTTTGCTTATGTTCTGCATAACAGTAGAAGTGTTTTGATCTTCAGATTTATCAATAACTATTTTATTTCAAAATTTGCAGTCCTTTATGTGAATATAGTCAATGTTTTTTAAGCAATTTCGTATAATCACTAAGATAAAGTGCTCTAGTTTTTGTAAAAATTAAAATATCTCTTATCCTGAAGGTCACTTCAAACAGGAATTACAAAGTAACACACATCAAAATTGAAAAATTGAGAATTTGTTCATAAAATCTTTGTACAGAGCGGGCCCAGTTTATGTAATTTTTCGTACATTTTTACTAGGTTTTTCCCATTTTAATAATAATAATTTTTTTTCTTTTACCAATTTTAGGATTTTTCCTTAAAATATACAAAATAAACATAAAAATCACAAAAAAAACTCCATATCTTCTTTTTTTCAAAAAAAAGTTGTCGCAAGTAGTCGGATACCTTAAGCAAATTGAAATAATTTTTTATCTTGGAAGAAAAGTATAAGTAAAACAAATTATAACGATTAAAAGTTTATGAGTTTATTCAAAAATGAGAACCACTGCTGCAAAATATTAACCACAAAGCGTATGCTATCATTTTTTTTACATTATTATCAATATGTACACAAAGAAGTAGTTACAAATATTCTTACTATCCAAATTTTTTCTGATGCAAGTTTTACTGTTCAAATTGTAAAAAAAGTAATCCATTTCTTTTAAATAAAAAGCAATAGTTATTACATCTTGAATAAAAATTGGATAAAAGTTCATTAAAGCAGGGAAAAAAACATCAAGAAAATCGTCGAGGTGTGTGTATGAAGAAAGATGCAGAGACTGGCGAATGTGCTTACAAATTGCTTCTAAATGCACAGCACACACACGCATACATGCTTGCGCAATCGTCATTAAAAAACTGCATATTCTTTTAAAAGTGTTAGCTTAGCCTTCGTTCCATTTTGAGTACATTTACAAATTCTTATAATTTTTGGCACCTGTATGTTTGTTTTCGTCACAATATTGAAATATCGTTTTATAAATGAAGCATACGTCTTGAAAACTTTTTCATTACAGTTTATTTTTTACAATTATGATAAACTGTTTTAAAAGTTTTTAGCAGGAATTTTGAATGAGCTGAAACAAAAACAAAAAACAAAACAAAAAAACCTTCATAACATAACTTTGAGAAGTCGAAAATATTTATTTTATCTGTTAAAGTTTGGGTCTCTACCATACTGCTCACTGTTGTTTTTATTCTCCAACGACTCTGTTTTTTAAATTAAGGAAATTATTGTGTCGTTTTAGGTAATCGAGAGGTGAATCAACAGACAGCTGTCATTTCAGCAGATATCACAAGTGTTTGACTGCTCTTTGAAGACATTCTATGACTGCTTTTTTTCTACTTATGAAGTAAAATATATATTTCATTTTAGTGAATTCTTAGCTTTTTAATGAATTAGATTGTAGAAGAAATTTTTAAAAAACCAACTAATTGAAGACGATTTTTCTTATTTCAATGCTGCAGACATGCAATATTACAGCCAAAAGACATGAAAAATAACGGAAATTCTATGTAACACAAATTTTTAAGCGATATAAAGTCAAAGAACTTGAAAATGTCATATTTAAACTAATGAAATTGTTATCTCTCATTAGATCCAGAATTTTGAATTTCCTAACACAGTACAAGTTTGATCTTATAAATAAAATTATATTTGTAATTTTAAATTATTTGTGTTATTAAGAAATGACAAAAAAGTCCTATTTTTAAAACCGAATTAAAATTAACATAGAAATTAGTACATTTTTAAGCGTAAGTGTACTTAAGGGAAGAAAGTACAAAGTAGAAAATTAAAGGGAAAATACTTCAAATATGTTTTAAAACTGATGCGGACAAAAGGACCCTTGAAATTTTTTTAAAGACCAATTTGCTATAATCAAACTTTCGATGTTTTTTTTTTCTAATTTATCTATAAACTATCATGATTTATCGATAAATAATCTAAAAAATGATTAAGTTTAATATTACTTTTATTTCAATCCATTGAAAGTTGTAAAAATTACTCTTTTGAAGCAAAACACTTACAAATGTAACATAGCACCAAACCCAGTTATTACTTACATAATAGTCCCTTCCTCCTCCCGCAAAAGCTTGCTTCAACATTCAACTTCATTCTAATTCATAGTTCCGAAAAAGAAATAAAGAAAAGAATTACTATCCGATAACTCATATTTTCAAAAACTCCTGCAGTCGGTCTTGCTCGACATACACGAGAGACAGTCGAAACAAAAAAATGTCTTCATCCTTTCAAAAAGGTCCAGCAATGTACGGTGACCTCAACAAGTTCAAACCGCCCTCATAATGATCTAAGGGCAGCATCCCTCCATTGAATATTGTCTCTTGAGTAACAATCAGAAGACGTTCCGATGCCGAGGTTATCATCTTCCCTTAAAACAATTGGGGAGGAAATGGGCGGAAGAAAGTTGCGAAGTGTGATTTCACCTTAAAATCGAACTCTTGAGTTAGAAAGTGTGCAAGACGTAGCTTTATTTGTAAGACAATGGATCTTCCCTCTCCTGTCATGTAATAAGGAAATGCTTCGTGGTTTATGAACATGGTATTTCATCCATATATCTTGAGAGTTTGGGGATGTGTGATTGTAGCAAAGAGACAGGAATTGATTTGAAAATAATCACTGAATTTCTGGATGTTAAGAGAAGATATGAATAGGTAATATTTGTAGTAGAAATTTGATATTGAGACATGAATGTTGAATACGACGGAGTAAGGTGTAATCGGTTTTACGAATTCAGAACTATTATATAAAACTTTTGCTGCCAGATAAATAATAATATCTCAATCTATTTAGAAAAATCAACAACAATTTTCGTTATTGTATAGTTAAATTTATTAAATGCATTTCAGTGATGTATGTTCTTAATATTATTGAAGAAAATGCTAAAATTTGATTTGATTTTTATTATTATTAATGTCTCAGTTCTTGAAATTGCACAAGGAGTTTTGGATACACCCGTTACAACACCATATGGCACGCACGCATATCACCAACTGTCTCATTGTACGCTATCCATACACACAGGCAGCACCTACGGACCTCTGTTTTAGTCTGTACCATCACAAGCGCCTCGCAGAAAGTCAGTTGCTGTCTTGGAGTCCATTGCGTGTACTGCTATTGACACCCACTTAAGGTCACCTCTATTTGAAAGGGTGTCGTGCTCGAAAGGATTCGACTACAACCAAATGGAATCAGGTTGTCTTTAACGACTAGTCCAGATTCAATTTGGGCAGTGACGACAATCGTGTACGTGTGTGGAGGTTCCGTGGTGACTGTCTCAATCCTTCCTTTGTTGTATAGTGGCTTACCGCTCCCCCAACTGGTGTGATGATATGGAGTGCAATCACATACAACACGCGGTCATGCCTAATATTGATCTACGGCACCACGACATCTCAAATGCACGTTCGTGACAGTCAATTAACGTACACCCCCACAGCTCCCGCATCGTGGAGGAGTCCAGGATTCTAGAGGGGCCCAAAGCCTGACTGACGTCAAGTACGTATTTAACCAAATGGAACCTAATGGACTTTGCAAATGGACCCTGTTACGCCACTGGTACGCGACATTCTTTAGCCCCATGTGTTGCCACTCATGACAGGGCTCCTAGGAGACACTTTTCAAGAAAACAACGCTCTCCCATACGCAGAAAGAGTTTCCCAAGACTACCTCCGCCATATTTCCACCCTTCCCTGGTATGCTTAATCCCCAGATTTGTCACCTATTAATCGTGTCTGTGACCTTTTAGGACGGCATGTTGGAACGCTTTTAAGTTTGGTCAAATTGGAGGTGCGTTTATAGTAACTGTGGTGTGAGACGTCACAGTACATCATTAAGGGACTTCTATGCCTCAACACCCAACCGTATCATATCATACATTCATGCTAGAGGTGAGGCCAAACAGGGTACTAAAACCTCCATTCATTTGTAATTTTGTATACGATAAATTAGGATTTTGCTTCTATTTTGTAATCACTTCCATCAGCGTTGTACTTAATTACGTAAAATTTCGTTTTATTCTGACAACTATTTCATGATGCGCAAATTTTTATGGCAATGAGTATATATATCATACAATGAATAACAATGCAAAGGAAACAAAATTTGTAATTTAAAAAAACAGAGAAATTAGGGAGACTTACTTCCATAAAAAAGAAAGAAAAATTAATTTAACAAAAATGAATAAAATAATTTTAAGAAACTACGAACAGAAATAATAAAAAGTAGAATATATAACGTAAAACCTTGAAATGAATGCAATGAGAAGCTTTTAAATAACTAATTTTGAATGCACTGCAGGAAACGTAAGTTTTCTAACCAAATGTTTGAATTTTTTCTGTGCTTAAAGGCATATTTATAAGCACATAGTTTTTCCCTTTAATACGGATTGCGAATTATCTCAATGTGTGTGTGTGTTGTCAGTTAACCCTCTCTCAAATTCTAATACATTTACGATAATTAATTTTTTCAAGACAAATTCACTGTTTTTATGAATTTCTTTAAATAAATCATGATAAAATGTTATCAACTGTAAGTTAAGCCGATGAGACAATAAGAAAGTCTTTGAATCAAATTGGTAGAGATAAAATACTTTCTCTTTTAGGTTAAATCTCCTGAGAATGATATATTTCTTTATTTCTTCTACGCTTGCTTTACAGTTGAATGCCATGAAACATTAGGTGAAGCAATTTGCAGTTGTTTTTGTGAAAGTTACTGAGCACATCGGTTGAGCTTTCGAAAGTTAATTGAAGTTAATCGAGAGAAAGTTAACGCATTCCACGGGTAATGAGAAAGTTAAACATAACTGTTTCTTACTAATTAATCGCAACACAATATCTTCGGATATAGAGCAGAAAGCAAGAGATGTGTATTGATATGAAATTTTTAAAAATAATAAAGAAAAATTTAACAATATTTTTGAATAACTCCTAATAAACTGTTTGAAATATTCTGTACGAGTATGCACAGTTATCAAATCTTTCATGCCAATTTGTACAAAGATTATGAAAGGAGAAACTTATTTTAGCCCTTCTGTTTCCGATAAATTTTGCTTACCCTCCTATATTTTTGTTTGATCACCTTATTGTCTAATAGATTTCTATCTGCTTAACGTTACGATTAATCTCTGATTCTTAATCTATTTTTTGCGTATTTGAGACAATCTCACCAACTGAATAAAAGTGATATGTATTTATATCCTCCACTTTCGCATAATCTTGATTAACACTCACTTTTACCTCGATACTCGGCTGCTGTTTTGAAAGGAAATTAAGAAATGCAATGTCCATCTCTCGTTTCTTCATGTATTCAATCAACTTACCGTAAAATCCGTCATATAGCGCGCGCCCATACTTTCCAACTGCATTTTTTTTAAATTTTTAAGTATATTCATCGTATAATGCGCATCCCCATTCTTACGAAGGTACCCGAAATGTACGTATGAAGACATTTATTCGAGATATCATCCCAAGCTGTTGGAAAAAATAGTATATTTCTAGAACTACAATCCCTTATGTTCATAAGGAATATCATTTCTTTTAAATAAACAGTATTTCGATATAAAGGGTGTTTTTTTAGAGGTATAGAACTTTAAATTGCAATAAAACAATGATGTATTATTCGATTGACATGAATTTTTTTATTCGAAAGATAATCTTGTGGCATTACATTTTAAATATGATTTCTGGCATAGGACTGCCACGGCTGGCTCGGATGTAGTCCAATCTGGACGTCCAGTTTTCGATGACTTTTTCCAACATTTGTGGCCGTATATCGGCAATAACACGGCGAATGTTGTCTTCCGAATGGTCAAGCGTTTGTGGCTTATCCGCATAGACCGATGACTTTACATAGCCCCACAGAAAATAGTCTAGCGGTGTTAAATCACAAGATCTTGGAGGCCAATTCACAGGTGCAAAACGTGAAATTAGGCGGTCACCCAACGTGTCTTTCAATAAATCGATTGCGGCACGAGCTGTGTGACATGTTGCGCCGTCTTGTTGGAACCACAGCTCCTGGACAGCATGATTGTTCAATTCAGGAAGGAAAAAGTTAGTAATCATGGCTCTATACCGATCACCATTGACTGTAACGTTGTGGCCTTCATCGTTTTTGAAGAAGGATTCCACCAGCTCACTTTATCTCGTGGGAATTTTAGTTCATGCATAGTTTTTGCTTATCTCATGCATGATTAAATTTCAAAAATTTTGGTTTTCTGCTTTTTTTTTATTTTAGTGCTTTATAAAAGTGAAAGAAAATCAATGTACTAGACTTATATTTAAAAGAAAGGCATTTAAAAGAAAAAATATTTATCTGTCTCACAGATAGATAAACATGTCGAAATATAAGTTCGTTTTTTTTTGCAAAGATTGATCACAAATCTCGAAAAGGTTATCAAACTATCGTTCACAGCAATGTATTAAAGATAGTATCGCATATGTGGCCTATCGCATATGTGGGGGATTATCGCGGGAAGACGTCTGGAATCAAGATCTTATCCTCCGAAGAATACCCGGTATCTGAAACAGATGCTCCTTGATGCTTCTAACCTAATATAACCCAAAAAGAATACATAGTCTTACACAATGTCCTAAAATCCTCAGCGAAGAAAGCGCGTGAAGGGTAGTTTAATATATACAGGCTGTCACCGAATGCTGTGTACAAACTCGGAGGGGAGATAGAGAATTACCGTGAGGAGCCATAATTACATGGAAAGCGATAGGTGGTGTTGTACGTGAGCTTACAAGGTGGGAACATGTGGTTTCCTCATTTCAGACATGGACAGCGTGCGATGAACATGAATCGGTATACGAACTCCTAGTTGACAGATATCAGCTTCATCTACGATCTAGCCAACAGAAATGGACGTGTTGCTGTTCGGTTGTATGGGGAAAGATATCCAACGAGGCGGCAAACGAATCATCAAACGGTCACTCGGATGCATCAGAACCTTTCGAAACAAGAATCTTTCAGAGCCACGATTGACGATACGGCCGTCAATTCTGAAATGGAATTCTTTAATTTATTATTGTTTCTTGTTTTTGTAATAAAGCGTTTTACACTACATTCTGTGTTGTGGCCTTACGGTCTTTGTGTCTCTTTATCTCGTTAGGGTTACGTTTCTGACCATGCTTTCCTATGTAATTATGACCTCTACCTCCCCTCCAAGCTTATACACGGCATTCGGGGACACTCTGTATGTGATGCTAAATGATTCAAATTATAGTAAAGAATTATTTGTAATATATTTGTAAATTATTGAAACGTAAACAATGTTGTGAGAGAATTTATATTAAACAACAAAATTGAATGGGATATGCTACAAAATATCTTGAAAACTCATCAGAGATATTGAAAATTTGATGAAAGTTTAAATGATTATAAGCAGTTAAAACAAGTAAAAAGAACGTTACCCTCTTAATAGTTTTTCGCCTTGAATTGTTCGTATCATCAACGACGAATTGAAGTTTAATTTCGAGAATATTTAAAGCATGGAGAGATTATTATAGGTTAAAATAAAAAGTGAATATACAAAATAAATTTCTGTTTACAGTTTTCTCTCTGCTATTCTAGTGAAAAATGTGGGTAAAAGCGCAATGATGCACTCAACTAAAAGAAAGGTCTTAAACTTAAACATAAAATCAAATATAGCAAGAAAAGTAATTTTTTAAAACCAAACATGACTTTCTCTAAAGTAAATTTTACTTCCAAATTAAAAGTTAATTATTTTTCTACTTAATTTCCAAAACTACTTTTAGTAAAAATTATTGTTCTTAAATTTTGGAAAAAGTCAATAAACTTATAATTTCTTTTTGTTTCCTGATTTCAAACACTGTTTGGAAATTCCTCAAAATGATTCAGGTTATTTTATATATTCAGAAGAAAATAAATTTAACTCCCAAAAGCATTAGCAGTTACTGAAACACTTAGTTTTCCTTCACCTTAATACTTTACTTTCGAATTTCTCGATAAAGTGTCGTTTTTTTTTGTTCGTTTGTTATAGATAGTATACAAATGCTTGTGCATCATATATAACATCATATTTTCGGCTTGATTCTGAGTGCAGCTGAAGTAAATTTCGTGGTTTCAAATCATAGTTTTTGTAGTTGAAAATGACTTTTTCATTATCAGTGACGAATTATCTTTTCTATGATTATTGAATGAAATTTTTGTCCAACTTTAATGAAAAATAGTTGCGAGCCATTTTTTTCTACGTTGGAATACAAATATTATGTTTCAAATATTCAGTATTCAGAACAGTTCAATACTCGGGCTTTAATTTAGTTCATCGATAGCAAGTCTATAAAATATAAAACTTTTAAAAAATTATATTTATGTAAAATATTTTTAAAAAATGGTCAAACATCTCATTCTAAGTATATTTTTTTAAAAAAATTCTGCTCCTATATTATTTGTTTAGCTTTTTGAAAAGTTAGTCATTCTCGTATATAAAAAGAAAATAGTTCTACTTCACGTGAGCTGTGCAAATTCCATTGCTTTAACATTCGCTTCGTAATAAAAATGAACTTCAGTGAAATAAAGGGTGTTTTTTTAGCGGTATAGAACTTTAAATTGCAATAAAACAACGATGTATTATTCGATTGACATGAATTTTTTTTATTCGAAAGATAATCTTGTGGCATTACATTTTAAATATGATTTCTGGCATATGACTACCACGGCTGTCTCGGATGTAGTCCAATCTGGACGTCCAATTTTCGATGACTTTTTCCAACATTTGTGGCCGTATATCGGCAATAACACGGCGAATGTTGTCTTCCAAATGGTCAAGCGTTTGTGGCTTATCCGCATAGACCAATGACTTTACATAGCCCCACAGAAAATAGTCTAGCGGTGTTAAATCACAAGATCTTGGAGGCCAATTCACAGGTCCAAAACGTGAAATTAGGCCGTCTTGTTGGAACCACAGCTCCTGGATATCATTATTGTTCAATTCAGGAATGAAAAAGTTAGTAATCATGGCTCTATACCGATCACCATTGACTGTAACGTTGTGGCTTTCATCGTTTTTGAAGAAGGATTCCACCAGCCCATAAAGCGCACCAAACAGTCAGTTTTTCTGGATGTAACGGTGTTTCGACATACACTTGTGGATTGGCTTCACTCCAAATGCGGCAGTTTTGCTTGTTGACGTAGCCATTCAACCAGAAGTGCGCTTCATCGCTAAACAAAATTCGCTTATGAAAATCGGGAACAACGGCAATCTCGTTTTGGGCCCATTCGACGAATCTACGCCTTGCTTGATGATCGTTTTGATGAATTGCCAAACCAAACTGAGAATAAATCACTTGACAGCTGTTAAATCAGTCGCCATCTTGGAAAGTAATGCCAACTTAAACTTCTATACCTGGAAAAAAAGCACTCTTTATATTCATAATTTATAATTATTATCATCGTAGCATCACACGAAAAGGGAAAAGGATTCAGTGAATTATCCCTTATTTAATTTATCATTTAATCTACTCAGCCTTTCATCTCTTCAGTGTGTCGATAAATGAGTACCAAGTTTGCTTGGGAACTGAACACTGGGAGTTTCGCGTCAGACTGATAACTTGACCGAAACATCTGCACATGCACCCCAGCGTCTAAGGCCCCGTATACTGAGATAGGCACAGTAGGCCTTGATCCTCATGGGTTGTTGCGCCACTGAGTTCGATTCAGCATCACACGAAAGAGGAAAAAGATTCGGTGAAGGAAAAATTTATATAATCTATCATTTAATGACAATTTAAGTTTTATATCAGGGCAGGTGGTCCTCATTCCATTAATTTCACGTTTTGGACATGTGAATTGGCCTCCAAGATCTTGTGATTTAACACCGCTAGACTATTTTCTGTGGAGCTATGTTAAGTCATTGGTCTATGCGGATAAGCCACAAACGCTTGACCATTTGGAAGACAACATTCGCCGTGTTATTGCCGATATACGGCCACAAATGTTGGAAAAGGTCATCGAAAATTGGACGTCCAGATTGGACTACATCCGAGCCAGCCGTGGCAGTCCTATGCCAGAAATCATATTTAAAATGTAATGCCACAAGATTATCTTTCGAATAAAAAAAATTCATGTCAATCGAATAATACATAGTTGTTTTATTGCAATTTAAAGTTCTATACCTCTAAAAAAACACCCTTTAGAATATAAGCAAAATGGGGTCCTCTCCTCATGTTTAAATTAGGTTAATAAATTCGTTCTTCTACTCAGATATTCTCTTTTCATGACTATTTCTTGAATACATTACAATGTGAATATATTACATTGTGTGTGTATTGTACATATATATTCTGGAACAAAAAACATTAGACACTAATAAAAAGTTATTTAAGTCAGAAAAATTGAACCACATTATAGATATATTTTTATGAGTGTCAAAATTATTAAATGTTTCCAAACACTATTTGTACTTTAAGGTGACTGCCTACCTTCGGACCCAATGTTTTTATAAAAACAAATTGAGTGTTTTTAGGAAGAAAAATAAAAAAAAATATGTAAATACATAAAAAATTTTAAATAAGTATTGTACTTTTAAAAAAAATTGGTTGTTTTCAATTGAATTTTACCAAATTTTTACTAAAACGGGTAACACTGCATAAAAAAAAATTTCTAATACAATTATCATAATTTTCTTTATGCGCAACATACATATAATGGTGCTCTTCAAAATCAACCAAAATCTAAGAGAAATATTAAAATACAAAAGAATTACAGACAATTATACTTAATAATATGAAAATTTTGATATTTTTTAAGTTTTTTCTTCATAAAAACTACCCTAGATGAAAACGTTTTTAACCTACAACAAAACTTATGGTCCACTTTATGAAAAATAGTATAATAAACATTCCCAAAAAATTTCAAAACGTTATCTGGTTTGGTTCTGAAGATATCATGTATCTGGTAAAGGGTTTCTTTCGAAAACATAATTTTGAGAAAAACTCTTTTAAAGTTTTATCTTACTGCCCTTTTGCATAAAGTGGTGTTTTTTAAAATCGCTATAACTTTATTTCTATTTCGCGTAAAGGAAAAAAAACTGTTTTGGAAAGAAAAATATTCAAACTATATAAGATTTTGAAATAAAAAAATGCCTTATGTAGACGAAAAACGACATTAATAAGGTAGGCAGTCACCTTAATTTTGATTTATATTCTACATTTCAACTCTTAAAATTATATTAAAACGCAGGCTATGCATTTAATTTAGTTAAAATCAATGCTTAATATTTTCTGTTTAAAAAAAAGACAAACTTATGTATACTTAAAAATTTTCTGCATTCATTACAACAATATTAATATTATAAAATAGATGTTCTTGACTCTCTCTATTCTTCATAAAGTTTAAGTAATTGGATTTTTTCATATAAAAAAGGAATAGCTATGAGTTCAGCAATTGATTCAACTATTTTATTTTATGTTTATCAGCAACATTAAACATAACGCTATTTCAATTATGTTTCTTTCACCGATTCACCTGAGAGGCGAATTATTTTGTTTTAAGTGCCATTGACAGAGCTTTCGTGTTTTCTCGTGAACATAATTTATTTCGTGTCAAAATAGACTGCATTATTCGTTGTTCTATCACGTGAATTCTAGTCAAAAGAACATGTCAGTCCCACACAATCATTTCCCTCATCAATTACGAATCTATCTTCTGTTTTGAAAAGACGTGGGAACTCATAAAATCCATATCGTGAACTTGAAAAATGAGTTATAGTTATAAAATTATCGTTGCACAATCTTTGTGCTATCTTTAACAGTTCACGTTTTTCATGGGAAATAAAATATGTCTTAATATTTTTTTCTGGGGAAGTTAATACATTTTTTAACTTTGAGTTTATATAGGAATTAGTAAATAAAGCATCATACGTTATTTATGTTTTTTTCTAATTATCATATTGTTTTAGTTTTACTAAATAATTTAAAATTTTTCTACACTATACTTTTTCTACTAAAGCAGAAATTTCTCTTTCAAATGATATGTTTAATAACTACGCCAAATGAGCTTAAAATATACAACTAAAAATATTCATATATTTGTATTACGTTCTATATTCGAAGAAATAATGTAAGATTGTAACAAACTTCCACACAAATCTAACATAACAAATGGAAATCATTTTAAATATAATGTGGAACGAAGCCCATTTAAGTTTCTTTCTAACTGTATTACTTTTATATATATAAATAGCTCATTAAAATATCACACTATTGATTATAACATGGTTTCATTTTTTAAAAAATGTAGATAAGGCAAAGAAAATTCTTTTTTCAACACTCTCTCTCTTTCTTTTTCTGTCTTTCCATCTTTCTTTGTCTCTTCCTTCTTTCTCTGATTCTCCCTCTTTCTTTCCTTCTTTTTTTTTCTTTATTTTTATCTCTCAGTATCAAACACATTCCCGGAATAGGCAAGGTCAACTCAAGCTTTCATTCCTACTGCAGTGGGTCGATAAATGAATACCAAGCTTACTTGGGGACTTAAACACTGGGGGTCTAGCTTCAGACTGACCACCTGATCGGGACATCTGCTCATGCACCTCAGCGCCCAATGGTCAAGTATACTGGTATAGGTACAGTAGACCCTGGCTCTCATGGGCTGTTGAACCACTGAGTTTGAGTTTTTGAGTATCAAACACACTCACTTTATAAACAATATATATTTCCTTTAACTATGTTTTTTAATATTGATTGAAAATATGCAAAAATAAAATTATTTTGCTTTTTTTTATAAAATTAGAACACGTAAGAAGAAATTTTATCTTTTACGAATAAATTTAATTTTTCGAACGATACTACACATCTCATGCCAGTTAGTTAAAAATAAGTAAAACTAGAACAAAATAAGTAATTTAGTAGATTAACTATAAAAACTTAAAATTTGATTTTCCTTAAGAGTTTTTCAAGGTCATCCATAGTAATACATTATTTAAGAATATAAATCCAAAACTGTGATGTAAAAAAAAATTAAAATTATCTTGAATTAAATTTAATTACAAATAAAAGGAAAATAGAATTGGAAAAAAATTAGGAAAATAGTTAACTCCTTTATTCATGACTGAAATAATCTACTTCGATATCGAATCTTTTCATCGAACGTTTCGTAAAGCATGGGATACTTTACTACAATAGAACTGAATATCTAATTAAATATATTTATATTTTGAATCTGACTGAATAAGTTATAAAAGGGAAAAAAAAATCAGAAATAAGTTTCCAGTTAACATTATCAAATATCAGTATAATATAGTAACATGCAGACCTATTAGTACACGTTTCAACACTTTCTAGCATATTTCACCCCTTTCTGGTTTTAAATACTTCGAAACCCTTCTTACTTAAGAAGGAAAAAAATCTATTGGTCTATTGTTACCCATCGTCTTTTGAACTTCCATGTCTCCAAGGGGTCATGAGAAGTCAGAATATTAAAAGAAACGGTCTCTCCCCTGCGTGTTGTTTTCTCCTGCGAATGCATTGGGTGTCGGCGGTCACGCTGCCATGAGGGCAAATAGAGCGCCAAGTGAACCGGTACACCCGATATGCAATTCTCGGCACAGGGGGATGGAAGATGCACCGCTCATTTCACGCATGGTTCGTTCCTGGTATAAAAGGCGACGAGATCTCCCGGGCTTCTTTACTCACTTCCGCCACACTGTCAAGTTCAAGAACATCCTCCTCAGATGCGTTTTAGGACTTAAATCAGATCCATCGCTCGTAGTGAACGGTTCTCTCTCTCGGCAGTAGGAGAGAAAAAGGAGATTCAGTGCTTTCTTTCGACTGTGAATTTATTTGCCGCTTTGGACTTTTTATTCCCGTATTTCTTTGGACTTGGTTTTTAGCTTTTGAAGAGTGAGAAAGTTCCGGACTAGGACTTGCTGTTTGAAGGTGAGATAGTTTTTTTAAAATTTAGTATGCAAATTAAATTGTGTTTTACATCGAGATTTTGTCGGTAAATGTTGGAACATAGAAATGGAAATATTCATTTATTAAATCAGAAAGTGAATCGTTGGAATTGCTTGTAAATCTCGGTACAGTGTATGAATAGGAAAAGGAATCATCAAATTTATCAATGAATTCATTGGATAAATATTTCAGAATTAAATTTAAAATAATAATAACATTATTAATAACATTTAATGAAGAAATTGAATAGAATATTTGTTGTGGAGCTTCTGTAAGAGTAATTAATTTGTTGTTAATTAAATAAAAATCTAATATATCTTTTTATTTGAATATCAAAAGAAATAATCGTATTTCTTTTTTCTTTAAAGAAGAAAATATTTAATATTTTTATCACATATACATAAAACATAATTGAGAAAAAATATACATATTTTTATGCATACAAAGTAAATAGTAAACAGTTTTTAATACAAACTTATAATGATTATTTAAGTAGCAAAAGTAAAATATTTATTAACTTTCTAGTTTGAAAAAATTATATATAAACATGATATTGATTAGTTACTGGAAAACCATTATGCATTTGTGAATTATAAAAATAAGTACTTTAAAAAAGAATTTAAAATTTAATAAAGAGAAGATGAATTTTTTAGTTCATGTTATACTAATAATAATTTATGTCTAAAATAAATTATGTCTGCTTAAGATATCGCATTAGTTTGTTTTAATACAGTTTTTTATGCTTCTAATTTCAAAAAAAGTCGTTCCAGAAAGTTACCAAAATTAATTACTTTATTTAAATATCTTTTCTTCTATAATGGAGGGAAATTATACACCTGTGGAATGTAATATATTCCTCTGCTTTATAAATGTTTTACAAAAATTTAGAATTATAAAATTAGAACTCTTAAGCCTGGGAATTCGTAATTATGCAGAGAAGAGAAAGTAAAAAAATAAAAAATTAACTCGAAGTCTCTCACAGAAATATACAAAACTCCTTTATTTTTATATATTTTTCTTTGGTAACTTCAAAAAATCATGGAAAGTTCTCTTTTAAATATTCATTTATAAAATATACGTTTTCAAAATTAGTAAAGGTTTTATTTTATAGCTTAACGAGATCTAAAATAAGTTATTTATAATAATATTTTTATAAAAAGGCATCATAAAACACTTTAAGCTCAAATTACTTACATTCTAAAACGTATTTAATGTTCTCGTTATAATACAATTTTAAATTTAAATAACCACTTTAAATGAGCGATGAAAGGAAATGGAAATAAAATACAAATGTTTAAAATTATTTAGAGCTAAGCAAAAATATTTTTCTTGGTACTACCAATAATATTTTATAACTTTACGAGTAAAAGGAACATATAAATTTATTAAGTACTTGAAAGTTTATCAAATTTTCAATATATTGCTTAAATATCTACTTCGAAGGTTTAAGAAATAAAAATTAGTATTTATACTGTCTATAAAATAACGAAATACTAAAATTTCTGCTGTAGAAAAGACAGAATAATAATAATGAATACGAGTAAAATAAAACAAATTACTAACTGTATCCTTTGCTTCCTGAGAACAACCCAATTCATTAAAATAATTTTATATGTTCAATATTCCGTTAACAATCTTATTTTAAATAAAAATTTTATTTATTTCAATAGGCTTTAAATATTGCTAGTAATTGTGTGTTGATTCAATTTAAAAACATAACTAAAATCCTCATTTACAAATACAAGTTATAGTTATATTTATAAACTATCCACTTTTGCTAGCAAAATTTACTTCAATAAAATTATTTGTATTTTGATTAATGTATTTGTAAAAAAAATTCGATTGAGAAAATTCTTGGCATAAAAATTCACGAAATAATCATATTGTGAATTGATCAAGTTAACAAAATAAAATCATTTCCACAATATTTTAACTAAATATGAAAGTGTTACTATTCAATTGAAATTAATTATTTTCTATTCTTTTATTTCTATGGCATACAATTTTTTTTCATAAATATAGATACAACTAAAACAAGGAAAGTTTCAATGTGCAAGTTATTCTGTGGCATCTCATAATCACAAGAAAATATTTTTATTTTTAAAAAGAGAAAAGGGTGAATCATCTGTATTTGTATGAGCTATATTGCATCATTACAACGAAGATAAATCCTTATTCATTATTTCTGAGAAGGATTTACTTTACATATGTAACTACTTTAATTTATGTTCTTTTCGACAGAAAAATAGCAAAATAATTAAAATGAATAAATTTATTTTTATTCCAATGCATATTTAGTTTTAATTATGCAAGAGCATATTTACGATAACAATTCTCTTTTTCTGAATAATTATAAATAACAATACTAATTGTACTTCTTCGTTAGCAATTTTTATATACTATTTTGCCACAAAGCTTATTCAAAGTTCATCCACTTAAAAATAATGCTTTTAATGTAAATAAAGTTAGTTTTATTGCTTTTGAAAAAATTATTGTATGCTAAGTTAACCTCATATTATAATTTGTATAAATATAAGAGCAGTTTTAAATAAAGTAGCTGAAAAAGATATTTACGTAAAAATACATTTTAAATAGTCATAGACTTCCATCAAATATGTAAAATAGGAAATAAAATTTTTTCTAAGTATAAGAAATGAATTTTGGGTGTGTTACTTTTGAACACTCCAGTTTTGAAATATCACGGGCACGAGAAATAGATAGCGAAACCTCTGACCTTGTCAATTTGACTGAAGCGAGGCGGAAGAGATTAATTAATAATATGTGCTAATATTATAGAATTCTTTAATTTTTTAAATATATAAGTTTCAAATTCGTAACCATTTTCAAATTTAATCGACTTTTATTTTTTCTTAAGTACTGAAAGATGAAACGATACTTTTTACTTTCTACATCTACGACATTTATACAATTTCTTCTAAAAAGTATTTCTAAGTTATTTATCACATTTTCTACGTCCTTTTTTTATTTGTAGTTTAATACATATTGCTGGTAAAATTATCTATAAATTACGAGTTATATAATTTTGCTTTGTGCTTTTTAGATTAATTTCATAACATCTAAATTAAACTTTTAAGTATCACGGTATATTAATTATTATGAGCAGTTCAAATATGGGTTGAAAACATAGGCTTGTACTTTGAATACATCAACAAATTAGTATTTTTCCATTAATTCTCCCAATCGCCTTTTCTAAAAAAATACTTCTGCCACTGTTAAGATAATTTGTCTCAGTAATTCTAATTTTTGCGTTATTTATTTATTTTATTATTATTACTATCATTAAATCTACGAAATGTTTTTGATCCGATGCCTATGCTTTTAAAATTTTAAGTTAAGTTACTAAATATTAAAGCTCTAAACACCATTTACACTGAAAAAGAAAACTATGAGTGGGAATTTCTCATAGATGTAAAAAATTTTGAATTAAAAAGATTGTCACTATTTTGCAATAAAAGAAGATCCCCTATTATTATTTTTACATAATTTATTGCTTAAAATAATTTAATAATGAACCAAAAAAAATCAATTTTATTACAATTTAAAAACAGCGACTTCAATAGCATTATCTTAATATTCGCACTTGAACGCATAGTTTATTGTTATTCCTTTTTTAAAAATTATGCACTCTTTTAACCGTCTATTTAAGCAAATGCATTGGCTTGCGAATACGTATAACAATTTATGAACCGCATTATGATTTACTCCAGTTTTTTTCATGCAATATTTTTTTTTTGATCACTACATTGAAAATTAAGGGATATACATAAACCAAATACTCAACTTTGGGAAATTTAATCCGTTAGAGCTAATTAATTAATTAAAGATATTCCACTGTAAAACTAATTTTATACACTGCTCACTTAAAATAAAGAGTCAAATTGTTTTCTAAGGTCTTCATTAACATACAAAAAAGTAAGACACTTAAGTTTTGACATTAACTAGTTTTTCGGGACAAAAATGACTATCTTTGCAATCCGCTGAAAACGCAATTTCTGCTATAAAACTATTCGCCTTACCCGTGCTGCCATATATCTTGGAAGTGTGGATTTCAAAGAATATTCCTGCTAAGTATTGTCAGAATATTCGTAAAATTGGTTATTCTATGTTATTTTAATTGAGTGGCACTTATAAGTATGGTAGATAAAGGGATAAGCAGCAAAAAACTTTACAGAAAAAATTTTGAATTAAATTCTACAATCAGTCATACCCGCAATTTTGAATATTTTTTATTAGTTTGTTGAAAATGCGCACAGTTAAAATCAGAAATATTGTTCTCCATTTCATGCAGTCTTAACATCAATTTATCGCTTGAAGCCTTAACATCAATTTATCGCTTGAAGCCTTAACATCAATTTATCGCTTGAAGCCTTAACATCAATTTATCGCTTGAAGCCTTAACATCAATTTATCGCTTGGAGCCTTAACCACAGCTCATTATACACCTTGAAACCTCGTAATCTTTAACCGAATCAAGTGGCGCCTTTAATAGACAAAGAAGACTCGGACAGAAGGGGAGAGAGGAAGGACAGATCTCATATTTCCGCCATGAGCATCGGTCGAGCAACGCTGCACCTATTGACCCATTACGACAATCCGGCGACTTGGCCTACAGACTCGTAAAATGCTATTTCCGATCCAATTACTGTAGTCGGTCCACTCACTTACTTTTTGCAGGGATTAGTCTTTTTTTAGCTCTTCTAATACTTGTCAGTTCTTTTTCAGCTTCCGGTATTTTTTTTTCTACACGACACTTGAAAGCCCGGGTGAACATTAAGTCGATCGCGATCGACAGGTGAACCGCCAATGCATATATTGGGGTGACCGCTTTCATTTAGATTTTAATTATCGTTTCATCGTACGAATGTTTGGAAATATTTTTAATTTTCGGAGGAAAAAAATCGAATCACAAGAGAAAATTTCGTTGAATCGAAAACGCTATTTGGAGGTTATTTTAGGAAGAAAATCGTAAAATATTCTTGGTTCCAGAAAAAATCTCGCAAAATAAGGTTTGTAAGGATTGTATTGTAGACCTTTTTTAGCTCACTACACCTACGCCACTACGAACCGCAATCCCTTGAAAAAAAATTAGAAGTTGCCAGTGTCTTGGAAAAATCTGCCCACCCCTGCTTTAAAGGGGGAGTTGTGTAGTTATAGGTATAGAAGAGTTATTACTTTCACGTTCGCTATTTTTTCCTCCCCCTAATATTTGTCTCCAAATTTCTGTCATCAACTTCAGATTAAAAATATTTAATGTAGCACACCATAATAGTCTCTTTTTCAATATAGCTTTTTAAATTCTACAAAGAGTCTATTTTACTATTCAGGTATTACTATTTTATCAACTTACGTACTAGGTTATCATTTTTTTTTTAAATAGATACATGCTACCAGCAAAATAAATATGTTGTGAAAAATAAAAATACTGATTGATTTTTCTCAATTCTAGTATGGGATCCTGAAATATTGTGGGATCACAAAGAAATCCATTTCTGAGTAATTTGTTTAGTATTTTTTTCAAAAGTAGAAAAGTGTGTCTAAAAACGATCGTCACTTTTTGGTTTAAAGGTATTAAAAATCTACGAACTCTATTTGAAAAAAAAAGAATAGATTTACATATTAATATACTAAATTTTATCTAACGATAAGCTTTTCGAGCTTTAAAAAAGATTCATAAGTACTAATGTAAAATTATGTTAATGCATACGCGCACATATTTGAAGATACAAATCTCTTTTATTAATAAACTGATCTAAAACAAGAGAACAAAACAGGAAATTGAAAGCTAATTCAATCATTTTAATTTATCTCTGAATAAAAATAAATATATTGATGACTCTCTCTCTCACAACACAAATCAAACAAAGTTTAAAATTTGAACTTTTCTAACTTTTAAAAATGGATTTAACATTTCTCTTGTAATTTATAAATTATTATTCATAATTTTAAAAAGGTGTACGACTGGTATTTTTGTCACTGTTTCACATTTTGAAATCCTCAACGCACACACACAATCCTTGTTTGAAATTTCTATTCTCTTCCTTAAATTAGACTGTCGTATTTTTAATGTAATGAATGCTTCCAAAAAAAAAAAAAAAAACTAAAAACAATGTATGTCTACATGAATTATATCTCATCTCTGTTTTTAAACAATGTTTGTATGCTTATCTTAATAATTTTTTGTGGTATTTAAAAATATTTTTGAAAATATAGGGAGAAACATTCAATTCCATAGAAATCTTCCTCATTTCTTGTATTTTCGAAAGCAATTTGTAGCATCCCTATAAATGTAGTAGTCTGGATTTTTTTTTTAAAAAAAGCAAAAATTTCATAAGATTAGCATTGTGTTCTTGAATTAAAAAGGGTTAGTAGAGGAATGCTTTATTTATTGGGGGGGACGAATAATGATTCATAGAATCTGTCTTTATATACTTCGATTTAAAAAATAAATATTTTTAATTTGAATATGGCTTGAGTGAGTGAGTGAATATTAACGTCGGACTGTTCAGCTACACGAGAGCTTTTGGGGACAGACTTCGTAATTTTGAACCATAGTCAAGTGACGAGGACGACACCTAAGCTGGCACGCCCTTCTCCTAACTACCACACCAATGGGAGGACGTTTGAGCTTTGGATATATTTAACGTGCATCGCTTGAATATGGCTTGCATGGGTATTAAATAAGCTGTTATCGAAAAAAATGCAATACCATTACTCTTCCAAATTCTTTAGAATATAAATATCGCACGACTGTATAAAGTGGGTGCATAAGTATTGCACTGTTGACAAATTTCGTCGAATTAAAAAAACATTTCTAAATACCACGATATGCAAACTGTAGCCGAAACTATTCCCAGCATTTGGCAAAACTATTTAAATTGGCAAGGTTGGGCAACGGAATAATACGAACACAATAAAGTGTTAAAACTGAAAAGTAAGATTAACAAACTAACTGCTTAAATAGAGCTAAAAATCAAATTTTCTATGTAAATGTAATGGAAAGCAATATTTAAAGGTCTATCCCATTGACATCGCAATAAAGTACTCACAATTGAAATAGGTATAGAAAAGGTTATTGGAATTTAGAAAAGATATATTACACACACACATTTTAATATTATATTCAAATAATATTTATCGATATTTACTTTTGAGGCTCACTGTTATTCAGGGAAAATAAAGTTTTATAAAAATAGTTTCTGTTAAATGAAATAACAAAAAAAAATAGTATCTCTACCAAATATTACTGTTTCGCAAAGGCATACATTTAAATATTCTAGTACTTTTTTAGAATCCTAGAGCTGGGGAGTTATGACACCATATGCAGCAAAAACTGATGTTCACGTGATACCAGTAATTTACAATAATAAGTAATATTGATATTTCTAAATATCTTCTTTATTAGAAAATCATAGACGTATAGTACAAATGATTTATAAAATTAATTTCTTCAAAAATGATAAATAAATTATCCATGTGTATACTTTCTATAAAATGTTAGAAAATTTACTTAAATTTCGCTTAGATTATAGTATAGTTCCTATATTTAATAATCACTGGCTTTTCAAATTTTTAAATGATATTATTCAATCCAAAGCAAAATCTCTATAGGTATGCGTCAAAACCTTATATAAATTCATTTTTAATCATCATATGCATCAGAATAAACCTCTAAAAGTCTTTAAAAGATTTCAAATAACCCTATTGTATTCCCCGAACTGCTATCATATGGAAATTCAAAATAGGCTTGTATAGAAACCGGAAAAAAGTATTTTCTTTACTTTGAATTTAAAATTATCCTGAGAGATAATAATGATCTTAATCACATTCCACTTCCTCTGATAGAATAATTAAAGATTAGGGCAGAAGTGTATATCTATCGTTTATTCCCACAGTTAATGTAGAGTTTCGTCAACCAGATCGACTGACCTAGGATGTGCTTTACTGGTTAACAATCAATGTATCTT
This sequence comes from Trichonephila clavipes, assembly GCA_019973935.1. Lineage (NCBI taxonomy): Eukaryota > Metazoa > Arthropoda > Arachnida > Araneae > Nephilidae > Trichonephila > Trichonephila clavipes. The sequence goes on along the minus strand of BMAU01019642.1, from coordinate 20,768 downwards.
TCATTTTACATTTCCATTCTTTTGTATTCTATTTTTTAAGTTAGAATAATGTTAAAAAGTATATTTATCTCAAAGCCTGGGAATAAGTTGAGACTGGTTTCGTTTTTCTAAATAAACGAGTATATTTAAAACTATTTATAGAGAGGTATTCGAATGAAAAATTATTTTGCTACCAGGCACAAATACATGCACTATTTTTCAAACAAATTATTCAGCAGTTTGCATAAACGTCTTAGTCGTAACTCCACGGGTACAAAAGGTATTTAAAACGTAATAGTTAATATGTATTTTATAATTATATAAATGAGTGCGGAGGAATTCTATGTATCTGTCAGAAATACAAAAATTATATTAACAGTAATTAATTCAATTTATATTTCTATATTCGTTAGTGAAAATGTATCTGCATTTTACCACAGTATTCAGTTAATTAAGCCCCATTAAAATATTTCATTAATTAACTCAAATATTACCAATTAGCTCATTATGACTACATTAATATGCATATAGCAATTGTTATATTTAAATAAAATAATAATTTTTCCAGATTAATTTTTTAAATTTTTGTGATAAAAAATCGAAGGAAATTTTTTTAAATTTCTTTAGATGATGTTTTAATCTAACGTGAAAATAAAAAGAATTCGTAAATTCGTTTCTACTTCAACACAATTATATCCTTGAAAAAAAAATATTTTATTAACTTTAGAATAATACAGAGATTAAGAATAATAGAAGAAAAATTATATTAATGCAATATATATATTATATTCTCGTTTTAATGCTGCATTTTCATAATCTTTATCAGAAAGAATTTTTTAACTATTTTTAAATCTCAATAAATGTTTGTTAGATTTGTTTGTTTAAAAAATAATGAACTCTAAAAAACTTTAATACACAAATACATATTTACAAATAGTTATATATATATATATATATATATATATATATATATATATATATATATATATATATATATATATATATATAGGTAATATTTCTCCTTCTGCTCTGATTAGTTAAACTTAAGTTTATAACTATATATATGTGGGAGACAACAAGGGGTCCAAGACGTTGGTCTACTTCTATTTTATTTTAACATTAAACAAAAATTAATTAAAAAGGTAGAAAAGTTTTTACAGATAAGATTGACGATCATTTTCAGAAGGTAACGCCTGCTCGCGCACCTCTCGCGTTCTCTCTCTCGCTGCTTCTCAAGAATTTTTGTTTCTCTTCTCTGCTCTAATGTCCAAAAGTTTTAGTTCTTGTTTCAATTCAATGCGCCTGCGCGCGAAGACTGCGTTGCTTTTGGCTGCATGCCATAACGGCCAGCCTGACCGTACGCTGTCCGCAGCGGTATTTCCATGGAGACCAGAGGAGAATCTGAAACATACAAAAAAAAACGGAACAGACAAGGACTATACGACAAATATATAGAGATTAAACATATCAATTTTTCTGAACTAGACAGTTTCTCCATCATGTGAAGGCACCTCTTCGACATCCGGAAGGTTCCACAGGAAAACATTGTGTTTCACCGGCATAAGAACATCTTTTTCAACAAGTTGATCTTTGGTTGAACGCATCGATATTTTCCTCTGTAGAGTTCTGGACGTCTGTTTAAAACGATTTCTCTTTTTCCTTCGTTTCCACTGCCAAGGCTCAAAATTTTTCGGAGCAACACAAACCGTCGATGTTTACTCTTCATAGGTAAAGGGTTAGGTGAGCGGGAGATAAATTCCACGGAACTCGTTTTCATGGCACCATTGGCTTTCTTACACAATACTATATCAGAACATTTTTAAACTCTTACAATACTCAATTTTAACTTAGTAATCTTAATTTTATTACATTTATAATCCTTAATTAGAGAACTCAAATCATTCCTAGTATCAAAGTTTTTAACATATGGCAAATCATAACTAGAGTTTTCTATCACATTTGAAACAGAAACATTTGGAAAAGAAACACCAATAATCATGAGCACCTAAAGAGGATTCACTTTCATTCAATAAAACATCGCTCTTTGCGTGGCCTAGTTTCTCTATTTCAGAATATACACTGGGATGTATAATAAATTCTTCGGTCAAGGTCGGTGATATTGCCGTTCCACACTCTAAGCTAGAGAGTGTTGATTAAGAGAAATATTTATGGGTTTAACTTCTACCATTCGCTGTTCGCCAAAACATGAACTTAATGTTATGATTTCTTCGGAAGGTGTTTGCACTCTAATTAGTGAGGAATTTAAAACTGGGATCTGGCAACCTGAATCGATCAATGCTGTTACGGGTTGATTTTCCACAAAAATTTACATATTGAAGATTTGCGCATTCATCGCTATTTTGTTTTTCGCTCTCGATTTTCAAAGTATTCACGTTTATTTTATTATGGATGTGATCATTAGATTCTTTAGGTTTAAAACGCTTCTCACAGTCTCTTGCGCAATGAGATGAATCACCGCATATAAAGCAATTTTTATTTTCTATTTCAAGATATTGGGGATAGTTCTCTTTAATCTTTGTTTTAAAGTTTTGTGATCTATTTTTAAAGGGGTCTTGGGTATATCCATAAGTAATAGGAGTTTCTTTACGTGATCCGCTTCTAGATGAAATATAAATATCACACTCTTTAGCTAAATCAATAGGCCTAAACCAATCTTCTGCTTCTCGAATGCCAATATGAGTTGCAGTTTCCTTATTTAAAGTTTCAAATAATTTATCAGAAATTATATGATCACATAGAGATTCAAAGGAATTAACTTTTCTTAACGAACAATAATATTGGAAGTTTGCCGTCAATCTTGCAGCAAATTGATGTATGTCTCGCCTGATGATTTTACAGCATTTTTAAATGAGTTTAAACACTCGCGAGGGGTTAATTGGAATTCTCTGAGTACTATAGATTTTAGTTTTTCATAGTCATTTAATTCCTCTTCTTTAATATACAGTAAGACGTTATGAGCTCTTTCGCCCAGAAGATTTATTAAAATTTCAGATTTATATTCGTCATTTATTTTCTTGGTTAAAAATGCGCGTTCTAATGATTGGAAGAACAGATTAAAATTTTCAGATCTGGTGGGAACAGGAAGAGATAAAGTTTTTATACTTTTTATCATATTTTCTATGTTAGTTTCGAACTGTTTTTCTTCGACTTTAGCTGCAGGATTTAAATTTCATGCTTTATTTTTAGCCGTTTGAAGTTCGATTTCTTTTTCTAACTGAGCTAACTGAAGTTCCGCGAGCTCAATTTTCTGTTTTTCTAAAGTTACCTCTCTTTCGTTTCGCGATACTCTCTCATCTATACAGTTTTGAATTAAAGTTTTAACGAAATCTGGATCACTTTCAAATGTACTACTGTTCTCAATTTTAGTCTTTAGTTTAACTATGGTGTCCGTACTCTCCACAGTACCGTCTAGATTCTCAACAACTCTTATGAGATCCTCTTTAAGAGCGTTTTTATACATTTTAGAAAAATATGGAAAGATCCTACCTTTTTTTTTTTCTTGCTCCCTTGTTGCTCGCACGTACGATGTATCCAATAAAACGTTGATTCCACTGATTTCACCTCTTCGCAGGTAATATAGTTGAAATTGTCGAATTGACACCTCTTCGCAGGTTATATCTTGAAATTGTAGTTCCGGCCTCTACACAGGCGGATTATTCACACTGAGTTAGTTCCAACCTCTACACAGGCGGGATTTTGAGGGTTCGTTGAAAAATACACCTCTACACAGGTTATTTTGTTATTTGTTCCGACCTCTACACAGGCGGAATGAAGTTGAAAAATTCAACCTCTACACAGGTTGAACGAAGTTTCCGAAAAATGGCGGCGCGTCTCCTCCACGGACGGCTTTTTTTTTTTTCACGTTCCAAATTTTGATCAAAATCGAAATTTTTTTTTTTCAATCCCGGCCTCTACACAGGCGGAATTTTCATGCTGAGTTCAAACCTCTACACAGGTTGAACGAAGTTTCCGAAAAATGGCGGAGCGTCTCCTTCACGGACGCTGCTGTTCATTGTCCAGACTTTGGTTCAAAATCGAAATTTTATCGATCGCGGCCGAGCCCCCATAATTTGTGGGAGACAACAAGGGGTCCAAAAGTCTTTCTTATGGTTTATTTAACATTAAACAAAAATTAATTAAAAAGGTAGATAAGTTTGACAATGATATGCAGAAGGTAACGCCTGCTCGCGCACCTCTCGCGTTCTCTTTCGCTCTCTAATGTCCAAGAGTTTTTGTTTCTCTTCCACTAATTCAAAAGTTTTAGTTCGTGTTTTAGCTGCGCCTGCGCGCGAAGACTGCCTTGCTTTTGGCTGCATGCCATAACGGCTATCCTGACTGTACGCTGTCCGCAGCGGTACGTATTCCTTTTTTCCTTTCCATGGATACCAGAGGAGAATCTGAAACATACAAAAAAAAAAAAAGACGGAACAGACAAGGACTATACGACAAATACACAAAGATTTAACATATCATAATTTTTCTGAACTAGACAGTTTCTCCATCATGTGAAGGCATCTCTTCGACATCCGGAAGGTTCCACAGGAAAACATTGTGTTTCACAGGCATGAGAACGTCTTTTTAATGAGTTCTTTGGTTGAACGCATCGATAAGTTCCTCTCTAGAGTTCTGGACGTCTGTTCAAAACGATTTCTCTTTTTCCTTCGTTTTCACTGCCAGGGCTGGAAGATTTTTCGGAGAGCAACACAAACCGTCTATAATTACGTTCCATAGGTGAAGGGGTAGGTGAGCGGGAGATGAATTCCACGGAACTCTTTTTCATGGCACCATTGGCTTTCTTACACAATACTATAGGTGAACATTAATCAAAAACACTCTCTTTTATAATACCTTGTCGTAACCAATCATCAATTTGATTGTTTACCTGTAATTTCTCAGAACAAGATAAACGTCTGGCTCTCTGACACACAGGAATATCATTTTTCAATTTAATATTCATTTTTAACTTAGTACTCTTAATTTTATTACATTTATAATCCTTAATTAGAGAACTCAAATCATTTCTAGTATTAAAGTTTTTAACATATGGCAAATCATAACTAGAGTTTTCTATCACATTTGAAACAGAAACATTTGGAAAAGAAACACCATAATCTGCACTCAAAGAGGATTCACTTTCACTTAATAAAACATCGCTCTTTGCATGGCCTAGTTTCTCTATTTCAGAATATACACTGGGATGTATAATAAATTCTTCGGTCAAGGTCGGTGATATTGCCGTTCGCACACTTATACCGAGAGAGTGTTGATTAAGAGAAAGATTTATGGGTTTAACTTCTACCATTCGCTGTTCGCCAAAACATGAACTTAATGTTATGATTTCTTCGGAAGGTGTTTGCACTCTAATTAGTGAGGAATTTAAAACTGGGATCTGGCAACCTGAATCGATCAAGGCTGTTACGGGTTGATTTTCCACAAAAATGTTTACATATTGAAGATTTGCGCATTCATCGCTATTTTGTTTTTCGCTCTCGATTTTCAAAGTATTCACGTTTATTCTATTATGGATGTGGTCGTTAGATTCTTTAGGTTTAAAACGCTTCTCACAGTCTCTTGCGCAATGAGATGAATCACCGCATATAAAGCAATTTTTATTTTCTCTTTCAAGATATTGGGGATAGTTCTCTTTAATCTTTGTTTTAAAGTTTTGTGATCTATTTTTAAAGGGGTCTTGGGTATATCCATAAGTAATAGGAGTTTCTTTATGTGATCCGCTTCTAGATGAAATATAAATATCACACTCTTTAGCTAAATCAAAAGGCCTAAACCAATCTTCTGCTTCTCGAATGCCAATATGAGTTGCAGTTTCCTTATTTAAAGTTTCAAATAATTTATCAGAAATTATATGATCACATAGAGATTCAAAGGAATTAACTTTTCTTAACGAACAATAATATTGGAAGTTTGCCGTCAGTCTTGCAGCAAATTGGATGTATGTCTCGCCTGATGATTTTACAGCATTTTTAAATGAGTTTAAACACTCGCGAGGGGTTAATTGGAATTCTCTGAGTACTATAGATTTTAGTTTTTCATAGTCATTTAATTCCTCTTCTTTAATATACAGTAAGACGTTATGAGCTCTTTCGCCCAGAAGATTTATTAAAATTTCAGATTTATATTCGTCATTTATTTTCTTGGTTAAAAATGCGCGTTCTAATGATTGGAAGAACAGATTAAAATTTTCAGATCTGGTGGGAACAGGAAGAGATAAAGTTTTTATACTTTTTATCATATTTTCTATGTTAGTTTCGAACTGTTTTTCTTCGACTTTAGCTGCAGGATTTAAATTTCATGCTTTATTTTTAGCCGTTTGAAGTTCGATTTCTTTTTCTAACTGAGCTAACTGAAGTTCCGCGAGCTCAATTTTCTGTTTTTCTAAAGTTACCTCTCTTTCGTTTCGCGATACTCTCTCATCTATACAGTTTTGAATTAAAGTTTTAACGAAATCTGGATCACTTTCAAATGTACTACTGTTCTCAATTTTAGTCTTTAGTTTAACTATGGTGTCAGTACTCTCCACAGTACCGTCTAGATTCTCAACAACTCTTATGAGATCCTCTTTAAGAGCGTTTTTATACATTTTAGAAAAATATGGAAAGATCCTACCTTTTTTTTTCTTGCTCCCTTGTTGCTCGCACGTACGATGTATCCAATAAAACGTTGATTCCACTGATTTCACCTCTTCGCAGGTAATATAGTTGAAATTGTTCGAATTGACACCTCTTCGCAGGTTATATCTTGAAATTGTAGTTCCGGCCTCTACACAGGCGGATTATTCACACTGAGTTAGTTCCAACCTCTACACAGGCGGGATTTTGAGGGTTCGTTGAAAAATACACCTCTACTCAGGTTATTTTGTTATTTGTTCCGACCTCTACACAGGCGGAATGAAGTTGAAAAATTCAACCTCTACACAGGTTGAACGAAGTTTTCGAAAAATGGCGGAGCGTCTCCTCCACGGACGGCTTTTTTTTTTTTTCACGTTCCAAATTTTGATCAAAATCGAAATTTTTTCAATCCCGGCCTCTACACAGGCGGAATTTTCATGCTGAGTTCAAACCTCTACACAGGTTGAACGAAGTTTCCGAAAAATGGCGGAGCGTCTCCTTCACGGACGCTGCCGTTCATTGTCCAGACTTTGGTTCAAAATCGAAATTTTATCGATCGCGGCCGAGCCCCCATAATTTGTGGGAGACAACAAGGGGTCCAAAAGTCTTTCTTATGGTTTATTTAACATTAAACAAAAATTAATTAAAAAGGTAGATAAGTTTGACAATGATATGCAGAAGGTAACGCCTGCTCGCGCACCTCTCGCGTTCTCTTTCGCTCTCTAATGTCCAAGAGTTTTTGTTTCTCTTCCACTAATTCAAAAGTTTTAGTTCGTGTTTTAGCTGCGCCTGCGCGCGAAGACTGCCTTGCTTTTGGCTGCATGCCATAACGGCTATCCTGACTGTACGCTGTCCGCAGCGGTACGTATTCCTTTTTTCCTTTCCATGGATACCAGAGGAGAATCTGAAACATACAAAAAAAAAAAAAAAAGACGGAACAGACAAGGACTATACGACAAATACACAAAGATTTAACATATCATAATTTTTCTGAACTAGACAGTTTCTCCATCATGTGAAGGCATCTCTTCGACATCCGGAAGGTTCCACAGGAAAACATTGTGTTTCACAGGCATGAGAACGTCTTTTTTAATGAGTTCTTTGGTTGAACGCATCGATAAGTTCCTCTCTAGAGTTCTGGACGTCTGTTCAAAACGATTTCTCTTTTTCCTTCGTTTCCACTGCCAGGGCTGGAAGATTTTTCGGAGAGCAACACAAACCGTCTATAATTACGTTCCATAGGTGAAGGGGTAGGTGAGCGGGAGATGAATTCCACGGAACTCTTTTTCATGGCACCATTGGCTTTCTTACACAATACTATAGGTGAACATTAATCAAAAACACTCTCTTTTATAATACCTTGTCGTAACCAATCATCAATTTGATTGTTTACCTGTAATTTCTCAGAACAAGATAAACGTCTGGCTCTCTGACACACAGGAATATCATTTTTCAATTTAATATTCATTTTTAACTTAGTACTCTTAATTTTATTACATTTATAATCCTTAATTAGAGAACTCAAATCATTTCTAGTATTAAAGTTTTTAACATATGGCAAATCATAACTAGAGTTTTCTATCACATTTGAAACAGAAACATTTGGAAAAGAAACACCATAATCTGCACTCAAAGAGGATTCACTTTCTCTTAATAAAACATCGCTCTTTGCATGGCCTAGTTTCTCTATTTCAGAATATACACTGGGATGTATAATAAATTCTTCGGTCAAGGTCGGTGATATTGCCGTTCGCACACTTATACCGAGAGAGTGTTGATTAAGAGAAAGATTTATGGGTTTAACTTCTACCATTCGCTGTTCGCCAAAACATGAACTTAATGTTATGATTTCTTCGGAAGGTGTTTGCACTCTAATTAGTGAGGAATTTAAAACTGGGATCTGGCAACCTGAATCGATCAAGGCTGTTACGGGTTGATTTTCCACAAAAATGTTTACATATTGAAGATTTGCGCATTCATCGCTATTTTGTTTTTCGCTCTCGATTTTCAAAGTATTCACGTTTATTCTATTATGGATGTGGTCGTTAGATTCTTTAGGTTTAAAACGCTTCTCACAGTCTCTTGCGCAATGAGATGAATCACCGCATATAAAGCAATTTTTATTTTCTCTTTCAAGATATTGGGGATAGTTCTCTTTAATCTTTGTTTTAAAGTTTTGTGATCTATTTTTAAAGGGGTCTTGGGTATATCCATAAGTAATAGGAGTTTCTTTATGTGATCCGCTTCTAGATGAAATATAAATATCACACTCTTTAGCTAAATCAAAGGCCTAAACCAATCTTCTGCTTCTCGAATGCCAATATGAGTTGCAGTTTCCTTATTTAAAGTTTCAAATAATTTATCAGAAATTATATGATCACATAGAGATTCAAAGGAATTAACTTTTCTTAACGAACAATAATATTGGAAGTTTGCCGTCAATCTTGCAGCAAATTGGATGTATGTCTCGCCTGATGATTTTACAGCATTTTTAAATGAGTTTAAACACTCGCGAGGGGTTAATTGGAATTCTCTGAGTACTATAGATTTTAGTTTTTCATAGTCATTTAATTCCTCTTCTTTAATATACAGTAAGACGTTATGAGCTCTTTCGCCCAGAAGATTTATTAAAATTTCAGATTTATATTCGTCATTTATTTTCTTGGTTAAAAATGCGCGTTCTAATGATTGGAAGAACAGATTAAAATTTTCAGATCTGGTGGGAACAGGAAGAGATAAAGTTTTTATACTTTTTATCATATTTTCTATGTTAGTTTCGAACTGTTTTTCTTCGACTTTAGCTGCAGGATTTAAATTTCATGCTTTATTTTTAGCCGTTTGAAGTTCGATTTCTTTTTCTAACTGAGCTAACTGAAGTTCCGCGAGCTCAATTTTCTGTTTTTCTAAAGTTACCTCTCTTTCGTTTCGCGATACTCTCTCATCTATACAGTTTTGAATTAAAGTTTTAACGAAATCTGGATCACTTTCAAATGTACTACTGTTCTCAATTTTAGTCTTTAGTTTAACTATGGTGTCCGTACTCTCCGCAGTACCGTCTAGATTCTCAACAACTCTTATGAGATCCTCTTTAAGAGCGTTTTTATACATTTTAGAAAAATATGGAAAGATCCTACCTTTTTTTTTTTTCTTGCTCCCTTGTTGCTCGCACGTACGATGTATCCAATAAAACGTTGATTCCACTGATTTCACCTCTTCGCAGGTAATATAGTTGAAATTGTTCGAATTGACACCTCTTCGCAGGTTATATCTTGAAATTGTAGTTCCGGCCTCTACACAGGCGGATTATTCACACTGAGTTAGTTCCAACCTCTACACAGGCGGGATTTTGAGGGTTCGTTGAAAAATACACCTCTACACAGGTTATTTTGTTATTTGTTCCGACCTCTACACAGGCGGAATGAAGTTGAAAAATTCAACCTCTACACAGGTTGAACGAAGTTTCCGAAAAATGGCGGCGCGTCTCCTCCACGGACGGCTTTTTTTTTTTTTCACGTTCCAAATTTTGATCAAAATCGAAATTTTTTCAATCCCGGCCTCTACACAGGCGGAATTTTCGTGCTGAGATCAAACCTCTACACAGGTTGAACGAAGTTTCCGAAAAATGGCGGAGCGTCTCCTTCACGGACGCTGCCGTTCATTGTCCAGACTTTGGTTCAAAATCGAAATTTTATCGATCGCGGCCGAGCCCCCATAATTTGTGGGAGACAACAAGGGGTCCAAAAGTCTTTCTTATGGTTTATTTAACATTAAACAAAAATTAATTAAAAAGGTAGATAAGTTTGACAATGATATGCAGAAGGTAACGCCTGCTCGCGCACCTCTCGCGTTCTCTTTCGCTCTCTAATGTCCAAGAGTTTTTGTTTCTCTTCCACTAATTCAAAAGTTTTAGTTCGTGTTTTAGCTGCGCCTGCGCGCGAAGACTGCCTTGCTTTTGGCTGCATGCCATAACGGCTATCCTGACTGTACGCTGTCCGCAGCGGTACGTATTCCTTTTTTCCTTTCCATGGATACCAGAGGAGAATCTGAAACATACAAAAAAAAAAAAAAAAGACGGAACAGACAAGGACTATACGACAAATACACAAAGATTTAACATATCATAATTTTTCTGAACTAGACAGTTTCTCCATCATGTGAAGGCATCTCTTCGACATCCGGAAGGTTCCACAGGAAAACATTGTGTTTCACAGGCATGAGAACGTCTTTTTAATGAGTTCTTTGGTTGAACGCATCGATAAGTTCCTCTCTAGAGTTCTGGACGTCTGTTCAAAACGATTTCTCTTTTTCCTTCGTTTTCACTGCCAGGGCTGGAAGATTTTTCGGAGAGCAACACAAACCGTCTATAATTACGTTCCATAGGTGAAGGGGTAGGTGAGCGGGAGATGAATTCCACGGAACTCTTTTTCATGGCACCATTGGCTTTCTTACACAATACTATAGGTGAACATTAATCAAAAACACTCTCTTTTATAATACCTTGTCGTAACCAATCATCAATTTGATTGTTTACCTGTAATTTCTCAGAACAAGATAAACGTCTGGCTCTCTGACACACAGGAATATCATTTTTCAATTTAATATTCATTTTTAACTTAGTACTCTTAATTTTATTACATTTATAATCCTTAATTAGAGAACTCAAATCATTTCTAGTATTAAAGTTTTTAACATATGGCAAATCATAACTAGAGTTTTCTATCACATTTGAAACAGAAACATTTGGAAAAGAAACACCATAATCTGCACTCAAAGAGGATTCACTTTCTCTTAATAAAACATCGCTCTTTGCATGGCCTAGTTTCTCTATTTCAGAATATACACTGGGATGTATAATAAATTCTTCGGTCAAGGTCGGTGATATTGCCGTTCGCACACTTATACCGAGAGAGTGTTGATTAAGAGAAAGATTTATGGGTTTAACTTCTACCATTCGCTGTTCGCCAAAACATGAACTTAATGTTATGATTTCTTCGGAAGGTGTTTGCACTCTAATTAGTGAGGAATTTAAAACTGGGATCTGGCAACCTGAATCGATCAAGGCTGTTACGGGTTGATTTTCCACAAAAATGTTTACATATTGAAGATTTGCGCATTCATCGCTATTTTGTTTTTCGCTCTCGATTTTCAAAGTATTCACGTTTATTCTATTATGGATGTGGTCGTTAGATTCTTTAGGTTTAAAACGCTTCTCACAGTCTCTTGCGCAATGAGATGAATCACCGCATATAAAGCAATTTTTATTTTCTCTTTCAAGATATTGGGGATAGTTCTCTTTAATCTTTGTTTTAAAGTTTTGTGATCTATTTTTAAAGGGGTCTTGGGTATATCCATAAGTAATAGGAGTTTCTTTATGTGATCCGCTTCTAGATGAAATATAAATATCACACTCTTTAGCTAAATCAAAAGGCCTAAACCAATCTTCTGCTTCTCGAATGCCAATATGAGTTGCAGTTTCCTTATTTAAAGTTTCAAATAATTTATCAGAAATTATATGATCACATAGAGATTCAAAGGAATTAACTTTTCTTAACGAACAATAATATTGGAAGTTTGCCGTCAATCTTGCAGCAAATTGGATGTATGTCTCGCCTGATGATTTTACAGCATTTTTAAATGAGTTTAAACACTCGCGAGGGGTTAATTGGAATTCTCTGAGTACTATAGATTTTAGTTTTTCATAGTCATTTAATTCCTCTTCTTTAATATACAGTAAGACGTTATGAGCTCTTTCGCCCAGAAGATTTATTAAAATTTCAGATTTATATTCGTCATTTATTTTCTTGGTTAAAAATGCGCGTTCTAATGATTGGAAGAACAGATTAAAATTTTCAGATCTGGTGGGAACAGGAAGAGATAAAGTTTTTATACTTTTTATCATATTTTCTATGTTAGTTTCGAACTGTTTTTCTTCGACTTTAGCTGCAGGATTTAAATTTCATGCTTTATTTTTAGCCGTTTGAAGTTCGATTTCTTTTTCTAACTGAGCTAACTGAAGTTCCGCGAGCTCAATTTTCTGTTTTTCTAAAGTTACCTCTCTTTCGTTTCGCGATACTCTCTCATCTATACAGTTTTGAATTAAAGTTTTAACGAAATCTGGATCACTTTCAAATGTACTACTGTTCTCAATTTTAGTCTTTAGTTTAACTATGGTGTCCGTACTCTCCACAGTACCGTCTAGATTCTCAACAACTCTTATGAGATCCTCTTTAAGAGCGTTTTTATACATTTTAGAAAAATATGGAAAGATCCTACCTTTTTTTTCTTGCTCCCTTGTTGCTCGCACGTACGATGTATCCAATAAAACGTTGATTCCACTGATTTCACCTCTTCGCAGGTAATATAGTTGAAATTGTCCGAATTGACACCTCTTCGCAGGTTATATCTTGAAATTGTAGTTCCGGCCTCTACACAGGCGGATTATTCACACTGAGTTAGTTCCAACCTCTACACAGGCGGGATTTTGAGGGTTCGTTGAAAAATACACCTCTACACAGGTTATTTTGTTATTTGTTCCGACCTCTACACAGGCGGAATGAAGTTGAAAAATTCAACCTCTACACAGGTTGAACGAAGTTTCCGAAAAATGGCGGCGCGTCTCCTCCACGGACGGCTTTTTTTTTTTTTCCAAATTTTGATCAAAATCGAAATTTTTTCAATCCCGGCCTCTACACAGGCGGAATTTTCATGCTGAGTTCAAACCTCTACACAGGTTGAACGAAGTTTCCGAAAAATGGCGGAGCGTCTCCTTCACGGACGCTGCCGTTCATTGTCCAGACTTTGGTTCAAAATCGAAATTTTATCGATCGCGGCCGAGCCCCCATAATTTGTGGGAGACAACAAGGGGTCCAAAAGTCTTTCTTATGGTTTATTTAACATTAAACAAAAATTAATTAAAAAGGTAGATAAGTTTGACAATGATATGCAGAAGGTAACGCCTGCTCGCGCACCTCTCGCGTTCTCTTTCGCTCTCTAATGTCCAAGAGTTTTTGTTTCTCTTCCACTAATTCAAAAGTTTTAGGTCGTGTTTTAGCTGCGCCTGCGCGCGAAGACTGCCTTGCTTTTGGCTGCATGCCATAACGGCTATCCTGACTGTACGCTGTCCGCAGCGGTACGTATTCCTTTTTTCCTTTCCATGGATACCAGAGGAGAATCTGAAACATACAAAAAAAAACGGAACAGACAAGGACTATACGACAAATACACAAAGATTTAACATATCATAATTTTTCTGAACTAGACAGTTTCTCCATCATGTGAAGGCATCTCTTCGACATCCGGAAGGTTCCACAGGAAAACATTGTGTTTCACAGGCATGAGAACGTCTTTTTAATGAGTTCTTTGGTTGAACGCATCGATAAGTTCCTCTCTAGAGTTCTGGACGTCTGTTCAAAACGATTTCTCTTTTTCCTTCGTTTTCACTGCCAGGGCTGGAAGATTTTTCGGAGAGCAACACAAACCGTCTATAATTACGTTCCATAGGTGAAGGGGTAGGTGAGCGGGAGATGAATTCCACGGAACTCTTTTTCATGGCACCATTGGCTTTCTTACACAATACTATAGGTGAACATTAATCAAAAACACTCTCTTTTATAATACCTTGTCGTAACCAATCATCAATTTGATTGTTTACCTGTAATTTCTCAGAACAAGATAAACGTCTGGCTCTCTGACACACAGGAATATCATTTTTCAATTTAATATTCATTTTTAACTTAGTACTCTTAATTTTATTACATTTATAATCCTTAATTAGAGAACTCAAATCATTTCTAGTATTAAAGTTTTTAACATATGGCAAATCATAACTAGAGTTTTCTATCACATTTGAAACAGAAACATTTGGAAAAGAAACACCATAATCTGCACTCAAAGAGGATTCACTTTCACTTAATAAAACATCGCTCTTTGCATGGCCTAGTTTCTCTATTTCAGAATATACACTGGGATGTATAATAAATTCTTCGGTCAAGGTCGGTGATATTGCCGTTCGCACACTTATACCGAGAGAGTGTTGATTAAGAGAAAGATTTATGGGTTTAACTTCTACCATTCGCTGTTCGCCAAAACATGAACTTAATGTTATGATTTCTTCGGAAGGTGTTTGCACTCTAATTAGTGAGGAATTTAAAACTGGGATCTGGCAACCTGAATCGATCAAGGCTGTTACGGGTTGATTTTCCACAAAAATGTTTACATATTGAAGATTTGCGCATTCATCGCTATTTTGTTTTTCGCTCTCGATTTTCAAAGTATTCACGTTTATTCTATTATGGATGTGGTCGTTAGATTCTTTAGGTTTAAAACGCTTCTCACAGTCTCTTGCGCAATGAGATGAATCACCGCATATAAAGCAATTTTTATTTTCTCTTTCAAGATATTGGGGATAGTTCTCTTTAATCTTTGTTTTAAAGTTTTGTGATCTATTTTTAAAGGGGTCTTGGGTATATCCATAAGTAATAGGAGTTTCTTTATGTGATCCGCTTCTAGATGAAATATAAATATCACACTCTTTAGCTAAATCAAAAGGCCTAAACCAATCTTCTGCTTCTCGAATGCCAATATGAGTTGCAGTTTCCTTATTTAAAGTTTCAAATAATTTATCAGAAATTATATGATCACATAGAGAGATTCAAAGGAATTAACTTTTCTTAACGAACAATAATATTGGAAGTTTGCCGTCAATCTTGCAGCAAATTGGATGTATGTCTCGCCTGATGATTTTACAGCATTTTTAAATGAGTTTAAACACTCGCGAGGGGTTAATTGGAATTCTCTGAGTACTATAGATTTTAGTTTTCATAGTCATTTAATTCCTCTTCTTTAATATACAGTAAGACGTTATGAGCTCTTTCGCCCAGAAGATTTATTAAAATTTCAGATTTATATTCGTCATTTATTTTCTTGGTTAAAAATGCGCGTTCTAATGATTGGAAGAACAGATTAAAATTTTCAGATCTGGTGGGAACAGGAAGAGATAAAGTTTTTATACTTTTTATCATATTTTCTATGTTAGTTTCGAACTGTTTTTCTTCGACTTTAGCTGCAGGATTTAAATTTCATGCTTTATTTTTAGCCGTTTGAAGTTCGATTTCTTTTTCTAACTGAGCTAACTGAAGTTCCGCGAGCTCAATTTTCTGTTTTTCTAAAGTTACCTCTCTTTCGTTTCGCGATACTCTCTCATCTATACAGTTTTGAATTAAAGTTTTAACGAAATCTGGATCACTTTCAAATGTACTACTGTTCTCAATTTTAGTCTTTAGTTTAACTATGGTGTCCGTACTCTCCACAGTACCGTCTAGATTCTCAACAACTCTTATGAGATCCTCTTTAAGAGCGTTTTTATACATTTTAGAAAAATATGGAAAGATCCTACCTTTTTTTTTTTTTTTTCTTGCTCCCTTGTTGCTCGCACGTACGATGTATCCAATAAAACGTTGATTCCACTGATTTCACCTCTTCGCAGGTAATATAGTTGAAATTGTCCGAATTGACACCTCTTCGCAGGTTATATCTTGAAATTGTAGTTCCGGCCTCTACACAGGCGGATTATTCACACTGAGTTAGTTCCAACCTCTACACAGGCGGGATTTTGAGGGTTCGTTGAAAAATACACCTCTACACAGGTTATTTTGTTATTTGTTCCGACCTCTACACAGGCGGAATGAAGTTGAAAAATTCAACCTCTACACAGGTTGAACGAAGTTTCCGAAAAATGGCGGCGCGTCTCCTCCACGGACGGCTTTTTTTTTCACGTTCCAAATTTTGATCAAAATCGAAATTTTTTCAATCCCGGCCTCTACACAGGCGGAATTTTCATGCTGAGTTCAAACCTCTACACAGGTTGAACGAAGTTTCCGAAAATGGCGGAGCGTCTCCTTCACGGACGCTGCCGTTCATTGTCCAGACTTTGGTTCAAAATCGAAATTTTATCGATCGCGGCCGAGCCCCCATAATTTGTGGGAGACAACAAGGGGTCCAAAAGTCTTTCTTATGGTTTATTTAACATTAAACAAAAATTAATTAAAAAGGTAGATAAGTTTGACAATGATATGCAGAAGGTAACGCCTGCTCGCGCACCTCTCGCGTTCTCTTTCGCTCTCTAATGTCCAAGAGTTTTTGTTTCTCTTCCACTAATTCAAAAGTTTTAGTTCGTGTTTTAGCTGCGCCTGCGCGCGAAGACTGCCTTGCTTTTGGCTGCATGCCATAACGGCTATCCTGACTGTACGCTGTCCGCAGCGGTACGTATTCCTTTTTTCCTTTCCATGGATACCAGAGGAGAATCTGAAACATACAAAAAAAAGACGGAACAGACAAGGACTATACGACAAATACACAAAGATTTAACATATCATAATTTTTCTGAACTAGACAGTTTCTCCATCATGTGAAGGCATCTCTTCGACATCCGGAAGGTTCCACAGGAAAACATTGTGTTTCACAGGCATGAGAACGTCTTTTTTAATGAGTTCTTTGGTTGAACGCATCGATAAGTTCCTCTCTAGAGTTCTGGACGTCTGTTCAAAACGATTTCTCTTTTTCCTTCGTTTTCACTGCCAGGGCTGGAAGATTTTTCGGAGAGCAACACAAACCGTCTATAATTACGTTCCATAGGTGAAGGGGTAGGTGAGCGGGAGATGAATTCCACGGAACTCTTTTTCATGGCACCATTGGCTTTCTTACACAATACTATAGGTGAACATTAATCAAAAACACTCTCTTTTATAATACCTTGTCGTAACCAATCATCAATTTGATTGTTTACCTGTAATTTCTCAGAACAAGATAAACGTCTGGCTCTCTGACACACAGGAATATCATTTTTCAATTTAATATTCATTTTTAACTTAGTACTCTTAATTTTATTACATTTATAATCCTTAATTAGAGAACTCAAATCATTTCTAGTATTAAAGTTTTTAACATATGGCAAATCATAACTAGAGTTTTCTATCACATTTGAAACAGAAACATTTGGAAAAGAAACACCATAATCTGCACTCAAAGAGGATTCACTTTCTCTTAATAAAACATCGCTCTTTGCATGGCCTAGTTTCTCTATTTCAGAATATACACTGGGATGTATAATAAATTCTTCGGTCAAGGTCGGTGATATTGCCGTTCGCACACTTATACCGAGAGAGTGTTGATTAAGAGAAAGATTTATGGGTTTAACTTCTACCATTCGCTGTTCGCCAAAACATGAACTTAATGTTATGATTTCTTCGGAAGGTGTTTGCACTCTAATTAGTGAGGAATTTAAAACTGGGATCTGGCAACCTGAATCGATCAAGGCTGTTACGGGTTGATTTTCCACAAAAATGTTTACATATTGAAGATTTGCGCATTCATCGCTATTTTGTTTTTCGCTCTCGATTTTCAAAGTATTCACGTTTATTCTATTATGGATGTGGTCGTTAGATTCTTTAGGTTTAAAACGCTTCTCACAGTCTCTTGCGCAATGAGATGAATCACCGCATATAAAGCAATTTTTATTTTCTCTTTCAAGATATTGGGGATAGTTCTCTTTAATCTTTGTTTTAAAGTTTTGTGATCTATTTTTAAAGGGGTCTTGGGTATATCCATAAGTAATAGGAGTTTCTTTATGTGATCCGCTTCTAGATGAAATATAAATATCACACTCTTTAGCTAAATCAAAAGGCCTAAACCAATCTTCTGCTTCTCGAATGCCAATATGAGTTGCAGTTTCCTTATTTAAAGTTTCAAATAATTTATCAGAAATTATATGATCACATAGAGATTCAAAGGAATTAACTTTTCTTAACGAACAATAATATTGGAAGTTTGCCGTCAATCTTGCAGCAAATTGGATGTATGTCTCGCCTGATGATTTTACAGCATTTTTAAATGAGTTTAAACACTCGCGAGGGGTTAATTGGAATTCTCTGAGTACTATAGATTTTAGTTTTTCATAGTCATTTAATTCCTCTTCTTTAATATACAGTAAGACGTTATGAGCTCTTTCGCCCAGAAGATTTATTAAAATTTCAGATTTATATTCGTCATTTATTTTCTTGGTTAAAAATGCGCGTTCTAATGATTGGAAGAACAGATTAAAATTTTCAGATCTGGTGGGAACAGGAAGAGATAAAGTTTTTATACTTTTTATCATATTTTCTATGTTAGTTTCGAACTGTTTTTCTTCGACTTTAGCTGCAGGATTTAAATTTCATGCTTTATTTTTAGCCGTTTGAAGTTCGATTTCTTTTTCTAACTGAGCTAACTGAAGTTCCGCGAGCTCAATTTTCTGTTTTTCTAAAGTTACCTCTCTTTCGTTTCGCGATACTCTCTCATCTATACAGTTTTGAATTAAAGTTTTAACGAAATCTGGATCACTTTCAAATGTACTACTGTTCTCAATTTTAGTCTTTAGTTTAACTATGGTGTCCGTACTCTCCACAGTACCGTCTAGATTCTCAACAACTCTTATGAGATCCTCTTTAAGAGCGTTTTTATACATTTTAGAAAAATATGGAAAGATCCTACCTTTTTTTTTTTGCTTGCTCCTTGTTGCTCGCACGTACGATGTATCAATAAAACGTTGATTCCACTGATTTCACCTCTTCGCAGGTAATATAGTTGAAATTGTCGAATTGACACCTCTTCGCAGGTTATATCTTGAAATTGTAGTTCCGGCCTCTACACAGGCGGATTATTCAAACTGAGTTAGTTCCAACCTCTACACAGGCGGGATTTTGAGGGTTCGTTGAAAAATACACTCTACACAGGTTATTTTGTTATTTGTTCCGACCTCTACACAGGCGGAATGAAGTTGAAAAATTCAACCTCTACACAGGTTGAACGAAGTTTCCGAAAAATGGCGGCGCGTCTCCTCCACGGACGGCTTTTTTTTTTTTTTCACGTTCCAAATTTTGATCAAAATCGAAATTTTTTCAATCCGGCCTCTACACAGGCGGAATTTTCATGCTGAGTTCAAACCTCTACACAGGTTGAACGAAGTTTCCGAAAAATGGCGGAGCGTCTCCTTCACGGACGCTGCCGTTCATTGTCCAGACTTTGGTTCAAAATCGAAATTTTATCGATCGCGGCCGAGCCCCCATAATTTGTGGGAGACAACAAGGGGTCCAAAAGTCTTTCTTATGGTTTATTTAACATTAAACAAAAATTAATTAAAAAGGTAGATAAGTTTGACAATGATATGCAGAAGGTAACGCCTGCTCGCGCACCTCTCGCGTTCTCTTTCGCTCTCTAATGTCCAAGAGTTTTTGTTTCTCTTCCACTAATTCAAAAGTTTTAGTTCGTGTTTTTAGCTGCGCCTGCGCGCGAAGACTGCCTTGCTTTTGGCTGCATGCCATAACGGCTATCCTGACTGTACGCTGTCCGCAGCGGTACGTATTCCTTTTTTCCTTTCCATGGATACCAGAGGAGAATCTGAAACATACAAAAAAAAACGGAACAGACAAGGACTATACGACAAATACACAAAGATTTAACATATCATAATTTTTCTGAACTAGACAGTTTCTCCATCATGTGAAGGCATCTCTTCGACATCCGGAAGGTTCCACAGGAAAACATTGTGTTTCACAGGCATGAGAACGTCTTTTTAATGAGTTCTTTGGTTGAACGCATCGATAAGTTCCTCTCTAGAGTTCTGGACGTCTGTTCAAAACGATTTCTCTTTTTCCTTCGTTTTTTCACTGCCAGGGCTGGAAGATTTTTCGGAGAGCAACACAAACCGTCTATAATTACGTTCCATAGGTGAAGGGGTAGGTGAGCGGGAGATGAATTCCACGGAACTCTTTTTCATGGCACCATTGGCTTTCTTACACAATACTATAGGTGAACATTAATCAAAAACACTCTCTTTTATAATACCTTGTCGTAACCAATCATCAATTTGATTGTTTACCTGTAATTTCTCAGAACAAGATAAACGTCTGGCTCTCTGACACACAGGAATATCATTTTTCAATTTAATATTCATTTTTAACTTAGTACTCTTAATTTTATTACATTTATAATCCTTAATTAGAGAACTCAAATCATTTCTAGTATTAAAGTTTTTAACATATGGCAAATCATAACTAGAGTTTTCTATCACATTTGAAACAGAAACATTTGGAAAAGAAACACCATAAT